>CACSLK010027792.1:1231297-1249819 GCA_902706635.1 Striga hermonthica
CCCATGTGCGCTGGCTGCAACCGGTGGGCACCCAACTCGCGTGCCTTCCATTCCTTCGAGCCACCTAGTTCCTTAGCCATCCCCACCAGGTTCTAATCCTTTTATAACCATCCCAAAACCTTCGATAGCGCTTCCTTCTGAGGCATGGTCTTGTCCGCGTGCGTCTACGTCAATGCGCGTGTTCGCGCCCTTCCTTGCAGTCGTCCCACGTGCGCGCTGTCCACCCAACATCCTCCTCTCATGCACCGCTCGTCTCCTCCGTAAAGTAAATGCCCGAGGCCTTAGCCTCCAAGCATCATGCGCGTCGCTCCCTAGCGCACGCCTTGCTCCAGTCAACCGCATCGCCAGAGCCCGCTATCGTACACTCGGCCCCGGTCCATTGTGCGTAGTCTTTCCTCCATTGCCCTGATGTTGCACGCCAATGGAGTACCTTCTCGCGTGCCCTTGCGCACATCCATGCGCTCGACCCTTCAAGACTTGATCTCCCGAGCTTCTTGCTCGACCTCCTTATCGTTGTAGACCCTTGCATTCTTGACCTCCCATGCCATTGCGCACATAAGCACCCTCATATACGGGCTCTTGCGCGTCTCATAGGCCATGCAAGCCTTGTTTGCGCCCTTTGCTCAGCCTTGTTCATTAGCCTCGGCCCTCGGCCTTTCTCATCATCGAGGGTCGATACCCACTTCCGTATCAGCGCACTACCACGTGCAAGAGGAAGGCGGCGCAGCAGGGCGCGCACATGGCACGCGCGTGAACGGAAGGCGCGGGCGAAGCCGAGTTCACCGAGGATTAGGCGTGCGAGGCGGCGCGCGCGCGAGAAGGCGTTCGAAGCAAATGGCGGCCGAAGGTTTTTGGGAGATGACTTGGAGTTCATACTTGGTGTGGAAGACAAGCATTTAATAAATATAGTAGTGTTAGGATTTTATTTCCATGTTACTTTTCATTAATAAATTAGGAGATCTAATTAGTTTAGGCTTAGATTTAATTTATGCACCTATAAATAGGGGTATCCCCTCATTGTTTTGAATGTCTTGGAATTGATGAGTTAATAGAAAACAACGTTTGTTCAAACCGTGTGTTAGGACTCGTGAGAGTTCGATCATGCAATCGAATTGGTGAGGCTAAGACCCGAGCCAGTTCAAAATCGAGGGAGCAAGGCTAATTGTAATGCCGCGTTTGATTATGAATTATTGGAGATTATTATTATTATTATTATTATTATTATTATTATTATTATTATTATTATTATTATTATTATTATTATTATTATTATTATTATTATTATTATATTGTCATAAAAGATGATATAATGCCCCGTTCGATTTAATTTAATTAAGTCGGTCGAAAATTCAGTTTAAATCGGACTAAGGATCGATTTATATCTTCGCGTATTGACCGAACCGAGCCAAAGTCAAACCGGGGTCAAACCGGACACTTAGAAATAATTTCCAAGTCATTTAGCCCTAAGAAGCTTGCCAGGCCCGCGCAGCCCGCGCACAGCGCAGCCCGCGTGATGAAGACCGTGTGTCTCGATTGTCGACAAGCCGCTCTCGCGCCTTAAATCGCCGATACTGTGCTCGGAGGTTCACACGCTCGCGCCCCTTCGAACAATTATTTGCAATAGAACACTTAATCGCATACTAAAGCAAGAGATTTGAACAAAGTTCGGTTTTTGTATTAAGAAGAATCAATATATCAAATTTAGAACAAGGCACGCCTATTTATAAGGCTCAAAATAAAGATCTAGTCCTAATTTACTTAGACTATTCTACTTACTCTAGGAAAGCAATAAAAATATAAAGTGTCCTAAACAAACTAGAAAACAAGAAAATAAAATATTAACCAAGCTATCCAGAATATTTCTTGCTTGCGTCTCAAGCCGCCCTGGCCCGCATCCGCGTTGCCTAATCGCCCAAGGACTAGGTTTTCATCTCCCATTCCTGCGCACGCGTCCAGCAGCTCGCCTAATCCTTGCGCGCCTAGGCAAGTACGCGCGTGCACCCCGTCGCCTGCACGTTCAAACCCTATCTCATCCCCGATAGTGTCGCGCACGTCGTCTCCCGCGCGCGTGCGCCCGTCCACGTATCGCGCCTCGCCGGCACGGCAACTTAGCCTCCTTCGCGCATGCCACGCACGACTCGCTGCGTTCTTAAGCCTTCTCGCCGTGTTTGCATCATTCCCGTCCCCTTCAAGTGCTTCCTTGTCCTCAAGAAAGAAGTCGGGGAACATCTCGTGCATCTCATCCCAACTTTGCCACGTCGCTTCCTCGCTCGGCAAGTCCTCCCATTCGACGAGCACCTCCCAAAAATATTTCCCAGCCTTTTTGACTTGCCGGTACTCCATCGCGCGGCTCGGCCGCACCATAACCTGCCCGTCCGGCGCGACTGCGGGTAGTCGATCCTTTATCACGTGCGTCTCGCCGAGTCGTTGCTTGAGTTGTGAGATGTGTATAACCAGATGAATATGGGAATCGTCCGGCAACTCAAGTCGATAATCAACCTTCCCAACCTTAGCCAAAATTTTATAAGACCCGTAATATCGAACTCCGAGCTTGGTCGCGGCCCTTTGTGCGGCCGTCCTTTGCCGAAACGGCCTCAACTTCAAGTACACCCAGTCCCCGGGCTCGAACTCCACGTCACGCTGCTTGCCATCATGGTATGCCTTCATCCTATTGATCGAGCCCTCCAATGTCCGCCTTAGCTCGAGCAACATCAAGTCGCGCTCGACCAACTCTCGATCGACCTCAACATTTACGGCGCTCCCCATCAAGTAACTCACGATCGTCAGCGGTTTGCGCCCGTACACCAACTCGAACGGCGTCGCCTTAGTCGAGCTACGGTAAGTGGTGTTATACCAGTACTCGGCCCAAGGTAAATAATCCTCCCATCGCTTTGGAAACTGATGCACATAGCACCTAAGGTACTGCTCGAGTGTGTGATTGGTCACCTCCGTCTGTCCGTCGGTTTGTGGATGATAAGCCGAGCTCATGCTTAGCTCGGTTCCCTGCAATTCAAAGAAATCTAACCAAAAACTACTCATAAATATCCGATCTCGGTCGGACACTATTGACCGCGACACCCCATGCAATTTCATCATGTATTCAACAAACAATTTTGCTATAGACTTAGCCGTGTATGGATGAGTGAGTGGAATAAAATGCGCATACTTGGTAAGACGGTCGACTACCACCTTGACTCCGTTGAACCCATTTGAGAGTGGCAACCCATCGATAAAATCCATGGTGATGTCCTCCCAAATACGCGCGGGAACCGGCAAAGGTTAGAGCATCCCGCCCGGTCGACGCGCGTCCGCCTTAGTGCGTTGGCACTCATCACATCGTCCAACGTAGTCGCGCACATCGCCCCTCAGCCCCGACCAATAAAAAGTGCTCGCAATCCTCATCCATATCCGGAACACCCCCGAATGTCCTCCAAACTTCGAGTCGTGGATGTAACGCCCCATATTTTATTAACAAGGAAAATACTAGCTTTGAAAAATAAGCTAGACTTTGTTAATAAATATTCATGTCAATGTTCAAAATTAAGTTATTCAGTCGGTCAAGTTCCAAGTTTGACGTTAAGTCGAATATACATTCGATTAATTTTATTTATTAACCGAGTGATCGATAATAATTTATCTCAGTCTGTTTATTAATAAATGGACATCAGCAGGTTGGGATTAATTATTCCAATATTGACGTATTAATTAAATTAATCGTCAAAAGTTAAGTTAAAGCCATTTATTCAGTTTCAGTTAAAGTTC
Organism: Striga hermonthica; assembly: GCA_902706635.1. Lineage (NCBI taxonomy): Eukaryota > Viridiplantae > Streptophyta > Magnoliopsida > Lamiales > Orobanchaceae > Striga > Striga hermonthica. Next base: position 1,235,060 of record CACSLK010027792.1, read on the forward strand.
GACTTTTAGTCGATAAAGATATTCAGTTTAATTATTTCAGTAACCGAATAAGTTTTCAGATTTAATTCCAATTCAATTATATAATAACTGAGTTTGGAATTAATAAAGTTACGTCGAGGTTATGTTCGAATTAAATTTTCGAAGTCATGTTCGACCGAAATTATAAGTTCGGTCTAAGAATTAAATGCTAAATTGTTCTAAGTATAAAAGTGGTACCAATTTCCTAACATAAGGTCAAGTTCATGCGCCTTGTGCAAATTCCAAAATGTTGCGCCTAAGACATGCACTACACGTGCTAATATCATTTTAATACTATTAAGCTATATCATTTAGCTTTAATTATAGTTAAGTATTTAGTAAGTTTATTTGTGGAAATTTTAGGGTGGTGACACTTAAGCTTCTTGCTTAAGCATTTTTATTTGCCACTAAGTGATAGTATGAGGACAAGTGTTCCTATTAGATTTTGTCATCAAATTCATCCACCTTTTTGAGCTTATATATACATATCGTGAGTGGAGAGTTTATTAGACTAGCTTATATATTTCATTAATTGTGCTTAGAACAATCTTTCTTTCTTGCCTTCATGTCATAACCGAGGGTAAATACTAGTGCCAAGAGTTTGTTATTCCACCTCTTCAATTAGTATTAATAGTTAGTAATTAGAGAGTGAAGAGTTACTCAGTTCAATTGGAATTATTCCAATTTTTTTAGCCTATATTTAGTAATAGTCGAGAGAGTTCAAAGCTTGGCCAAGCATCCATTGGTTTTATTATTACCGTGAGTTGTAGCCAAGAAGCATCATCAAGTGTTGAGGTGAAGAAGGTGGCTTGTTCATTGTCCGTTGCCAAGGGTAGCATGCATACTACCGAGTGGACGCGAGCGACAGCACGAAAGTCATAGCCTTTTTCACGAGCAATCGGAGGGGTAAATTCATAACACCCTTCTTTTAGTTATTTTATGTCCATGTTAGCATGATCATGTAGATATCATGTCAATTAGCCCATGTTTAGTATCAAGTTTCCCTCGGCCATTTAGGCCCTTTTCGAGCCATGTCATAATCTAGCCGAACACTCTCGAGTAATTTATGTATTTTTAGTCATGTCATGTTATATTATGTTCAGCTATGACATCGTTGCCAGAAAAATTGCTGGACGGCCGGCGAGGTGCCGACCGTAGGGCCTATCCGCACGTAGCGGTGCAGCGCCAGCCGGCAGTAATCTGCGAGCACGCGTGATACGAAAGTGGGTTCTGGACCTTGATGACAAGAAGGGCGAAGAGCCGAGACAACCCGATGAGGCTGGAAAAAGAGACAAATCGGTGCTTGCATGGCCTAAAAGATGGGTACGAGCTCGTATGCGAGGTCGCGCATGGAGGTGCACGAAGGCACGCGAGAAGATGGTTCATGGACATACGACATTTAGATGCGCATGGCGCTTGATGGTTTGGCGAAGTGGCGTGCAGGGGGTGGATGTTGGGTGGTTGATACGCGCGAGGGGTTACTGTGGATGGACGAGCATGACCAAGGGACTAATAAGCGAAAGGCGCGCATCGGACGGTGATGCGCGGGCAATGGGCGTACACGGGCGTGCACGGGAGATGGGAGTGCGCAGTGAGCGTGATGATAAAAAGGACGCTGGGCGGGCAAAGGGAATCCGCGACCTAGCAGGCAAAGGAATGGCGGGCGCGAGACGACACGCGCGCGAGAGGATCGGCAGGAACGGGGCGCGCGAGATAGCACGCGGGTGTGGCGCAGACGCGGGAGTCCTACACCGAGTAGGCATAGGCGTGCTGGGCGCATACGCGCGCATGGGCCGCAGCGAAGAAATAGCGCGCAGGATGGCGCGCGCGTGGTGGGCAGATGCGCGAAGCCCAGTCCGTGCCGGACTAGGCGAGCGTGAGGCGGTGCACGCAGACGTGGGAGACGCGCGCGCGAAGCCGCGCGCGACTAGGATTAGGCAACGTGAAGGCGGCGTGCGCGAAGTAGGGCGGTGAAGACTTGGGGCAAGAATTGGAATTGTTTGGAGTGCAAGCCAAGCAAGATCAAGATCTAGTCAATTTAGGACTTTAGTATATTTAGTTTCCTTCTTGCACAATAATATCTAGATTGTTTAGGAATTTAATATTTTATTGCTTTAATATGTTTCCTAGGTAGATTAGAATTAGTCATAGTTAGGATCTATAAATAGGGATCATCCCTCATTGTTTTTCATGTCTTGGATTTGATGAAATAGAAAAGGAACGTTTGTTCAAACCGTGTGTTAGGGTTCGTGAGAATTCGATCATGCAACCGAATTGGTGAGGCTAAGACCCAAGCCAGTTCAACCGAGTTAGAGAGGCTAAGACCCGATCTAGTTCAAAAGAGTGTAGCGAGGCTAATACCCGAGTGAACTCAAGTATCGTGAGAGAGTTAGGCTAATAACCGAGTCGATCACACCTATCGTCGAGAGCAAGGCCGTGGCGAAGCCGTGATCGAGACAAGTCGAAGGTAACGAACACACGATCTGTCATCATTGGTGCTTTCATTGAGAGTGATCGATTGGGTGTTCGTTAACTTTTTCTATCCCATTTTTTTTCTTTTGTCCGATTTCTTGTTTCTTTTCGTTCGAATTTTTTTGAATTTTATCCCTTAATTTTCGAAAAATTTCGAGAGTATCAAAAAAAAAAAGTGTCATCTAGTCCTTTGTTTGATTTTTGTTCGGTTATTACCTTTTGTTAAGGGGCCGAATTTCTTTTATTTTTTGGTTCGAATTTTTGTTCGAATTTTTTTAGAGTCTTAAAAAAAAAGAGAGATGAACTTCTTACCATTAGATGAGTTGGATCTGGAAGATCTCGCTTATCTCGAAGGTTTGGAGAGGAGTTTGACTCCATGGGAGCAAGAGTTTTTGGAGGAGCTTCACGAGCGAAAGGAGTTTGAGGAGAGGCAACAAGCGGAGGCCAAAGAGAAGCTCCGAGAATCACGCGAGGAGACGTGCGTGGAGGACGAAGTGATCGAAGAAAAGTGCGAGGAGTCCATGTGTACGATCGATTCGCCGGGCTATGTTGAAGAGAAGGACGCCGAGTATGTGGTAGCCGGGATCGAGGTAACCGAGGTTGAAGTGAAGATCTTGGTCGTGGTTGAGGAGGTCCATGGTGACGTGGAGCACAAGGAGGACGGTGCGTATAAAGAGGAGGTCAACGTCGAGAGTGAAGTCTCGATCGAGGTGGAGATCAAAGAGGTGCCCGATGATTGGATGGTCGAGGACGAGTCCTTGAGGGCAAGGACATTCTCAAAGGGGGCGGGAATGATACAGAAGTGGGTTCCGGACCCCAACGACAAGAAGGGCCAAGAGCTGAGACAACCCGATGAGGCTGGAAAAAGAGACAAAACGGCGCTTGCATGGCCTAAAAGACGGGTACGAGCTCGTATGCGAGGTCGCGCATGGAGGTGCACGAAGGCACGTGAGAAGATGGTGCATAGACATACGACATTTAGATGCGCATGGCGCTTGATGGTTTGGAAAAGTGGCGCGCAGGGGGTGGATGTTGGGTGGTTGATACGCGCGAGGGGTTACTAGGGCAATGGGCGTACACGGGCGTGCACGGGCGATGGGCATGCGCAGTGAGCGTGATGATAAAAAGGACGCTGGGCGGCAAAGGGAATCCGCGACCTAGCAGGCAAAGGAATGGCGGGCGCGCGACGACACGCGCACGAGAGGATCGGCAGGAACGGGGCGCGCGAGATAGCACGCGGGTGTGGCGCAGTCGCGGGAGTCCTACACCGAGTAGGCATAGGCGTGCTGGGCGCATACGCGCGCATGTGCCGCAGCGAAGAAATAGCGCGCGGGATGGCGCGCACGTGGTGGGCAGATGCGCGAAGCCCAGTCCGTGCAGGACTATGCGAGAGTGAGGCGGTGCACGCAGACGTGGGAGATGCGCGTGCGAAGCCGCGCGCGACAAGGATTAGGCAACGTGAAGGCGGCGTGCGCGAAGTAGGGCGGTGAAGACTTGGGGCAAGAATTGGAATTGTTTGGAGTGCAAGCCAAGCAAGATCAAGATCTAGTCAATTTAGGACTCTAGTATATTTAGTTTCCTTCTTGCACAATAATATCTAGATTGTTTAGGAATTTAATATTTTATTGCTTTAATATGTTTCCTAGGTAGATTAGAATTAGTCATAGTTAGGATCTATAAATAGGGATCATCCCTCATTGTTTTTCATGTCTTGGATTTGATGAAATAGAAAAGGAATGTTTGTTCAAACCGTGTGTTAGGGTTCGTGAGAATTCGATCACGCAACCGAATTGGTGAGGCTAAGACCCAAGCCAGTTCAACCGAGTTAGAGAGGCTAAGACCCGATCTAGTTCAAAAGAGTGTAGCGAGGCTAATACCCGAGTGAACTCAAGTATCGTGAGAGAGTTAGGCTAATAACCGAGTCGATCACACCTATCGTCGAGAGCAAGGCCGTGGCGAAGCCGTGATCGAGACAAGTCGAGGGTAACGAACACACGATCTGTCATCATTGGTGCTTTCATTGAGAGTGATCGATTGGGTGTTCGTTAACTTTTTCTATCCCATTTTTTTTCTTTTGTCCGATTTTTTTTTTCTTTTCGTTCGAATTTTTTTGAATTTTATCCCTTAATTTTCAAAAAATTTCGAGAGTATCAAAAAAAAAAGTGTCGTCTAGTCCTTTGTTTGATTTTTGTTCGGTTATTACCTTTTGTTAAGGGGCCGAATTTCTTTTATTTTTTGGTTCGAATTTTTGTTCAAATTTTTTTAGAGTCTTAAAAAAAAGAGAGATGAACTTCTTACCATTAGATGAGTTGGACCTGGAAGATCTCGCTTATCTCGAAGGTTTGGAGAGGAGTTTGACTCCAGGGGAGCAAGAGTTTTTGGAGGAGCTTCACGAGCGAAAGGAGTTTGAGGAGAGGCAACAAGCGGAGGCCAAAGAGAAGCTCCGAGAATCACGCGAGGAGACGTGCGTGGAGGACGAAGTGATCGAAGAAAAGTGCGAGGAGTCCATGTGTACGATCGATTCGCCGGGCTATGTTGAAGAGAAGGACGCCGAGTATGTGGTAGCCGGGATCGAGGTAGCCGAGGTTGAAGTGAAGATCTTGGTCGTGGTTGAGGGGGTCCATGGTGACGTGGAGCACAAGGAGGACGGTGCGTATAAAGAGGAGGTCGACGTCGAGAGTGAAGTCTCGATCGAGGTGGAGATCGAAGAGGTGCCCGATGATTAGATGGTCGAGGATGAGTCCTTGAGGGCAAGGACATTCTCAAAGGGGGCGGGAATGATACGGAAGTGGGTTCCGGACCCCGACGACAAGAAGGGCCAAGAGCCGAGACAACCCGATGAGGCTGGAAAAAGAGACAAAACGGCGCTTGCATGGCCTAAAAGACGGGTACGAGCTCGTATGCGAGGTCGCGCATGGAGGTTCACGAAGGCACGCGAGAAGATGGTGCATAGACATACGACATTTAGACGCGCATGGCGCTTGATGGTTTGGAAAAGTGGCGCGTAGGGGGTGGATGTTGGGTGGTTGATACGCGCGAGGGGTTACTGTGGATGGACGAGCATGACCAAGGGACTAATAAGCGAAAGGCGCGCATCGGGCGGTGATGCGCGGGCAATGGGCGTACACGGTCGTGCACGGGCGATGGGCGTGCGCAGTGAGCGTGATGAAAAAGACGCTGGGCGGGCAAAGGGAATCGGCGACCTAGTACGCAAAAGAATGGCAGGCGCGCGATGATAGCACGTGGGTGTGGCGCAGACGCGTGAGTCCTACACCGAGTAGGCATAGGCGTGTTGGATGCATACGCGCGCATGGGCCGCAACGAAGAAATAGCGCGCGGGACGACGCGTGTGTGGTGGGCAGATGCGCGAAGCCTAGTCTGTGCAGGACTAGGCGAGCGTGAGGCGGTGCACGCAGACGTGGGAGACGCGCGCGCAAAGCCGCACGCGACAAGGATTAGGCAACGTGAAGGCGGCGTGCGCGAAGTAGGGCGGTGAAGACTTGGGGCAAGAATTGGAATTGTTTGGAGTTCAAGCCAAGCAAGATCAAGATCTAGTCAATTTAGGACTCTAGTATATTTAGTTTCCTTCTTGCACAATAATATCTAGATTGTTTAGGAATTTAATATTTTATTGCTTTAATATGTTTCCTAGGTAGATTAGAATTAGTCATAGTTAGGATCTATAAATAGGGATCATCCCTCATTGTTTTTCATGTCTTGGATTTGATGAAATAGAAAAGGAACGTTTGTTCAAATCTTGTTTTAGGGTTCGTGTTCAACCGAGTTAGAGAGGCTAAGACCCGATCTAGTTCAAAAGAGTGTAGCAAGGCTAATACCCGAGTGAACTCAAGTATCGTGAGAGAGTTAGGCTAATAACCGAGTCGATCACACCTATCGCCGAGAGCAAGGCCGTGGCGAAGCCGTGATCGAGACAAGTCGAGGGTAACGAACACACGATCCATCATCAACGCGGCAGCACGTGCACGCCCAGCAGTGCGTCGTGCGTAGCCCGTGCAGTAGCGCCCGATAGTGCCTCAATGTTATGTCATGAGCCAAGTGGTGCACAGTTGTGCTTGATTGTGCCCAGCCATGCCAGCAGCGCTCAGTGGCGTGTAGCCGCGCCTAGGTGAGCGTGCAATCATGCCCAGTTGTGCCGGTAAGGCCCGGCAGCGTCAGGCCAAGCCCAACACCAGTCATGCGACCGCGCTCGGGCATCAGCAGGCTCAGCACGGGACCGAGCCGGTTGGCCCATGCCAGCGGCCGACCGCCCGGCCACAATGAGCTGGCGGTCCGGCCAGCCAGTGAACCGTCCAGTTCAGACCGGTTGGACCAGTTCAGCCCATATTTTTATGTTTTTGGTCCCGGTTCATGTTAGTCTCATTTTCAGTTAAAATTTCGAGTCCAGTTCAGTTCAGTAAATTCATGTCAGTTTCAGTATTTCAGTTGAATTTTTCAGTTCAGTCAGTTCAGTCATGATCAGTCATGATCAGTCATGTGCAGTCAGTTTAGTTCAGTTTAGCAGTACCAGTTCAGTTCAGTTTTTCTTATCAGTTAAGTTAGACCCCGAAATGGTTCCAATTAACTATTCAGATCGAGTCGAGCATTTTAACAGCTATTTTAATCAGTCTGAGCATAGTACTTAGTATTTGTTTATACATGTCAGTTTTGCAGGCAATCAGCACTTACATCCTCAGATCAGCAGTTCAGGTGGGGACTCAGACTGGGTATTACATTGATTATAATTACGGTACCATGTTTGAGGTATGTATTTCATGTCATGTATCCGCTCGGAATGGTCGTCGGTCCATTCTGGGTTCTAGTGGCCCTAGTCTGCCCACTAGAGTGTGCACATGGTGTCCGGCATTTTATGCTGGCAGATGAGGTAACGGTCATGGTTCACGTTCATGTGACGATTATCAGGTTCATGTTCATGTTTATTACCAGTTTCATGTTCAGGTTATGTATATACTAGGATCATGATATTATTATTATTTTCACTGTTTACTTCAGTATGAGTTTCTGCGGAGCACAGTGGATTAGTGCTCACGCCCCTACGTTATTCATGTTTCTTCAGGTCACAGAGTCGGGGCCGAGGAGTGAGCTGACGACCGGTTCAGGACATTTGTATATATGTGTATATATCATTTTGGCTACACTACAGTTTCCGCTACTGTTCAGTTTTCCAAAACAGCTTTTGATCCGACTTTAATCGGGTGTTATGTTTTTATAAACCGTTGGTTGTTATATTAAAAATAACGGTTTTCAGTTAAAGTCATGTTTTTATGGTAACACCCCAACTCAGTATTTCGTAAATTAAATATTTTATTCAAAGATTTTGTCAAAACGCGTACTCTGATTTTCAGTAAATAGCGGGGTGTTACAAATGGTATCAGAGCACGTTTTTGTGTCTCTGAAAAATTTTCAGGAGTCATAAATTTTGCAAAAACCTGAACCGTCACGCTCACGCCTCACCGACTACAGGTAAGTGCTGATTTATGTTTTAAGTTATAAACAAATTACTATGTCTATGCTCAGAAATACCTCAGTTATGACTTAGTTAAGATGCTCGAATCATGTTCAGGATCAGTAGTCAGTATACTCAGAATTTAGAGTCAGTATTCCCCAGCCATGTTTAGCAACTCGTCAAGAAATTTGCGTGCTTTATTGATCAGCTTCAATAAAGTCATCAGTAAGGATGTTTGAATCAAAATTCAGAACTTTAGAATGGGGCTAAGTTGAAAACTCTAGATTTAATTCTAGATATATTCAAGTCAAGTTAGCAACTTGTCAGGAGATTTGTAAACACTTGTGTTATACAAATCTTAGTGATCATATTCCTCAGACACTTTTATCGGAAATTTGTTCATTTTGTCAACCAGTTGGCACATTCTAAGAAAGAATTCCTTGAGTTAGATCAGGGAATATACTCAAATTTCTTCAGTCAGGTCAGTAAATCATGTTCAAGGCATAAATCTTCCTACTAAAGGTTGTTACAATTCTCAAGTCATTGTTAAGGTAACGGTTTCCAGTGTATAAGAGTCAATATTCCGGGTTACCATGGAGGCTTGAAATAAGAGCCACTCAGCCGGGTATACCATGGAGGCTTGAAGCTAGGACCGGAGTAGTATAATTTCATATAATTACAACCTTTAATGTCAGTTATGTCATGTATTTTGTCAGTCATGATACTTCAAGTTAAGGTTTTCAAAGTTCAAGATCAGTTATTCCTTTTGTACTTGCGGGACCAGTTGATACTGGAACAGCCCTATACAGTACATAGTCATTAGTTAATGTTCAAGATTTAAAGTTAATGTTCATGATTTAAGGTCGACGTATAATAGTTGTTCAGCCGGGTTAAATATGGACGTCTGCAATACAGACTATTAATCCAATTCTACCTAGAAACTTGAAGTCGCACCTTATCAAGTCAAGTAAATCAGTAAATGTCATGTTTCCAATTCCGAGGCGACTATTTAGTTATCTCGGGATAGCTTTCAAGAGTTCAGGCAAAGATGATTCAGTCATGTAAGGGTCAAGTCACAATTATTCAGTTATGAGAACAATCAGGCTAGTTATGCCAAATCAAAGATAGCTTGTCTAATAAGACAAGACTTATCAGTCATTTCAAGTATGATCAGTGCCTCACTTCTCAAATTTTGAAAATTTGAGAAATCGCAGGAAAGATTAGCTCATGATAGACTTTTCTTGAGGTTATGTTAAACCTCATGGAAGGTAAAGATTTGCAGGTATAACGGAGAAGGGCCAATCAACAACAATAGACAACGACGTGAAGACAAACTGAGGCTTTCTATTCAAGGATGCATGTCGCAAGAAGAGAAGGATGCCATGCCTGAGTCACAGTACACTGGGAGATTACAGAGAATTAGCATTATAGTACATTGAGGTTACTAGCTTGAGGTACAAATATGATCAGTTACACAGACTACGTCGACGACGCAGGTGCAATGTTCGCCAGGTGCTGTATGAAGGCATGCCGCACTCACTTGATGAGGAGCAGGTGTGCCGCATTACAATGTGCCGCGAACGATGTGCCGCGTTATCGAGTAGATGTTCACGAAAGGTAATTACCGATATTGCTAGTTATCCTCATTTGTACATGTGCGTATCTCTGAATTTTCTATGTGTACCAACGACTGGGGTTACCCACAACCAACGTTCAGACCGAAGATCAGCAACCAGTCAGGAGATGATGACCAGTACGCTCAAGAATTATGCTTTTAAGGTCATGTATAATCAGTGGAACACTTTTATTCAGAAAAGTGTCCATTCTCAGCCAGCAGTAATCAACAATTCACTTAATTGTGAATTGATGATTCTTCAGTTCAGATCAAATCTACCGTTCAGTATTAAAGTACGAACTTCTCAAGTTATGTCATCGGTAAGTATAAGCTTTATGTTTGTTATCATCCAACTCGGTAAAACATAATTAAGGACTTTAAACAGCACCATAAGCAAATTTGACTCAGATATCAACGTAACTTAGAGTCATCCCGGATCGCACAATAAACCGGTACGATCCTAGCAGACCGAAGTGATTCCTTCCCGCCGAGGTCATTCCAAACCGAGGTAAACGTGAACCGAGGTCGTCACCTCCTAAAGCAGGTGACAAGGCGCCTACACACCCCTATCACAATCTACGAGATTGGTCATCATTCACGTAGGGCCCACTGGTTCAACCGCCCATCAAAAGTAGCTTTTTCTAAAAAATAATGCATGGATCCCAATGTATGTATCAAAAAGGTTACTATAAATAGCTAGCTAATGGTATCTGTACGGGATTCGATTCCGAACCCAACATTCTACAATGTAACACGCAACAGCCCACAGAGGCTTTTCACCTCGGTCCATCTCGGACCGGGGCCATTGTTGAACCTTGTTCATATGTTTTACGTTCAAACCACTCATAATTATCATGTAAACCCCCACGTTAATTCGTTGTCAAGAATCACACGACCACAGTTTGGCGCTAGAAGGAGGGCCCTCATAAGTGATTTGAGGTTACTCTCCGCTTTCTCGTTTAGCGATTCACATCAGCCATATCCATCATGTCGCATTCAGATCATCGCGGTCATACTTCACGAGATGGCCACAGTCGCAGCGCGGCGCATTCTGCCAGATGACAGGCCGTAGCTCCTCCTATACCGGATTACACTGTTCTGTTTCCAAATCCGGAGTTTGCACATGGTTTCGCCACTCTGATGGCTCAAACGATCCCCGGAACATCCACAACTGCCCCGGGACATTCCATAATACCAACGACTCCCGCAAATCCACAGAATCCACCGGTGCGACAAGACGGCGGAAGAACTACATCTTATGCCACGTCTCAACCTCGCGATCGGACGTCGCAACCACCTCCAGAACAAACTACACGTCGCACCGATGTCGGGCGTAATCCCCTCGTAATTCCCCGCGAAGAAACCGCCGAAAGTCAGTCTGGGCATTCACAACGGTCGCCACCTCAGGCACGACGCCAAATTCCTCCTAACCCAATGCCACCTGATCTTCGTCAACATACTGAGAGAAACCGAGCTCGCCAAGAAACTTCCAAACTCGAAACGCTGCGACGAAGGATCGCCGAGTTGGAAAGTCGGCAAAGGATGCCTGAAGACCCTCCTCGACGGACATCAACTTCGGCACAAATATATCTAGAAGCCGACTCTCCCCTCACACCGGAGCTCACTTCGGAACCTGTGCCTGGGAAAGTTAAAGTCCCTCAAATTGGGCTATATGATGGAACTTCAGACCCCCGACTCACATCTCGGTCATTATACTTCGTGGATGGATTTGCATGGAGCCTCAGACGCACTTTGGTGTCGTATGTTTTCTCTCACGCTGGGACCTCGGGCCCAAAAATGGTACCACTCTCTTCCCCCTCACTCTATTTGGAAGTGGGAACAATTGAGGTCGGCTTTCCGATCTCATTTCATCGGGGCCCAAGTCTGTCTAATTCCAAAAGAATCCCTTGCAAACGTAACTCAAAAAGATGATGAAAGTGTCAAGGACTACATCGCCCCATTTAACGACCGTGTTCAAAACATGGAGCCTTGTCATCCTGAAACCCTACTTGTCATGGCTATTGCCGGGCTGAAACAGAATTCGATTTTCTGCTGGACATTGTGTCAAAATAAGCCAAACACCTTTCAAGAATTTCTTGCTCGAGCTCAGCAGCACATCATAGCTGAGGAAGCCATGTGGGTCCCTGACTTTAATTTTAACCCGAAGTCATCCAAGGCGGGAACCGACGAGAAAAAGAAGAACAAATTTTTCGAAAAACAAAGCAATATTCAGTTCAGAGGACCTCCTCGTGGAGATCCTAACGATCTTGAAGTTCGAGCAGCCCGAAAACAGTATGCTGCCGATGTGAAATCCGGTTATCAAACCGTATATTCCGCGGGGGCTGCCACCATATATGAAGAAATCAAAGGGAAAGGTATCTTACCGGATCCCAAACCACTTCGGATGCCCGAAGAGAAATAGGGCAAGTTCCGGTATTGTGATTATCATAAATCGCCAGGGCACAATATTGATGAATGTTTAAGTCTGTTAGCTGCCTTGTTGCGCTTAATTGGTCATCCGCAGCTTAGAAAGTTCTATCGTAATACCGATCCCCAGAGACGAGGTCCAGGGCGTCAAATTGAATCGTATGATGAAGACGACGAGGAGGACCGAGGCACTGTGCCAAAACGCATTCGACAAGGAGACAAAGAAGTATTTATGTTCACCTCGGAAATGCCCAATTCTGACTCTGCTGGAACTCCCCGAGGACGTAAGCGAGACCGATCTCCTGGACCGATGCAAATCACCGTCCACCGTGTCAAAACCAATAACTCCCGGGGTACATTGTCCCGTCGACATATCAAAGCCTATGCCCGACAAGCGTACAACTCCGGCAAACAAGTGTACACTACTGATTTGAGAGACGTCCTCAACAATCGGAACTGTCCCATAACCTTTAATATGGAGGACGCCAATCATTTCACACACCCTCATTCCGATGCGCTTGTTATCACTGTCCCTATATGTGGAATCCCCGTTCATCGTGTTATGGTAGATACCGGGGCCTATTCGAGCATTTTGATGTTAAAAGCTTTTGACAAAATGGGTCTTGATCCCGCCGACATCCGACCTTGCAACGACCAAATACAAGGATTCAACGGCAGTATTTCAAAGCCTATCGGCCAGATCATTTTACCTGTTAGGTTTGGCACTTCGGAGAACGTCACCAAACTCGTCATAGAAACTTTTAAAATTCTTGACATCAACAACGAGTATAATGCCATCATTGGCAGAACAACGTTGTACAAACTTCGAGCCGCGGTTTCGATCTTTCACTACGCACTAAAGTTACCGACTACACGAGGAGAAGGGACTCATTTCGGAGACCAAAGGGAAGCTCGAAAACTTTTCACTTTCGTACCACCCAGCGGAGTATATTCCATCACTTCGGGAAATAATGACAATTCCACACAACAAAACATCTCGGATGATGTGATTCCCGAAGAACCGAATTATAATGCCGTTACTTTTACCACCTCGGATCCTTTAGCCGAAGAGCGAGGCAGACGGCCTGGAAAGGAGCCACTCCTTGAAGAGGACGAGTTGGACCCGAGGGCCCAATTCAAGGAAAAAAGCCGAAATGATCAGGCCGAACCTGGAGAAGACGTAGAATTGATCTATGTCGACGAACCAATCTTCCATAAATCATTGTGCATCGGAAGTCATCTTCAAGAACATCTCCGGTCAGAACTTATTTCATTTCTTAAACAAAATTCAGATGTGTTTGCTTGGAAACACGAAGACATGAAGGGCATCGACCCCGGTGTCGCTAGTCACAAGTTGAACCTCGATCGAACTGCCCGGCCTGTTGTTCAGAAATGAAGGAAACTGGGGCCGGATCGTCAGAAAGCACTGCAAGAGGAAGTTAAAAAACTCATCGACAACAAGTTTATTAAAGAGGCCAAGTATCTGACATGGGTCTCAAACCCCGTTCTCGTCAAAAAGAGCAATGGTCTGTGGAGACTGTGTATTGATTTTTCCGACTTGAACAAAGCGTGCCCGAAGGACAGTTATCCACTCCCACACATAGATTATATGGCCGATGCCACATCGGGACACGAGTTGATGAGTTTTATGGATGCTTACTCTGGTCATAATCAGATTCCTATGGATCCTGAAGATTCCGAACACACCCCGTTCTATTCAGCACGAGGCTTGTACTGCTATACCATGATTCCGTTTGGGTTGAAAAACGTCGGAGCCACTTATCAACGCCTCGTCAACAAAATGTTTGCTACGATGATAGGTCATACCATGGAATTTTATGTTGACGACATGCTCGTCAAGTCGGTGCATGCTTCTGACCATATAACACACCTTCAAGACATGTTTGATATCCTCCGATCTTATTCCATGGTTTTAAATCCCAAGAAATGCACCTTCGGAGTTGAGTCTGGAAAATTTATGTTGGCTATATGGTCAGCCAGCGCGGAATTGAAGCCAACCCGGCCAAGATAAAAGCCATTCAAGATCTAACTCCCCCGACTTCGGTTAAGGGTGTTCAGGCCCTAACTGGCCGACTTGCTGCGCTCAACCGGTTCATCTCCAAATCCACAGATCGTTGCAAACCTTTTTTCGAAGCAATCAAAAAAGGAAAGCGTTTTGAATGGACTGAAGAATGCCAAAAAGCTCTCATCAGCATCAAGGAGACGCTCGCCTCTCCACCGACGTAACAAAAGCCGAGACCCGAGGAAATGCTGTTTTTGTACCTCTGAGTCAGTGATTCTGCGATTAGCGCTGTTTTAATACGTGAAGAAGGAACGCTACAATCACCCGTTTATTACATCAGCAAAGCCTTACATGATGCCGAACTGCGCTACCCTCCTATGGAAAAATTGGCGTTTGCACTTGTAATTGCCGCCTGGAAATTGCGACCTTATTTCCAAGAACATTCTATAACGGTCGCACTTTGTATCCATTGCGACAAGTCCTGCACCGACCTGACACCTCAGGACGCATGATAAAATGGGCCATCGAGCTCGGACAATTCGACATCCATTATCAACCGAGGACCGCGATCAAGGAACAAGCCTTATCCGACTTCATCGCCTAATTCACTCTGGCTATAACAGTTCATAATGACAATCAGCCGTGGGTTCTCTATATCGATGGTTCCTCAACAGCCAACCGAGCAATTGTTAGAGGTATGCTGTAAAAGCTGTGTTTTGCAGTTTCTATCAATTCCATTTT
>CACSLK010027792.1:1249919-1274558 GCA_902706635.1 Striga hermonthica
GTACGCCCAGTCCTCGTCCGCGTAGGAGTGCTGCCCCGCGTACACGCACACGCCCAAAGCTCGCGACCCGCTGCCTGCTGCCAGTGCCCGTGTCCGCGTACACCGTCCGTGATACGCAACCGTGTGCTCAGCGCCCGACGCGCACGACGCCCGCTGCCACCCGACGACCGAGACCCGCGTGCCGTGTGTTCGTGATCCGTTTGACGTGTTGATTAGAATCAACTAAAAGGCCAAACCTATCCGCCCATTAGGTTGTGGTGTTCAGACGAACTTCACCAACGGTACTCTACATCGTCTCAGAGTCGGCAAAAATTTTAAAAGGTGAACGTCCATATCCTAACTATAGATTCCGCTGCGTTAGGATTTATTTCGATAAAGTTCAATACTGTGCATGTTGTTTGACGTTCCTAACAGAACCCAACAGCAAGTGCAGGAATAGTCTTGGCGAACCCGGAAAATCGATTATTCTGTCATTCGGTGAAATTTCTCTTTCCTGCGACGAATAATGAAGCCGAATATGAAGCTTTGCTATCCGGATTGAACTTAGCTGAATCCATGAACGTGAAAAATCTCAAAGTCTTCTCAGACTCCCAACTCCTTGTCAACCAAATCAGCGGTTCATATGAAGTCAAAGAACCTCGGCTGACACCATATCTCTCTTTGGCCAAGCGAAAATTATCAAAGTTCTCCGCTGACGTTGAACACATCCCTCGAACTCTTAATGTTCAAGCAGACGCTTTGTCTCGGCTAGCCTCAAGTACCTGGATGGAAAGCATGGAATATGTCCAAGTCGGACAGCAAGAACAACCGTCGACCACCCTTACCAAAGTCGCGACTATCGATCCGGTAACGTCACAAAAGCTACCGACTTGGATGGACCCTATCATTCAGTATTTAGAAACTGGAGCCTTACCCCGGACCCAAAAGAAGCTCGGACACTTCGCATTCGAGCAGCTCGGTACACACTGGACAATGGAACTTTGTTCAAAAGAGGATACTCCGTCCCACTTTTGAAATGCGTGAGTGAATCTGACTCATGATATATCCTTGAAGAAGTCCATGAAGGAATTTGCGGAAGTCACCCTGGTGCACAGGCCTTATCTTACAAAGTCTTGCGACAGGGTTATTATTGGCCGACCTTAAAAACCGACGCCGCTGCATGGGTTCGCAAGTGTCCGAAATGCCAAATATTTGCACCCAACGTCCATCAATCTCCCGAGGAGATCAAATCAATCTACAGTCCATGGCCTTTCGCCAAATGGGGAATCCATCTCATAGGTCCCCTACCGACCGGAAAAGGAGGCGTCCGATTTGCCATCGTAGCAGTTGATTATTTCACTAAATGGGCCGAGGCCGAACCGTTAGTCGCGATAACCGAACAGAAAGTCGTTGACTTTGTATGGAAATCAATCATCTGCCACTTCGGAGTACCGAACTCCATCATTACCGACAACGGTAGGCAATTTGAAGGCAAGCGACTTGAGTCCCTGTGCGAAGAATATAAAATCAAACACTTTTTCTCTTTGCCCTATCACCCGCAATCCAACGGTTAAGTCGAAGCTGTGAACAAGCTCATAAAAAATGGCCTCAAAGTCCGACTCGACGCCGCCAAAGGAGCTTGGCCTGAAGAGTTGCCACACGTCCTATGGGCCTATCGTGTAATAACCCAGATTTTGTTAATAAAAGTAATGTATTCTTCTTCTATTAATTCCGTTCATTTTCAGCAAATAAGTTCGACTTTAAGTCGAAAAGTCTATTCGGTTAATTATTAACCGAGTCAAATTCGATAATTAATTTTTGAACTGTTTATTCTTTAAACGGACATTATTAATCGAGATTAATTATTGAAAGTTAGGAATGTTCGGATCTAAGTTTGAAGTTAAAAAAAATCAAAATAATTCATGTTAAGTCATGAATGCACGCACGCATGCACGTTGTGCATAGTCGTGTGTGTATATGCACGCGTAGCCGTGCACAGCGCACGCACGCCGTGCATGCGCACGGTTAACCCCCTTAAGCGCACGATTGTGCAACGCTTAGCACAATGATTAACTAAAGCAAGTTCCAAATCCTTCCCTTAAGGTTGCCGTCCAAGATAGAGTTTGGGTGTGCAAGTGGTGAAGTGACTCACCTACTAGCTTGCACACATGGCAAGACACGAGCGCACGGCGATAACTAAGCCCGTGCATGCTTGACACCTCGGCCGATGACTAAGCCAAACATGCCACACTTCAGCCCATGATCGAGACACTTGGCGTTTGGGGAGAACACATCATCACTCACCTCTTTAACCCCAAATTTTACCCTCGGCTTTCACTTCCTTTATATTACCGTGCGTGTGAATTTTCATGCATTTTCATGCACAAAACCAAGCCCAACTTCAGCGTACAATAGAGAGAAAAATAGTGAGGAAATATTGTGGGAAAAATTATACAAAAATATCTAAGAAGGACCGGAGCAAAGGAGAAGCATAAGGACATTAACGGAGCGCCGAACACACACGCACGTCATTGCATAATCCACGTCCGAACTGAAGGGTATACATTCCTTTACCCTCCTTTTATGTAGTTAAGTTCATATCAGCGAGGTTATGTCAAAATCACGTCGTTCAGTTTATGTTTCATATGAAAATACCCTCGGAGATGCCATATAAGCTCCCTCCGAGTAACTTTGATTTTTAACCGGCAAGTCCTGAACACTTTATGCATATTTAAGTTATTTAAGTCAAATCATGTCCAGTCATATGCCCGCGCATTTTTAACCCCGGTCTTGACTTGTGCCTCGCGCGTGTCGCCGTGTGCCCCGCGCTCATCGTCCAGTGCGCCCAATGCCCGCGCATTGCCCATCGCTCGATGCACGCCCGTCCATCCGCAGAAACCCCCCTCGCGCGCCATTTCGCTTAACCTCCAAGCGCCATGCGCGTCTACGCCTATGCGTGTGTGTGCGCCCTTGCCTAATGCACCTCTCCGTGCATGTGAGCGTTGCTAGCCTCGATACCATCTTCTTGCGTGTCCTCGCTCACCTCCATGCACGACCCTCATTAGCCGCTTCGTGTGCTCATGCATCACGTCCATGCAATCCTCGATCCAAGCTCGTCCGCATACGCGCTCGTGCCCGTCTTTTAGGCCATGCATGCGTCGTTTTGGCCCTATTTTCAGCCTCATCGGGTCGTCTCTGCTTTTGGACCTTCAACTTATCGGGGCTCGGAACCCACTTCCGCATCATTCCCGCCCCCTTTGAGAATGTCCTTGTCTTAAGGACTCATCCTCGACAATCCAAAACTCGGGCACTCTTTCTTCGATCATGCGCACATCCCACTCACGGTCCTCGTCGACCTCGACCAATAACTCGCTATCGTCTACGACCACCTCTTCATCCGCACCGTACTGCACGTGTGTCTCCTAATCATAGCCTCCATCACCCACGAACAAGATCGCACCAATGACCTCGACCCCTTCGACTCCTTCGTCCTCGCCGTCGATGTGCGCCGCTTCACCCTCTTCCTCTGGCACACCCTCTTCGTCCTCCACGCACATCTTCTCGCCAAGGCCCTCTTCGACCACGAGCAAGATCTCTTCCTCGACCTCGACCACTTCGGCTTCTTGCTCGCACGATTCTGGGAACTTCTCATCGGCTTCGGCTTGTTGCTCTTCCTCCATGATCTTGAGTTGTCTTTCATACTCCTCCTTTTGCTCGTACATCTCCTCCAAATACTCTTGCTCCCAAGGGGTTAATTCCCTCTCTAAACTTTTGAGGTATTCGAGATCCTCCCAATCCAACTCATCTAATGGCTGGAACAACATTTTTTTTTTTTGACTCTTCGAAAAAATTCGAACAAACCGAAAAATATATATTTTTTTTAAGACTCTAGGAAAAAATAACAAAAGACTAACAAGATGACACTTTTTTTTATGACTCACAAGAAAAATGAAAAATTCGAACAAAAAATTCGAAAATTTCGAACCAAAAAAGAACAAAAATTCGGCCCCTCAGCAAAAGGCAAACCAAAAAAAAAAAAAGAAAAAGATAGGATAGACAAAAATTCGATCAGCACCTCTCAATGAAAGCACCAATGATGAAAAGGGTGATCGATATTTTTATCTATACAGTTGGTTGTGAATAATCGCGCACTCAGGGCCTTCGTTTACTCACGATAGGTGTATCTAACAGACGCACTATCGACCTTCTCATAGACACTGTGACTTCAAGACGCTCTAATGGCCTTCTCTCCGACACTGTATGTAAGCACGCACTAATGGCCTTGTTTAAACACACGTAAGAACAACAGTTCCCCCTCACAATTGGCTCACCAATTCAATACTCAATTCAAGACATTCAAGACATAAAATTATGATGAGGTACATGGGGTATTTATTAGTGCTAATTACCTCTAGTGCTAATCTTACTAGGAAACTAATAAAACAATAAAATATTAAATCCTAAGGCAAGTAAATATCCCACTACCATAAAATCCTAAATCTACTAGATCTCCTTATTACTTGTCTTGCACTCCAAACAATTCTAGAAGCTCAAGTCTTTCGCATGTCCAAGTCACCGCCTCTACGCGCGCCGCCCTCGGCTTTCCTATTCCTCGGCGCGCAAGGCATCGCGCGCCTTGCCTGCCTCGCACGCGCACGCCCCTGCCTTGCCTAGTCCCGCGGGGACTAGGCTTTGTCCGTCTGCCTCGCATGCGCATGCCATTCCTATTCCTTGAAGGATAATGCTTCGAGCCCATATCCACTATTCATATTCCTACTAGGAATATGCTCCCGGCTACGTTGCCTGATCTTCCGAGGATTACTCCCGTCATCAATCTTCCACGCGCGTTCTGGCACTCAACTGCTTTTCCTATTCCTGCGGGGACTAGTATTCGCGTTTTGCCTATTCCTACGAGGATTAGACTTGCCACCCCGGTCTTGACTTGTGCCTCGTGCGTGTCGCCGTGCGCCCCGCGCTCGTCGTCCAGCGCGCCCAATGCCCGCGCATGCCCATCGCTCGATGCGCGCCTGTCCATTTGCAGCAACCCCCCTCACGCGCCATTTCGCTTAACATCTAAGCGCCATACGCGTCTACGCCAATGCGCGTTTGCGCACCCTTGCCTAATGCACCTCTCCATGCGTGTGAGCGTTGTTAGCCTCGATACCATCTTCTTGCGTGTCCTCGCGCACCTCCATGCGCGACCCTCATAAGCCGCTTCGTGCGCTCGTGCATCACGTCCATGCACTCCTCGATCCAAGCTCGTCTGCATACGCGCTCGTGCCCGTCTTTTAGGCCATGCATGCGTCGTTTTGGCCCTATTTTCAGCCTTCTCGGGTCGTTTCTGCTTTTAGACCTTCAACTTATCGGGGCTCGGAACCCACTTCCGCATCACACGTCTTCCCGGCGAGACAATGCGTCGGCCACGGTGTTCTGGCGACCGGGCCGATACACTATCTCGAAGTCGAACCCCATCAATTTGGACACGAACTTCTGCTGCTCGGGCGTCACGATCCTTTGCTCGAGTAAGTGCTTGAGCGGCTCCTGGTCCATGACAATCCGAAAGCGTCGCCCAAGAAAATACGGCCTCCACACGCGCACGGCCTCGACCACGGCCAGCATCTCCTTCACGTACGCGGACAGCCCCAAGCGCGCCGGCCTAAGTGCCTTGCTAAGATAGGCCAAGGGTCATCCTTCCTGCACTAGAACCGCCCCGATCCTAATGTCGCTCGCATCCGAGTGAATCTCGAATAACACATCAAACCTCAGCATTGCGAGCACGGGCGTGGTCGTCATGACCTCCTTCAGCTCCTCGAAAGCCTTCTCGCTCGCCTCCATCCATTTGAATGCTCCTTTTTTTGTCATCTCCGTGAGTGGCTTCGCGATGGTCCCATAGTCCTTTACGAATTTCCGATAATAGCCCGTGAGACCAAGGAACCCTCGCAACTGCGTCAAGCTTGTGGGTTTCGGCCAACCCACCATCGCCTCAATCTTCCTTGGAAACACCATCATGAGAAATAAAGTGCCCAAGGTACTCGACCACCTCTTGAGCAAACGAACACTTGGACGTCTTGATGTAGAATGAGTTAGCCTCCAAGGTCCCCAAAACAACCTGCAAGTGCCCAAGATGATCCACCCAAGTCCTCGAATACACCAAGATGTCATCAAAGAATACCAACACAAATTTGCAAACGTACTCCTTGAAGATGGAATTCATCGCAAACTGAAATGTCGACGACGCATTGCACAAACCAAAAGGCATCACGAGATATTCGTAGTGCCCTTGGTGTGTGCAAAAAGCCATCTTGGGCACGTCCTCCTTGGCCAACCTGATCTGATGGTAGCCCGCGCGCAAGTCGAGCTTTGAGAAGTAGCGCGCGCCATCCAACTCGTTCAGCATATCGTCGGCGCTCGGAATGGGAAAGCGATCCTTCACGGTAGCCGCATTGAGAGCGCGGTAGTCCGTGCAGAACGCCATGTGCCGTCGTTCTTCTTCGCGAGCAGCACCGGTGACGAGAACGGGCTCGTGCTATGCTGGATGAGTCCAGACTCGAGCATCTCGCCCACTTGCCGCTCGATCTGCGCCTTCTGAAAGTGCGCGTACCTATAGGGATGCACGTGCACCGCTCGACCCTCCTCGACCAAAGGTATGCAGTGGTCGAACTCCCGGTGCGGCGGCAATCCCTTGGGCTCATCGAGGACCTGGTCGAACTCCTCGAGCAAGTCACGCACCTCGCACTGCCTCTCCTCGACCACCTCCGCGTCCTTGCCCGTCTGCTCGACCACGACAGCGTACAACTGCCCGCCACCTCGCCATACCTTCTCGATGCTTTTTAGACCAACCTCCTTGGTTGCCCCTTCATTAGTCTTCAAAGTAACGAGCTTATCACCGGCCTCGAACTTCATCACACCCTTCCGGTAATTAGTCGTCACATCTCCGAGTCCCTCGAGCCACTGCATTCCAAGCACCACATCCGGCCCCACCAAAGGCAAGGCAAACAAATCCGCCTTCACCTCACTCCTTGAAACTTGATCGGCACACCCCAATACATCTCCGAGCACCGCAAGCAATCGCCATTCGCCACCCTAACCTCGAACGGCTCAATCGTGGACGTGGGCAACTTAAGCTTGTGAGAAAGAGTCGCATTAATGAAATTGTGCGACGACCCATTGTCCACGAGTACTATAACCCGCTGATCCTTCAACCACGCCGACAACCTCATAGTCCTCGGGCCTTTAGTGCCTGCCATCGCATGAACTGAGATCTCGGCCTCATCATTGAGCACCTCGACCTGCACCTCCTGTTCTTCCTCGATCACCGGCTCCACGTCATCCGAGTCCACAAACTCGATCAAGTAATTATGCTTGAACCGATGTCTCGGCGTGTACTTTTCTTCGCACCGGAAACACAACCCCTTCTCACGTCTCCGAGCCATCTTCTCCTCCATAAACCTCTCCACCTCGGTTGCTGGTGGCCTAAAGGTGCCCGGCGGCCTCGCGTTCGCACTAGGTGTGCCCGCGGTCGCCGTGACACGCCGCGGCTCCGGGACACGAAAATCCGCCTGTCTCCTTCGAGTCGCGACCAAGTGATCCTCTCGTCTCCTAGCAACCTCCATGGCCTTGTGCATGGTCTCCGGCCTCTCCAATCGCACTTCGGCCGCGGGATCATACCTAAGCCCTTCGACAAACGCGCCAACAAGCGCGCTCTCTGTCCACCCGCGAACCCGGCACGCCAATCTCTCGAACTCCTTTTGACTGTCACGTACACTTCCCGTCTGCCAGATCCGAGTCAGGGCCTCGTCGTGGTTATGATAGTCTGAGTTCCCAAAACGCGTAAGGAGCTCGCGTTTAAAATCTTCCCAACGGATTGGTTGTTGCCACCCGCGATACACGCGCGTGAGCCACTGCCACCACACGTTGGCCTCACCAGTCACGTTGCGGCATCTCATTTAAGTCAAAGTACTGCACCGCCCGGTTCAGCCAAGCGTCGGGGTTGGTTCCCGTGAACGTCGAGAGCACAAGCCTCGGTTTCTCGACGCGTGGTCGCTCCTGTATGTTCGACGCCTGTGACCGCTGCTCGTACTCTTCCTCCTCCTCGAGGTTGTGCTCGGCCCGCTGCTGCTCCTGTTGCCTTAGACGCTCGCGTGCGTTCACCCGTGGTGGCTCCTGCTGCTGCTGTCGCTGGAACCCGTGCAACACCTCTTCCAGGCGCTGCTCGAGATGAGCCACGGCAGCATTGGTGCTGGTCTGTCCCTCGTCGAGCGATCCAAACCGACCTTCCATGCTCTCTCTTATGGCCTTGAATTGGCCTTCCAAACCTTCGACTCTTTCTTTCAACTCTCGAATGGCCATATCTTTTCTGGCTTGCCTACGTTCTCGACTTCCCGGACTAATTTTGATTTTTTTTTTTTTGAATGAACGAAAATTAAGAAACAAAAATTAAATGAGAATGGGAAAGAAAAGACACACGATCAACTCTCTCAATGAAAGCACCAATGATGAATACCGTGTGTCTCGATTGCCAACAAGCCGCTCCCGCGCCTTAAATCGCCGATACTGTGCTCGGAGGTTCACACATTCGCGCCCCTTCGAACGATTATTTGCAATAGAACTCTTAATCGTAGACTAAAACAAGAGATTTGAACAAATTTTGGTTTTTGTATTAAGAAGAATCAATATATCAAATTTAGAACAAGGCACCCTATTATAAGGCTCAAAATAAAGATATAGTCCTAATCTACTTAGACTATTCTACTTACTCTAGGAAAGCAATAAAAATATAAAGTGTCCTAAACAAACTAGAAAACAAAGAAATAAAATATTAACCAAGCTATCTAGAATATTTCTTGCTTGCGTCTTAAGCCGCCCTGCCGCGTTGCCTAATCGCCCAAGGACTAGGGCTTCATCTCCCATTCCTGCGCACGCGTCCAGCAGCCCGCCTAATCCTTGCGCGCCTAGGAAAGTACGCGCGTGCACCCCGTCGCCTGCGCGTTCAAACCCTATCTCGTCCCGATAGTGTCGCGCACGTCGTCTCCCGCGCGCGAGCGCCCGTCCACGTATCACGCTTCACCGGCACGGCGACTTAGCCTCCTTCGCGCATGCCACGCGCGACTCGCTGCGTTTTTAAGCCTTGTTGTAAGCCCCGGACAAAATTATATTAGTAGCTCGATTTTATTTATCGAAATTAGTATTATTTTAATTATGCAGAGAATTATTAATATTAATTGCATAATTTATTTATTTTCAAGTCTAAGCCATAAAGAGAGCATCCAATTAATTAAATTACCGAGCCCAACATTTTATTGGGTCCATTTAACGGCATTTAATTTCTTAAGCTCGAGTTGAATTTATTTTAATTAGTCGGCCCATTTTAATTCGAGTAGTCGAATTAATTTCTAAGCCCAAGCGATATTTTAAATATCGAACCCTCGTAGTATTTTTATTTCAAGCCCAAATATTTAATTCTGAGGCCAATATTATTTTTTGGTCTAAGTCGAGATTGTTATTTCAAGCCCGTCATATTTTATTTGACCGAGCATTTCAAATTTCTGAGTCGAGTCGACTAATTATCCTACGCCTAAACCGATATATAATCGAGCCCAATCTATTAGGCCCGATACTAAGCCCAATAACAAGAGCAAAACCCTAGTCTCCTACACCATCTATAAATAGTTGTCTCCTTGTCTCCCAACACAACAACAACAAGAAACCCTAGCCTCTCTACACTATTCATCTCCATCATCATTTCAAGATCTCCATCTCCATCTTCAAAGACATCAAAGAAAACCTTCATTCTTTTCAAGATCTTGTACAAATAAACACAAAATGTCCTAGCCTATACCAAGATCTAGTTTCAAAGTCCAAGATTCACCTTCAACTACCAAAGAAAACAAGCTTTCTTCCTTCAACCTCCATGGCTTGACCTCTATTCCGGCGAGCTCCCATTTTTCCGGCCAATGCCGCGCCGGCGACGAGCGGCCAGCACCACCATGACCTCAGCCCGAGCCATCCATGCGCGACAAGCTTCAGTCCAAACTCCCAGCTCCTCCCCATGCGATCCGTTAGCTTTCAATCGAGCTCTTTCCTCCTTCCATTTTAAACCTGAAGAGAGGTGATTTGCAGAACCTTTATACTCTTTTAATGTAAAAATTCATGGTTTAAGATGCTAACAACTCAAATGAAAAAGCAGAGTAAAAACAAGTAATAAAAATTAAAGCAGAAGATGAATATGTTAGGGTAAATGCCATGAAAATCATAAGAAATATTGAACCTAATTCCATGTCTAAGTATTCTGCAAGCGTGGCTCAAAATTTGGAGAATAAGATTTAAGTTGTAGTTTTTTTTTTAAAAAAAAAAAGAAATAATAATAAAAAAATATAGTAATAAAGTATTTAAGGTATTAAAATGATATGAGAAAATAAAGAGGAGGATAATAAGAATGACCTTGAAGTATTACTATTCCTGAACTTATGGTTATGTCAATAGTTTGCTGCCATATTTTGCTTTTGGGGTTATATTGATTTTTGGGAGTGTTAGGATTTATGTGTTGTGAGTAAATGGGGAATTTGTTCTTTTCTAAAGGAAGAATAGAGAGAAAGAAAATTCAGAGGAGGAAATAAGATAGAATGAAGGAAATTTAATGTGTTTGCTGGTAGATGTATGTGCATTATTGGGGTGTGTGTGCGTGTCAAATTGTGTTTGTGTATGTGTGAGTCATGTGGAGTGAGTGGATTTATGAGGGTGGTCATTTTTTTTAGGATATTTAGGCCAAGATGTGGGCTAGGAGAATGAACTTGTGGTAGAGTTACGAATTAGTATTGGGCTAATAGATTTGTGTTGGGCTAAAGAACTCAAATACTTTCTCAACCCAAATTTAGAGCCTATCAAGTAATTATAAATCAAGCTTATGGTTTTATTTAAGTTGTAAATTATTATCCGATATTTATGTGATTGCTGGGAGGGAAATACATGGAAATTGAAATTAATTTCACTACATGCTAGAGATCTTGATTAATCAATAGTTGTGTTATGTATGATGGTTCAGAACTCATGACCTTAAGTATAATCTATAAGTTTCGAAGTTAGTGTAGCAGGTTGGTAGTATTTGTGATGTTTGTATGTTTACAAGCTTAGCAATATGTTAAGGAGAATAGTTAATTTAGATAATTAATTATTTTTGAAAGAGAATCCAAAGAATTCTAAGTTGAGTAATAAGACTAAAAATAATTCAGATAACTTGAAAAAAAAAACCTCAAAGTCAACAAATCTTTCCAAAATAGCTCAAATCCTCTAAATTAATATTAAATGATCAAGCGAGAGAACCTAGTACAATCAGATAAGAATAAGAATCAAGTATTCAGTTTGAGCTTAGTACTTAGTACATTTTGCTCAAATATTTATGTAGCTTAAGGAGAGTCGAGCCTCTGACAGCTACCAACCATCCAGCACTTGCCTACCAGTAGCAGCTTATCAGGTGGGGGTCACGTACTGGTTATACATCGTCTTTAATTTCCATACCATGTCCGAGGTATGTATGAGATATAGTTAATTCACCATGAGGGAGGCCGTGGCGGGCCTTAATGATCCCCTGTGGTTCTGAGGGAGGCCTTAATTGGTCTTAATGATCCCCGGAGTGTGCACATGATTGGTTTTTAAGCCCAGGGTCTTTATGACCACCAGATGCCCCAGTTACAGTTTCATTTCAGATCAGTTCCTATATACTTAAAGTCATGATATTGTTATTAACGATGTTGTATAATTAAGTACTGGTCTTTGCGGAGCATAGTGGTTTTGCTCACGCCCCCATTACGTTTTTCAGGTGACAGAGCGGCGCGTGGCGTGTGAGATTTCAGTGGCGGTCGTGGTAATTAGCAGTCTTTTTGTAACGCATTTACATGTCATTTATTGAACATGTATTATTATTACTATGCGTAGACATATTATGTTTCAGCTTCTGCACATTTCAGACTTAGTATGTATTATGAGATTATTAGACTTATGCATGTATAATGCCTTTATCTCTGTGGTACCTTTATATAACGGATTTGATTAGGTTACATGTATTTATTTACGTCTGTATGAGAAAGAGTTTAAGTTAGTAGCATCCCGCGAGTTAGTATGAGTATTTTCAAAAATAAAGTTAAAGAGTTTTTCGAAAATAAAGAGCAAAAATTTACTCTGATTTTTTATAAATTCTAGAATAATTAGGCGGGGTGTTACAGTTGGTATCAGAGCCACCTTGTGGTTCTGTATACTTAAAAAGTTTAGAAAAGCATGACCACGCAACGCTCACACCGCGCCGACTCCGAGGTAAGTCACCTAAGTTTTAAATTTCTGCAAGTGCATGAGAACATAGTAAGAAACCTTAGGGGCCATCTATCCTCCGACTAGAAAGAGAACTTTAGACAGAATTATAGAAAGTTTATCTAAGTCCAACTCTAGACTATATCAGAATTTGAGCTAGAATCAGTAGAGTTAAGCAGAAACCGAAACTCTAGCCAAGCTAGGTGTTTTCGGTAAATTATTTAAATTCGTCATGTAGTGTAGCTATTTATTAATTGGCTATACTAATCAAGTTGTTATTTGGCTATTCAGAATGCCGCCACGTAGAGCTCCACCCACAGAGCGGGATCAGTCAGTAGTCGCAGCCCAGTTCCGGACTTACACCCCTCCGGTCTTCACTGGAGAGGAGGGCCCGTTGGCCGTAAGAGACTAGATCCGCATGATGGATCGTATTTTCCGGATGATGGGCATATCCAACCAGCACATGGTCGCTTGTGCCGAGTTTCAAATAGAGGGTGCGGCCGAAGACTGGTGGGACGACTACTGGCGTCTCAGGACAGCTGATGAGCGAGACGAGCTGACTTGGGATCAGCTTAAGGGGATTTTGGAGGCCAAGTACTACCCTCGCCACTTTCGCGAGAAGATGGAGCGAGAGTTCTATGACTTGCTTCAGGGAGACCGCTCGGTTGAGGAGTAAGAGCGGGAGTTCGCTCGTAAGAGCTCCTTTGCACGACATCTTGTGGACACCGACGACAAGAAGGCCTCCCGTTTCCGCATTGGCCTGACCAGAGACCTTTGAGTGCTCGTATCCAGCCATGGCTATTTGACTTATGCTGAGACCGTTGAGCGGGCTCAGCAGATTGAGGCATCCCAGCTGCTAGACACTCCTGCACAGCCACTAGCTCAAGTGGCACCACTAGCCATCCAGCCAGCTGCCATCCAGCCAGCCCTGCCAGCGCCATCTCAGCAGGCGCAGCACTGACACAAGAGAAAGTGGAGAGGTCGCGATGGTAGGAGGAACCGTCGACCAGGAGCCCCAGCTCAGGCAGCACCACCGGTCCCGCAGCCCCCAGCTATTTGTGCTACTTGTCAGCGCGCCCACCGGGGAGAGTGCCTAGCTGGGCAGGACATTTGCTATCGTTGTCGCAGGCCCGGTCATAGGATCGCAGACTGCCCAGATCGCCCACAGCCTCAGTAGGGCCAGAGACCGCCAGCTCATAGACAGCCAGCACCGAGACAGCCAGCTCAGCACCCACCTAGAGGTGCACCTGCTCGCATTTACGCACTTGACCAGGAGCAGGCCGCCGAGCAGCCAGGTACCATGTCTGGCATGCTCTCTTTACTCGATGTACCTGTCTTCGCTTTGTTCGATACCAGGGCGACACATTCGTTCGTCTCGGCCAAGTGTCGAGAGGCCATAGGGGTCCAGGGTGTGAGTGACGTCGACCCCCTCGAGATCAGCCTAGCTTCGGGGAGGAAGATAGTCACGAGTTCCCTGGCCAAGAACCTTAGCATGTGTATTGGAGGCAAAACTCTAGAGGTAGACGCATTCGTGATCGAGATGAGGGACTTTGACCTTATTCTCGGCATGGATTGGTTGGAGAGATATCACGCAGACATCCGATCCCGTGATAGAGAGGTGACGTTGCACTTAGCCGATGGAGTCAACATCACATTCTTCGGGACGAGGACGAGGACTTCACCGTGTAATATTTCCATGGCGAAGGCGACTAAGTGCCTACAGAGGGAGGATTGTCAGGGCTATCTAGTCACTATACTCAGGGAACCTTCGGAGGAGCGCATGCCCGGAGATGTACCCGTAGTGAGAGATTTTGTGGACGTCTTTCCGAATTAGCTACCGGGAGGACCACCTAGTCGTCAGGTGGAGTTCACGATTGACCTGCTACCTGGAGCTGGGCCAGTGTCGAAAGCGTCATATCGTATGGCGCCGAAGGAGCTTCAGGAGTTGAAGGCTCAAATTCAGGAGTTGTTGAGTCTCGGCTTCATCCGGCTGAGCGTTTCACCTTGGGGAGCACCTGTCCTCTTTGTGAAGAAGAAGGACGGGACATTGCGCATGTGCATTGACTACCGGGACTTGAACTGGTTGACGGTGAAGAACAAGTATCCACTCCTCAGGATAGAGGACTTATTCGACCAGCTGAGAGGTGCCCGTGTGTTTTCCCGGATAGATCTTCGTTCGGGTTACCATCAGCTGAGGATTCGGGAGTCTAACGTGGCGAAGACCGCGTTTCGTACCTGATACGGTCACTATGAGTTTGTCGTGATGCCGTTCGGCTTGACCAATGCGCGGCGGTGTTCATGGATCTCATGAACCGTGTATTCAACCCATTCTTGGACCAGTTTGTCATCGTCTTCATAGATGACATTTTGGTCTACTCGGGGAGCACGGCCCAGCACGAGGAGCATTTGAGGATCGTGTTGGAGACTCTTAGGCGGGAGAGACTGTACGCCAAGTTCTCGAAGTGCGAGTTTTGGCTCGATCGAGTGGCGTTCCTCGGTCACATCGTTAAGGCCAAGGGCATTGAGGTCGATCCAGGGAAGATCGAGGCAGTGAGGAACTGGTCAGCACTGAGGTCTGTTACCGAGATACAGAGTTTTCTCGGGTTAGCAGGCTACTATAGGAGGTTCATTGAGGGGTTTTTGAAGATAGCCCTGCCCTTGTCAAGTTTGACGAGGAAGTCGGTGAGATTCCAGTGGAGCAGCCGTTGTGAGTCAAGCTTTCAGGAGCTCAAGAGGAGGTTGACTACGGCACCGTGCTGACTATTCCGGACCCTACATAGAGTTTCACTATCTATAGTGATGCTTCGAAGTAGGGACTTGGGTGCGTGCTGATGCAGGAGGGCAAGGTTGTCGCTTACGCTTCGCGACAGCTGAAGCCCCACGAGGAGAACTACCCGACTCATGACCTTGAGTTGGCAGCCGTTGTTCACGCACTCAAGATTTGGAGGCACTATTTGTATGGTGGTCGGTGCGAGATCTACACCGATCACAAGAGTCTGAAGTACATCTTCACGCAGAAGGAGCTCAACATGCGCCAGAGGCGATGGTTGGAGCTAGTGAAGGATTATGATTGCACCATTCAGTATCATCCGGGGAAGGCGAACGTGGTAGCTGATGCCCTTAGCCGAAAGGCGAGGGGCGAGTTGACTTGCATGATCACCCAGCAGAGTCAGCTCCTTCGAGAGTTCGCTCGGATGCAGTTAGACGTCGTCGAGTCACTTCCTATGATTCCTGTAGTAGGAGGTGTTCGGTCGATGAGAGTGTGGCCCATGCTCCGAGATCGAGTTCAGAGAGATCAGTCCGTTGATGAGTTCGTCCGTTCCATGAGGGTGAAGGTTGTTGCCAAGGGCGTAGAGGGGTTTTACCGAGGCGCAGATGGTGCCTTGGAGTATAAGGGAAGGCTCGTTGTGCCGAATGTCGAGGCCCTGAGGAAGGAGATCTTGACCGAGGCTCACAGTTCACCCTATTTGGCGCACCCCGGCAGCACCAAGATGTACCATGACCTGAAAGGGTCGTTTTGGTGGAGGGGCATGAAGAGAGATGTTGCTGAGTTCGTGAAGAAGTACTTGGTTTGCCAGTAGATGAGAGCCGAGCACAAGTTTCCACCGGGTTTAGTGCAGCCCTTGGAGATCCCACTGTGGAAGTGGGAAGAGCTTACCATGGATTTTGTTACGGGACTACCCAAATCGAGGGAGCAGCATGATGCGGTTTGGGTAGTTGTGGACCGACTGACGAAGTTGGCTCGTTTCTTGCCCGTGCGAATGACGATGTCCATGGAGCAGCTCGCGAGTATCTATATCCACGGGGTAGTGCGACTTCATGAAGTCGCCAAGGTCATAGTGTCAGATCGAGATCCCCATTTTACCGGTCATTTCTGGAAGAGCCTCAGCGAGGCTGTGGGAACACATTTGAGGTTCAGTACCGCTTTCCACCCGCAGACCGATGGGCAGTCGGAGCGGACCATCCAGACACTCGAGGACATGCTTCGAGCATGTGTTCTGGACCGTGGTAGTTCATGGGAGGAGTTGTTGCCATTGATTGAGCTCGCGTACAACAACAGCTATCAGGCGTCGATAAAGATGGCACAGTACGAGGCGTTGTACGGTCGCAAGTGTCGATCACCCCTTTATTAGGATGAGGTCGGTGAACGGTAGGTTCTCGGACCGAAGCTGATCGAGGACACGGTGGAGAAGGTCGCCTTGATCCGTGAGCGGATGAAGGTGGCACAGGATCGAAAGAAGCGTTACGTTAACCAGCGTAGACGAGATATCCAGTTCGAGAAGAGAGATAAGGCATTCCTGAAGATCACGCCTTTGAGAGGCGTGGTCCGCTTCGGGAAGAGGGGGAAGCTGTAGCCCCGTTTCTTAGGCCCATTCGAGATCCTTGAGCGAGTGGGTGAGGCCGCATACCGGTTGGCGTTGCCACCCGAGCTTTCGGGTGTGCACAACGTCTTCCACGTTTCGATGCTGAAGGATTACGTGTATGACCCAGCGCACGTGTTGAGTTACAGTGAGCTTGACGTCGGGCAGGACCTGACGTACGAGGTGTCGAGTGCTCTTCTGGACCGAAAGGTTCAGCGGCTGAGGAGCAGAGATGTAGCTCTCGTTCGAGTCCAGTGGACTCGCCACGGCGAGACCGAGGCCACTTGGGAGCGAGAGGAGGAGATTCGAGCTCGCTATCCAGATTTCCAGTTCTGATTAGTAGTATCGTAATATGTATTTTTCAGTTTCTAGTTTTAGTCGAGTTGGCCTTATGTTTAGTGTTGTCATTTCCGGGGACGGATATGTTTTAAGGAGGATAGATTGTAAGCCCCGGACCAATATTATATTAGTAGCTCGACTTTATTTATCGAAATTAGTATTATTTTAATTATCCAGAGAATTATTAATATTAATTGCATAATTTATTTATTTTCAAGTCTAAGCCATAAAGAGAGCATCCAATTAATTAAATTACCGAGCCCAACACTTTATTGGGTCCATTTAACGGCATTTAATTTCTTAAGCTCGAGTTGAATTTATTTTAATTAGTCGGCCCATTTTAATTCGAGTAGTCGAATTAATTTCTAAGCCCAAGCGATAATTTAAATATCGAACCCTCGTATTATTTTTATTTCAAGCCCAATTATTTAATTCCAAGGCCAATATTATTTTTCGGTCTAAGTCGAGATTATTATTTCAAGCCCGTCATATTTTATTTGACCGAGCATTTCAAATTTCTAAGTCGAGTCGACTAATCATCCTACGCCTAAACCGAAATATAATCGAGCCCAATCTATTAGGCCCGATACTAAGCCCAATAACAAGAGCAAAACTCTAGTCTCCTACACCATCTATAAATAGTTGTCTCCTTGTCTCCCAACACAACAACAACAAGAAACACTAGCCTCTCTACACTATTCATCTCCATCATCATTTCAAGATCTCCATCTCCATCTTCAAAGACATCAAAGAAAACCTTCATTCTTTTCAAGATCTTGAACAAATAAACACAAAATGTCCTAGCCTATACCAAGATCTAGCTTCAAAGTCCAAGATTCACCTTCAACTACCAAAGAAAACAAGCTTTCTTCTTTCAACCTCCATGGCTTGACCTCTATTCCGGCGAGCTCCCATTTTTCCGGCCAAAGCCGCACCGGTGACGAGCGGCCAGCACCACCACGACCTCAGCCCGTGCCTTCCATGCGCGACAAGCTTCAGTCCAAACTCCGAACTCCTCCCCACGCGAGCCGTTAGCTTTCAATCGAGCTCTTTCCTCCTTCCATTTTAATCCTGAAGAGAGGTGATTTGCAGAACCTTTATACTCTTTTAATGTAAAAATTCATGGTTTAAGATGCTAACAACTCAAATGGAAAAGCAGAGTAAAAACAAGTAATAAAAATTAAAGCAGAAGATGAATATGTTAGGGTAAATGCCATGAAAATCATAAGAAATATTGAACCTAATTCCATGTCTAAGTATTCTGCAAGCGTGGCTCAAAATTTAGAGAATAAGATTTAAGTTGTAGCTTTTTTTTTAAAAAAAAAAAAAGAAATAATAATAATAAAATAGAGTAATAAAGTATTTAAGGTATTAAAATGATATGAGAAAATAAAGAGGAGGATAATAAGAATGACCTTGAAGTATTACTATTTCTGAACTTATGGTTATGTCAATAGTTTGCTGTGATATTTTGCTTTTGGGGTTATATTGATTTTTGGGAGTGTTAGGATTCATGTGTTGTGAGTAAATGGGGAATTTGTTCTTTTCTAAAGGAAGAATAGAGAGAAAGAAAATTCGGAGGAGGAAATAAGATAGAATGAAGGCGCAAATAATTAGGTGTGCCTTGGCACACCTAGCAAGGTGTGCCAAAGCTTTTTTAAAATGAACATGTGTAAATATATTTGCACATGTTCATTTTGTAATGAAACATGTTCATTTTAAACTGCCTTGGCACACCTTGCTAGGTGTGCCAAGGCACACAGTAGTTGCACTGGAATGAAGGAAATTTAATGTGTTTGCTGGTAGATGTATGTGCATTATTGGGGTGTGTGTGCGTGTCAAATTGTGTTTGTGTATGTGTGAGTCATGTGCAGTGAGTGGATTTATGAGGGTGGTCATTTTTTTAGGATATTTGGGCCAAGATGTGGGCTAGGAGAATGAACTTGTGGTAGAGTTATTAATTAGTATTGGGCTAATAGATTTGTGTTGGGCTAAAGAACTCAAATACTTTCTCAACCCAAATTTAGAGCCTACCAAGTAATTATAAATCAAGCTTATGGTTTTATTTAAGTTGTAAATTATTATCCGATATTTATGTGATTGCTGGGAGGGAAATACATGGAAATTGAAATTAATTTCACTACATGCTAGAGATCTTGATTAATCAATAGTTGTGTTATGTATGATGGTTCAGAACTCATGACCTTAAGTATAATCTATAAGTTTCGAAGTTAGTGTAGCAGGTTGGTAGTATTTGTGATGTTTGTATGTTTACAAGCTTAGCAATATGTTAAGGAGAATAGTTAATTTAGATAATTAATTATTTTTGAAAGAGAATCCAAAGAATTCTAAGTTGAGTAATAAGACTAAAAATAATTCAGATAACTTGAAAAAAAAAACCTCAAAGTCAACAAATCTTTCCAAAATAGCTCAAATCCTCTAAATTAATATTAAATGATCAAGCGAGAGAACCTAGTACAATCAGATAAGAATAAGAATCAAGTATTCAGTTTGAGCTTAGTACTTAGTACATTTTGCTCAAATATTTATGTAGCTTAAGGAGAGTCGAGCCTCCGACCGCTACCAACCATCCAGCACTTGCCTACCAGTAGCAGCTTATCAGGTGGGGGTCACGTACTGGTTGTACATCGTCTTTAATTTCCGTACCATGTCCGAGGTATGTATGAGATATAGTTAATTCACCATGAGGGAGGCCGTGGCGGGCCTTAATGATCTCCTGTGGTTCTGAGGGAGGCCTTAATTGGCCTTAATGATCCCCCGGAGTGTGCACATGATTGGCTTCTAAGCCCAGGGTCTTTATGACCACCAGATGCCCTAGTTACAGTTTCAGTTCAGACCAGTTCCTATATACTTAAAGTCATGATATTGTTATTAACGATGTTGTATAATTAAGTACTGGTTTGCGGAGCATAGTGGTTTTGCTCACGCCCCCATTACGTTTTTCAGATGACGGAGGGTGGCGCGTGAGATATCAGTGGCGGTCGTGGTCATTAGCAGTCTTTTTGTAACGCATTTACATGTCATTTATTGAGCATGTATTATTATTACTATGCGTAGACATATTATGTTTCAGCTTCCGCACATTTCAGACTTAGTATGTATTATGAGATTATCAGACTTATGCATGTATAATGCCTTTATCTCCGTGGTACCTTTATATAACGGATTTGATTAGGTTGCATGTATTTATTTACGTCTGCATGAGAAAGAGTTTAAGTTAGTAGCATCCCGCGAGTTAGTATGAGTATTTTCGAAAATAAAGTTAAAGAGTTTTTCGAAAATAAAAAGCAAAAATTTACTCTGATTTTTTATAAATTCTATAATAATTAGGCGGGGTGTTATACTTCTCACCGTGTTTGCATCACCGTGCCCCCACCCAGCTCAGCCCGCGCCCCGTGCCCAGTGCAGCCCGCGTCCAGCCCGCGCCCGCAGCTAGCCAGTGCACATGCGCAGACAGGCCCAGCGCGCGCCCGTAGAGCCCAGCGCTGATGAAGGATCGTGTGTTGCGTTCCCTTGACTTGTCTCGAACACAGCTTCGCCACGGCCTTGCTCTCGACGATAGGTGTGATCGACTCGGTTATTAGCCTAACTCTCTCACGATACTTGAGTTCACTCGGTAGTTAGCCTCGCTACACTCTTTTGAACTAGATCGGGTCTTAGCCTCTCTAACTCGGTTGAACTGGATCGGGTCTTAGCCTCACCAATTCGATTGCATGATCGAACTCTCAAGAATCCTAACACACGGTTTCGAACAAACGTTCTTTTCTATTCAACTCATCCAAGACATCGCTCCAAACAATGAGGGAATCATCCCTATTTATAGATCCTAACTATGACTAATTCTAATCTACCTAGGAAACTAATTAAAGCAATAAAATATCAAATTCCTAAACAATCTAGATATTATTGTGCAAGAAGGAAACTAAATATACTAGAGTCATAATTAACTAGATCTTGATCTTGCTTGGCTTGCACTCTAAACAATTTGCAAATCACACGCCCTCTTTGGTCGCCTCATATCCGCACGCACCGCCTTCACGTTGCCTAATCCTTGTGGCGTGCGGTTTCTCACGCGCCTGCGTCGCACGCGCGCCTCATCGCTCGCCCCGCGTGCTCGCCCTTCTCCGCGTGCGCGTGCTCGTCGCCACACGACACTCCTAAGCGCGCAAGGTTTAGGCCTTGCGCATGTGCACCCCAATCGCGACCCTCGGCTTGCGTCGCGCGCTCGTCCCCTACTCCTCGTGCGTGCGCGTCCGTACCCGTGACGCCTTCTCCTACTCGGCCTCGGCTTCCGCTCGCGTCTCCATTACTCGCGCGCTCAGCGCGCTCTGTGCCTCCGCTGCCCGACGCCCGTGCGTCCCAGCCACTTGCACGGTTGCTGTCCACGACCGATGCCCCCGCACCCTTCTCGCGCTCGCCTGCCCGCTCGCGCGTACTATCGACGCCCGTGTCCTGATCGCCTACCGCGCTCCCGCGTACACCCGCTGTTCCACGCGTATCGCCAACCCTCGCGGCTTGACTACCTCCTGCACACGATCGCGCGTCACCTGCGTCCAACATCTCGGCACCGCTTCTCCGTTCAATGCCTCAGCCCTTCGACCCTTTGCGCGCATCACAGCACGATGCGCGCCATACGCCCGATAGCCAGTCCTCATCGATCCTTTTATCCCCAATTCCATTGGTTCTCCCGATGGCCATGGGTCCCAACCATCCAACCCAACACAGTCTCCTGCACGCCATATCCAGCCATCTTCCATTCCTAGCCGTCCACGCCTTCGAAACTCCGAACGCCACGCCCGTTTCTTCCTAGTGCACGACCCACAACATTGGCTCGCCTTTTGTGCCTTTGTTTTGCGTCGTCTTTTGGCCCGGCGCTTCTTAACCTTCAACTTAGCCCGTGGACCACATCCTCTCGACCAGTCTCTTTCGCATGAAGGTCGATATATCGGGCTTGATGGCTCTTCCAACATGTTCTCCAGCTATATATCGAGACCATCGTCACCTTCTTCGTCGGACTCGCTTGGGTTGTTGACCACTTACGTATCAAGCGCGCCCAGCGCGCACGCAGACAACACACAGCGCGTGCCCAACCAGCGGCCAACCACCTTCCGAGCCGCATTTCCTATGTTTTGGCCCATTTTTCGCCAAATCCAAGACCTTGTGAATATTTTCAGGTGGATTAAGGATTATTTAAGCCTAAGATTGCCTTAAAAATGTTTAAGGCAAGTTAATTAGCATTAGGCTTAAGTTGAGCATGTGTGCATGTGAATATTATATTCAGTGTGTAAGTTTATGTCCCCCACTCACCTCGTGTCCGACCAGAGCCTTTGTCCTCTTCCAAGATGCTCTGAAAAACCTCCTCAAAATCCACCCAATTCATCCCCAGTGCAGCCCCAAGTCCCTAGGTGCACATGAAGTGGGAAAAGAGCACTTAAAATGTGTCTCCCATGAGCTACCTAGTGCAATCCACCCAAGACTCCATTTAACCTCTTTCTTCAGCAAGTAAACACTCTTGGATACTTAAGAATTTCACCCAAACTCAGCCATATAGAGAGAGATAGCTGAGAGCCTTGCATGCAGGCGCCTAGGCCCGATAAAGAGGAGCACCGAGCCATCTCTTGTGCTAGCCGAGTTCTGCTGCAACAAGCCAAGTTCATATCTTCTCTGGAAGTATAAGGATTTTAGAGAAGCCATCATCCCCAACCAAAGGCCACCGAGTCAAGCCACGGCCTATAGCGACCCGAGGAAACTCGAGTTAAGGGCTTGAGTCTCATTTTCGACTTCGGTGAAGGTTAGCTCATGCTATCTTTTATCCTAGCTATAACATGAT
The DNA here is from genome assembly GCA_902706635.1 of Striga hermonthica. NCBI lineage: Eukaryota > Viridiplantae > Streptophyta > Magnoliopsida > Lamiales > Orobanchaceae > Striga > Striga hermonthica. The sequence continues at coordinate 1,272,750 of CACSLK010027792.1, forward strand.
ATTTGAAGATTTATCATGTAGAGAAATCAAGTTTTGCTCGGGTAGAATGAGAGATTCGGATATTTGAAGCTTAAAGCCTTAAAATCGTATTTTTTGTTGCGTGCATGTTTAGGCCGAGTTCTTGAGCTTAAAAATCCTTATAAATCATGAGTAATATGGGGTTAAAACAGGTTCTTAAAATAAGTAAGGGTGCTCGGCCATCTAGAGCTCTATTTTTTTCGAGGAAATAAGCCTTCGAACCACATTGTTATGCATGTTTGAAGGGACATTAGTGTGTTCTTGATGAACCGTCGTTAAAATCGTGTTAGGGCTGTGGACTATGGAACATTTATGAGTCTTTGGCCTCATGGTGAAGGCTATAGACGTTTTTGTTGAGTATGTGGTCATATATGTATTTTTGAATCGGGAGTTGCTGCTGAATTTTTTACAAAAATCATCATAAATCTTGTGTTCGTCCGATTGCTATGCAATTTGAACTGTATGACCTTCTTTTGGTATGTTATGTGGTGAAAAAGTTTTAGGTCGAAATAATATCTGTAGCTATGTCAAATGTCGATTTGAAATTCTGGGCAGAAACTTTGAAAAATTATTAAAATTTGTATCCTTGGTATTTTGATGTGATTCGTGGTGAGTGACATTATTCTAGTGTTATATGTCTTGTGTCCAAATGTTATTTAAAAATTTTAAGGATTGCCCGGAGAACTTGTAAATTCAGATTTGCATCATTTTTTCATAAAAATTGGTTGCTCAGGTTAAACAGAAGTCTTGGGTCTGAAACTTGGTAAAATCGTGTCCTTCTGGGTCTATTTTTATGTGTAAAAATTTTAAGTTGATCGGTCGAGTGAATTTTAAAAACGGTCGGTCCTATTTGAAACCCTGCCTGTCTGACGGGCCCTATGCACTGCTGCCAGCGTGATGAAGGATCGTGTGTTGCGTTCCACTCGTCTTGTCTCGAACACAGATTCGCCACGGCCTTGCTCTCGACGATAGTTGTGATCGACTCGGTTATTAGCCTAACTCTCTCATGATACTTGAGTTCACTCGGTAATTAGCCTCGCTCCCTCGGTTTTGAACTGGCTCGGGTCTTAGCCTCACCAATTCAATTTGTATGATCGAACTCTCACGAATCCTAACACACGGTTTCGAACAAACGTTCTTTTCTATTTCATCATATTTCTGGACATTAAAAGCAATGAGGGATGCTCCCTATTTATAGATCCTAACTATGACTAATTCTAATCTACCTAGGAAACTTATTAAAGCAATAAAATATTAAATTCCTATACAATCTAGATATTATTGTGCAAGAAGGAAACTAAATATACTAGAGTCCTAATTAACTTGATTGTCTTGATCTTGCTTGGCTTGCACTCTAAACAATTCCAATTTCACACGCCCCAAAACTCTCGGCCTCCCTACTTCGCGCACCGCCTCGGCGTTATTCCTTGTCGCGCGAGGCAACCCGTGTGCGTGCCTCGCATGCCACCCGCTCGCCTAGTCCTTCGCGCCTTAGGCTTCGCGCGCCCGTACTCCATGCGTCCTCTTTCGCGCGTGCCTGGTGGCCGCGGACTCGCTCTCGTGCGTGCATGCTATCGCCCAGCACTCCTATGCCTTCTCGGTCAAGGCTTGCGCCTGCGTCACTCCTAATCGCGCTGATGCGGAAGTGGACCCCGACCCTACCAAGCCCGAGCACGGAACGCGTTTAGGCCAAGGAATACAACGTCGCAAATGGACGCGCCATTGGAGGTATCGGGATGTTTATCGAAGGAGTGAAACCTGGTGGGGATGGCCAAAGCACCAGGTGGCTTG
>CACSLK010027792.1:1300815-1325952 GCA_902706635.1 Striga hermonthica
AAGAATAATTATATGATGTGCTATTATAGATTATTTACAGTCACTATATTCCAGTGCGCTGGATTGATGACGTCCCCGAAATGAGCTCAGAAAGGAACATTATGTTAAACCGTGCAGTTAGACGATTGTCTGACATAATGGTTAAAGGCTGAGTGGTACTAATTTCGGAAATGAATAAGAAATTGATTAATTATTTTGTCAGTAATTTAATTAATCAACGAACGTTATATCTTAAACATAGGGAGGTAAATCGATCAATCAGATTAATATTATTTAATCATGGAGGCTCGATTTTATTGGTAAAATAGTGGCTAAATGGGGAGAGCAATAATATTACTCTAGTGGGATGTTTTATTATTTAATTCCATTAAATATGAATTAATTTTATTCCATATTAATTAATTAATTAGGAGAATAAAATTACTAGAATCTTCTCTTGGGATTAGGAGACTTGGGAGTCTTCTAGAAGATGAAGAATAGTGGCAAATATATTTCCTACATTATATTATTAATTGGAGTAAAATTAGGCTTCCTAAATTAGGAATTAATTTTATTCCATGATTATTAATTTAATTAGGAAAGACATTCCTACAAGGATCTTCTCTATTGTTAGGAGACTTAGGAGTCTTTTAGAAGGAGGAGATTAGTTGGAGATTTCCTTCCTACATTAAATTAGTATTTGAGTAGAATTAGAATTCCTAGGCCTAATGGAATAAGCTCATATTTAGCACCTCCTTAAGGTCCCTAATGGAGCCTATAAATACACCATGTCCCAACCTCTCCTACAGTGTTGTCTTGGACGATTTTCTCTACTACATACGCGAGAGAATTACATCATTCGAGAGTGAGGGAGATTCGATTAAACGCTCCACAAGTTTAATCGAAGTAGGTGTTTAGATAATCCGTTAGAAGGCTTTTTGGTACAATTAATTGAGCTTTCTAAGAACCATATTTTCCGGTCATCATCATCATCATCATCTTCACCGCAGTCTGCCGCCGTGAGGAAACGCCGGAGTCCGCCCATCGCCGCCGGAGGTCAGCCGAGTCCAGTCGTGTGCAACCGCGAGTCATCGCACGCAGTCGCGCACTAGCCAGGCCCGACGCCAACTCTCAGCCGCGTCCGCGAGTGACGCCCGTGAGGTCCCAGCCGCACCTGCTCGTTGTCGTTCGTACGCGCATCTCGCCAGTCACCGTTCGCGCATCCCCAGCGCGCAAGGACTACGCGCGCACCATCCCGCGAACGTCCAAGATTACGTGTCCAGCACGCCCGCGTGTGTTCCACCCGCGATGCACACGCCCAGTCTGCGTCCCGCCAGCGACCCGCGCATCACGCCAGCGACCAGCACACGCACGCTGCCAGTGCCCGCGCACGCTCATGCTGTCCCCGACACGCACGACGCCTGCACACCTGCTCGCTGTCCGCGCCCGACGTGCACGTTCGCCCGCTGCACCCGACGACTGAGACCAAGCACCATGTGAACCGAGCTTCGTGGAACCTATCGATTAGAATCGATTAAAGGCCAAACCTATCCACCCATTAGGTTGTGGTGTTCCGACGAACTTCACCAACGGTACTCTACATCGTCTCAGATTCGGCAAAATTTTTAAAAGGTAAACGTCCATATCCTAACTATAGATTCCGCTGCGTTAGGATTTGCTTCGATAAAGTTCAATATTGTGCATGTTGTTTGACGTTCCTAACAGAACCCAACAACTGGTATCAGAGCCCTGGCTAATGCAAACTCGTGCACAGTTTGAATTTTGGACATTGCCTGTCTACATGAATTATGTGCGTACGGACGCAGCGGCATAGTAGATTAGAAATTGCAATAAGTTTTTGTCGGTGTTTCGAATCCGACTATTATGGCCTATGTATGGATTTTAATTGATGTTGAATGTATGCTGTTTTTAAAGCCTTGGACATGTCAAGGAATTTTTGGGTTGGTGAATGCTTGTAATAAATTATTCGCGCGGTGGGACACCGCATAGTTTATTGCTTTGATAGAAACTCATGTACGGCTCCTGCGTGGGTCATAAGATGAATTATGTAATTGTTGTTTATATTATTCGTTATTGATCCGACGGGCGTGGACCAACCTTGACGGGGTGAGGCATAAACACGTACACGGATGCCATCGTGTTGATCCAATGGCGACTTTCCTGGAGACGACCAATTCAGTGGGAGTCACTGCGAAAGAAGGAGTTCCAATACCTGAAACGGAGGGCACACTCCACAAGGACAGGACTGTGTTTTCTCCATAACATTGGAGATTGATTAATGGCCATGATAGTTGGATTATAGTTCCTAGTTTATTATTGCTCATTAATCATGCATGTTTTACGTGATTGCTTATGTGCAAATACAAACATGTTAAGAAAATCCAATAAAATAAAAATTATATTAAGTGTGTAATGGGTTGAAATAAATTACATCCAAGGCCTCCATTATAGGTTTGTCAGTGAAGTGATTTAATTCGAGCCCAAAGGACGTTTTATTCACAGTTCACAAGGACGAATCTCCTTCGGGATGGTTATAGTGAGCTATTTCAAAAGCGTACGGGTCACCCAAAGGTGGACGTATAATTTTGGTAGTAAACTTAGTACCAATTAATGGGTTACGCTTAAAGTGCAAATAATTACGATAGTCCCAAAGGACAAGGTCGTTTTTATTCTTTTATAAGGATTATTCTTTTAAAAAGTTAATTGCGCTGGCCAAAAGATGAAACAGACTATTAGTTGAGTATTGCTGGGCAGTATGTCAAGCTAATGAGATTTATCCCTCCTCTTGCGAATGTTTGAACCGTAGACGTCCACACTCCGTGGCCTGCGGGGATTCGGTGTTTTGAGGTGTTGGTGAATTTATTCAAATGTTGTTTAATGGGATCAATATTTGATGTATAAATTCAAAACTACTTGACTGAGTAAAGACTATGTTTGCATGAATCCAGGAATTCAAAATGTCTTTCAATCCGTTGTCCGTAATTCTTAAAGAAAACAAACTTGTTGGCCTCAATTATATTGACTGGAAAAGGAACTTTGATATAATGTTAACTGCTGAAGGGTACAAATTTGCTACTGTCGAGGCTTGTCCGGCTGTGCTTGCTGACAATGCACCAGACCAAGAGAAAGAGGAGTATGCTCGGTGGAAAAAGGCTGGCGAGATGGCGAAGTGTTACATCTTGGCATCTTTGTCAAATGTACTTCAACATCAACATCAGTCTATGAACACTGCAGCGGATATGCTCCTCAATCTCAAGGAGTTATTTGGTCATCAGTCGCGGGCTGCCCGACAAGAGGCCATGAGGGTTCTGATGAACATGACCATGCGCGAGGGCACTCCCGTAAAGGAACATGTTCTTGATGGCCCAACTGAATGAGCTGGAGGTTCTTGGGGCTTTTATTGATGGGGAAACCCAGGTCGATATAGTGCTCTAGTCTTTGCCGAAGAGCTTCGAGCAATTCTGATTGAATTACAACATGAATAAGATGTTGATGACTCTTCCGGAACTTGTTGTTGAGCTTCAGGCGGCAGAGGGCTTATTTCGTCAGAAGACCCAAGCCATGGTGGCCCAGCGGGGAGAAGCTTCTACTTCTAAGGCTCCTAAGGGTAAGAAGTGGAAGAAGTCTGCAGGAAAGGGCAAAGCGGTCATGAGTGACGCGCTACCTCGACAAAAGGAAAGGAATCCGAAAGGCAAGTGCTACAACTGTCAGCAGAAAAGACACTGGAAGGCAAACTGCCCTCTTCCCAAGAAACCCTAAAAAGGTACTCCTTTTGCTTTAGTCGTTGAAACATGTTTAGCGGTGTTATCTACCAGTATCTGGTGTGTAGATACGGGGGCCACTGATCATGTCTGCAATTCATTGCATGGGTTCCAGGAAACCAAGCGACTTAGGGAAGAAGAAGTTACCATCTACTTGGGCGATGCTAGTAGAGCGTCAGCAGTTGCAGTGGAAGACGTCTATTTAGATTTTGGCTTAGATAGGTTTCTAGTTTTGAAAGATTATCTTTATGTTCCCAGTTTTAGAAAGAATTTGATTTCAGTTTCTAAGTTGTTTATGAACGGTTTTTCCGCTACGTTTGATAATAAAGTTGTTATTCGTTTTGGCAAAAAGTTCATATGTTCTGGTTCATTAGTTGACAATTTATACATTCTAGAATCTAAGTCATCCCCACTGCAACAGAAACAATTACTTAATTCACCATCTAATCTGAGTAAGAGAAAGGAACCTTCTAAAATGAACGACACATATCTTTGGCATCTAAGACTTGGTCATATTAACCTTAGGAGGATTCAAAGGTTGGTAGCAGACGGACCCTTGGGGTCGTTAGAAGTTGAGGCTTTTCCAACTTGTGAGTCTTGCCTGGAAGGTAAAATGATTAAGAGGGTTTTCAGTTCAAAGGGGCATAGAGCCGAAGATGGGGCTCGTTCATTCCGATCTATGTGGTCCTATGAGTATTCAAGCGAGAGGTGGTTTTGAGTACTTCGTTACGTTTATCGATGATTACTCGAGATATGGGTAAATTTCCTTCTGCACCGCAAGTCTGAATGCTTTGAGAAGTTCTTGGAGTATAAGGCAGTTGTGGAGAAGCAGTTAGAAAAAGTATCAAGTCATTACGATCCGATCATGGTGGCGAATATCTCTCGAATGAATTTAGGAGCTACTTGACGGATAATGGGATTACGTCACAGCTGACTGCGTCTGGCACGCCTCAGCAGAATGGCGTAGCATAACGGAGGAACAGGACTCTTATGGAAATGGTTAGGGCAATGATGAGTTATAGTAGTTTACCATATTCGTTTTGGGGATATGCCCTAGAAACATCGGTATACATTCTGAATAGAGTACCTTCTAAATCAGTATCGTCTACACCATTGGAGTTGTGGTCTGGGCATAAGCCTAGTCTAAGGCATCTCAGGATTTGGGGTAGTCCAGCGCATGTGCTGAGTACCGATACTGATAAGTTAGAACCGAGATCATAAGTAAGGCTGTTTGTGGGATATCCTAAGGAAATGAAAGGTGGTCTATTTTATAGTCCCGAGGACCAGAAAGTAATCGTTAGCACGAATGCTAGGTTCTTGGAAGAAGACTATGTCTTAGATCATAAGCCCAGTAGTAGACATGTTCTTGAGGAGTTAAAGGGAGTGAGTACTTGGATACCGAGTGCACTAGATGATACACCACAAAGTACTGCAACACGTATCGATGATGATGCACCTGAGCAGGTAGTACCTTGTCGTAGTGGGAGGGTTGTCCGGCAACCCGAACGGTTCATGGGTATGGGAGAGTCTTCTGAGGCCGTCCCGGACGTTCTTAAATCCGACCCATGGACATACAATGAGGCACTCCAAGATCGGGACGCAGAGTCTTGGTAAAAGGTGATGAAATCTGAAATAGAGTCAATGGACACTAATCAGGTCTGGGATCTTGTAGAGCCACCCAGTGGCGTTCGCGCCATTGGATGCAAGTGGGTCTATAAGAGAAAGAGAGGAGCAGATGGGAAGTTTGAGACCTTCAAAGCTAGTCTTGTTGCGAAAGGGTACACTCAGAAAGAAGGGATCGATTATGAGGAAACCTTTTCACCGGTAGCCATGCTCAAATCCATCAGGATTCTCTTGGCTGTGGCCGCTCATATGGATTATAGATTTGGCAAATAGATGTTAAGACCGCTTTCCTTAACGGGAATTTGGACAAGGACATCTATATGCAGCAACCAGAAGGATTCATTGCAAAGGGCCAAGAGCATCTGGTCTGCAAGCTGAAGAGGTCCATTTATGGGCTAAAGCAGGCTTCGAGGTCTTGGAACATCCGTTTTGACGAGGTTGTCCAATCGTATGGATTTACCCAATGTCCGGATGAGCACTGTGTGTACAAGAAAAGTGATGGAAGCGTGGTGATGTTTCTAGTGCTGTACGTGGATGACATTCTTCTCATTGGAAACAGTGTGATAATGTTATCAGACGTAAAGGTATGGTTATCCAAGCAGTTTGATATGAATGATTTTTGGGTGAAGTAGGACATGTTCTCGGAATCAAGGTCATTCGCGACCGAGAGAAGAGAAAGTTGTGCCTATCCCAATCCACATACATAGACACTGTCCTAAAGCGTTTCAACATGCAGGATTCCAAGAAAGGGAATTTACCCTTTCGGCATGGAATACCTCTATCTAAGAGGATGTCCCCGAAGACGCCTCAAGAGATAGAGGACATGAAGGCAGTTCCTTATGCATCGGCAGTAGGAAGCCTCATGTATGCTATGTTGTGCACGCAACCTGATATTTGTTATGTCGTGGGCATGGTAGCAAGATATCAGAGTAATCCAGGACCGGAACATTAGTCTGCGGTAAAGCATATACTCAAGTACCTACGAAGGACTAAGGAGTACATGTTGATTTACCAGGCAGATGAATTGCTTCCATTGGGTTACACGGATTCTGACTTCCAGGCAGACCGGGACGAAAGCAAGTCAACCTCAGGGTTTGTGTTTACTTTAGGAGGAGGATCCATAGTATGGAGGAGTGTCATGCAGAAATGCGTGGCGGACTCAACCATGGAGGCTGAGTATGTAGCAGCCTCAGAGGTAGCGAAAGAAGCTATCTGGCTCAGAAATTTTCTCCTCGACCTTGATGTGGTACTGAGTTTGCCCGCTGCGATCACTGTGTTCTGTGATAACAGCGGAGCATTAGCAAATTCGAAGAAGCCATAGACTCAATAAAGCAAGTAAACACATAGAGCGCAAGTACCACTCGATACGAGAAGTCGTTGTTGCCAAATAGGGCGACATAGTAGACTAGTCTTTGAGAATTAGATTGAAATAAATTGTGGTTATTTTGTTTAGCCATGAGCTTATAAAGAATAAGTGGGAGATTGTTAGAGGTATGCTGTAAAAGCTATGTTTTGCAGATTCTATCAATTCCATTTTGATCTGGCAATCATGTTTCGGTCAAAGTACATATGTTTGCAGTTTATTTATTTATGCAATACATACTCCATGTCTTATATTGAGGTAGTGTGGTTCGAAGAGTTTCGAACAGAAAGATCACCTATCGGTTCCTTATAAGACTAAATTATTCGTTCACAGTCTAGACTGGCAGTGAGACCCCACTTGGAAAAAGACTGTAGTGTATTCTCGATTCAGTTGGTCTTTGACTGAAGGATTACGCTAGCACTTATGTTATGTGTTGAACAGGACCACGGAAGGATAAGGATATGAGACTCACTGACCGTTGTCGTAACCTAGAACTTCAGTGATTGATGCGTTCTCTTAAGCTGTAAAATAATAAAAAAATAGGCATATATTTTTATTTCTTATTTATTTGATTTACCAAGTAATTCCTATTCTGTTTGGATGACATACGAGGTATTTTGGTAAGTAAGAATAATTATATAATGTGCTGTTATAGATTATTTACAGACACTATGTTCCAGTGCGCTGGATTGATGATGTCCCCGAAATGAGCTCAGAAAGGAACATTATGTTAAACCCTGCAGGTAGACGATTGTCTGACATAATGGTTAAAGGCTGAGTGGTACTAATTTCGAAAATGAATAAGAAATTGATTAATTATTTTGTCAGTAATTTAATTAATCAACGGACGTTATATCTTAAATATAGCAAGGTAAATCGATCAATCAAATTAATATTATTTAATCATGGAGGCTCTATTTTATTGGTAAAATAGTGGCTAAATGGGGAGAGCAATAATATTACTCTAGTGGGATGTTTTATTATTTAATTCCATTAAATAGGAATTAATTTTATTCCATATTAATTAATTAATTAGGAGAATAAAATTCCTACTAGAATCTTCTCTTGGGATTATGAGACTTGGGAGTCTTCTAGAAGATGAAGATTAGTAGAAAATATATTTCCTACATTATATTATTAATTGAAGTAAAATTAGGCTTCCTAAATTAGAAATTAATTTTATTCCATGATTATTAATTTAATTAGGAAATATTTTCCTACAAGGATCTTGTCTATTGTTAGGAGACTTAGGAGTCTTCTAGAAGGAGGAGATTAGTAGGAGATTTCCTTCCTACATTAAATTAGTATTGGAGTACAATTAGGATTCCTAGACCTAATGGAATAAGCCCATATTTAGCACCTCCTTAAGGTCCCTAAAGGAGCCTATAAATACACCATGTCCCAACCTCTCTTACAGTGTTGTCTTGGCCAATTTTCTCTACTACATACGTGAGAGAATTACATCGTTCGAGAGTGAGGGAGATTCGATTAAACGCTCCAACAAGTTTAATCGAAGTAGGTGTTTAGGTAATCCGTTAGAAGGCTTTTTGGTACAATTAATTGAGCTTTCTAAGAACCATATTTTCCGGTCATCATCATCATCATCATCACCGCCGTCTGCCGCGATGAGGAATCGCCAGAGTCCGCCCATCGCCGCCGGAGGTCAGCCGAGTCCAGCCATGTGCAACCGCGAGTCATCGCACGCAGTCACACACTAGCCAGGCCCGACGCCAACTCCTATCAGCGTCCACAAGCGACGCCCGTGAGGTCCCAGCCGCACCTGCTCGTTGTCGTTTCCGCGCATCTCGCCAGTCACTGTTCGCGCATCCCCAGCGCGCAAAAGAGTACGCGGCACCATCCCACGAACATCCAGGATTACGTGTCCAGCACGCCCGCGTGTGTTCCACCCGCGACGCACACGCCCAGTTCGCGTCCCACCAGCGACCTGCGCATCACGCCAGCGACCAGCACACGCACGCTGCCAGTGCCCCAGCACACGCACACTGTCCCCGACACGCACGACGCCTGCGCACCTGCTCGCTGTCCGCGCCCGACGCGCACGTTCGCCCGCTGCACCCCACGACCGAGACCATGCACCGTGTGAAACGAGCTTTGTGGAACCTATCGATTAGAATCGATTAAAGGCCAAACCTATCCGCCTATTAGGTTGTGGTGTTCAGACGAACTTCACCAACGGTACTCTACATCGTCTCAGAGTCGACAAAAATTTTAAAAGGTAAACGTCCATATCCTAACTATAGATTCTGTTGCGTTAGGATTTATTTCGATAAAGTTCAATACTGTGCATGTTGTTTGACGTTCCTAACAACACCCAACAATAATTTATTTATGTCCATGTTGTAACCATACCTCCTTTACATTATTTATTATTGTGATATACGTGCATAGTGGTGAGAACGCATTTTCATCTTGCGCTCATCCCCACATGCTCTTCACGGATGCAGGTTAAGCAGGTGCAGGGTGACGAGGAGAGGCGAGTGGGTCGGTCATTTAATTATGCATATTTTTCTTCCCTTAGAATAAACAAGGCTTATTGGACCTTTTATGTTGAGACTTATTAAAACCTTTTTCCAAAACGTATGATTTGTTTTGATTTTGGGAAAACATGTGGAACCCTTGTTGTTGGGTTATGATGTTTTGGTTTGAATATTCATGTTGAGTATTATGTCTCGTGATATGCTTTGGTTAATGAAAACCTTGTGAAAACCGGGTAATGAATCCCCGTGGGCCCAAATAAGACTTGGGTTATGAAAAATGTTGTTTAACACCTATTAAATTTCAAAAATGATCTCGAAAAATTTGTACTGATTTTTTGAAGTCCGGAATTTCTGTAAAATCAAAGTGGGGTGTTACAGTTTGGTATCAGATCCAGTCTGCATTTCTGTAGACTGGTGTATATGTGAATAACTTGTTTATGTTATTTAGACCTTGTGTTGACCACTCGTCTTCGTCACGCCGCACTGCTTAAGGTATGTTTTATATAAGTATCAATGAAAATACTTATAATGTGAATTGTGATTTTGCACGAGTAGCAATGAAACTACTTGTGATGTTTTGCACGAGTAGCAATGAAACTACTTGTGATGTTTTACATGAGTAGCAATGAAACTACTTATGAGGTTTTGCATGAGTAGCAATGAGACTACTCATGAAGTGATATATATGTTGTTTTGGGGCTTAGGAAATCTATCCACCTCAGGTTATGTGAACTCTAGTGTTTGACATTGAACTCTAGTGATATGGAGTTAAATTCGGACTCTAGAGATTCTTAGTTGTGAGTTTCAGTATATTATTATTGAGATAAGTGTTGTTATAGCATTTTCTCGCTATAAGATTCGTTCAGTGTCCTTGGAGTAGGACCATTCGCGACCCATCTCGAAAGAGAAAGATTAAATACCGAGTGAATCTCTAGTGTATGAGATCACTCGGGAAATTAGAACCTCAGTCGTCGAGGACCGAGAGTGTCGTTTAGATGCCGCGAATTGGTTACTAATCGACCCCCATAGTTTAGGAGAATCTAATGCGTATCACCATCGTAACTCTTGAGAGTGGCTAAGCCTCGAGAGGGATGATGGTTGATAATTCTCGTACGTTAGATCGAGCATAAGTCCTGAAGACTGATGCATGGATGAAAGACGACGACGTCGTCCATAGGACGAGTGGATTGCTCTGACATCGCGTGAATATCTTGTGAGTTGGCTGCGAGACACGCACTTGTAAAAGGTATGAATTTGTAGTTAAGCCTGATGTTGAGGCTCTATATGACTCGAGATGTTAAAATTTATGTTACGAAAAGCATGCTTATATGATTGAACTTGACGATTATTGCACGACTGGGATTCTTTAAAACGTGTTATGTGGTGATCGTATGAGTTTATGTGAAATTGTGTTAAAAATCATGTTAGGGCTGACTCTCTTATATTGTATATGCGCGTACGTGATGTGTATATTGTGATTACATGTGACCCCTGATGCTATGTACATGAAACTATGTTTTTGTGCTGAAAATCGTATGAGAACTTCTCGTTATAACCTCTGTTTGTGCTCAGATTATCATGGCCTAAAAGCTGTTTTCTGGTTAAGAGTTCTGCATAAATTTTATAGTGCTTTGAGTTAGGTTTCTGTGAGTTTTGAAATTTCAAGATTCGGAGTTGAATTGAATTTATTTTGAATTTTTGAAGTTGTAACTGCGAGCAGTTTTTGAAATTCCGGGCAGAATTGTGAGTCATGATGTTGGGCTGTTTTTGACAATGTTAATGTGACTATGTGAAAATATGACCAACATGAAACTTGTAGTATATGTTATAAGCTTTCTCTGGAAGTTGAAATCTTGCAATTTGGTGTTTTATTGATTTATATGATTTTTCAAAGTTGAAGTTATGCCCAGAATTTTTAAAACAGTGGTTGTGTTTACAACTGAACTGTATGCTCTGAAATGAGACCCTTAACGTGATTATTTGAAAAGATGCCCTTATTGTAACTTGTAGCAATTCAAGTGTAGTTTCTGTAGATTTTGAGCTTGCATGATTCGGAGTTTTGTGGCATGAGATATTCCTAATTTAGTGACCTACTGTAATTTATAAATAGTTTCGTTGGCAGATTTCTTGACCTAAGTGTTTTATGCGTAAACTCGGTTTTAAAGTTATTTTTTTGGCCTTAAGTGATCAACAAAAAAGTTATAGGTCTGTTGTTTTTTTTTTTGTTAGCCTTCTAATGAGATAAGGTTCATGCTTATGTGATGACTGTGGCTCGATTTATGTTAAATCTATTTAGAATATGCATGAGATGAGTTGGTAATGATGGCAGAAATTGATTCCTAAATGTTAATTGCTTTTAGACTATCTTAATGACCTTATCAGTTTCTGTGATCTAAATAAATATTGTAGATGCATGCCTTAGGCTTAACTTGAGTCTTGAATCGTGTTATTTGGGTGCCTGTAGCTTATAAAATTCTCAATTTTCTAAAACCTTGTAAGTTGACTATTTTCTGCTTTGAATTGCGATCATGATTTTAATGTTGCTGAAAAATATGTGATCGAACGACCTTGTATGTTTGTGTGATTTAAATGAGAATTGTAGCCACGTGTCTTAGGACTTATATTCATCTGAGACTAGGTGGTTCAGTTATATCGCATGAGTTATGTTTTCGAAAATAAGTGTTACCTTCGATATGCATGCTTATGTGCCTTATGTGAATTAATTTGATCGTTGTTATATCAATGTTGACTGGTAACACATACGAGAGAAGCTTTACGCTAATATCTCAAAGTGTGGAGAACTATAGGTTGTATGTGAGGTTGAACTCGTTTAGGACTGCCGACACAATTAGCTACCTGAGTAAAAGCAGTCGTGACGGCCGACATTATTGGTCGGAAGAGTCAAACGAGCTAACCATTTCGTTGATTGGCGTTGACTGCCGAGTTAGGATTATTCCTGGCAGTGATGCCAATGTTCGATCCCTTTTGGAAAAATTGTTGTGCCAAACCCTTTGTCCTATTGGAGTACTTAGGAATTGTGAAACCCAAAGATTGAATTTCTGGTATGTGCCTCGAACCCAGCGCCGAACCTGACTGGGCGTAGCCACGTGAAGTGGTGGCTGAGCCCGCACGTCCATGCTGAGAGACGTGAGGCCAACTGCAGTGGCTGACCGTTGACTCGCACGAGAGTTGCCGCCGCCATCACCGAATGCCAAACTCCCTAGGTCAGTGTGTACGGCCAAACCTTGACCTTGTAGCTGGTATCCGAGTGGGTACATGCACGCGTCCCAGCGCCCCGCATATGCAGCGCCAGCGTGTGTGTGTCACCTCTCGGGTGACAGTGCATTAAACCCAGTCCGACCTTGTCCTTTTAGAAGTCTTTGAACCATATTTTTTTGGTCAATGTGTATGTTGATCTTTCGAGTCATTGTGTGAATTCCCTAATCAACAACCCTCGATGTGTGAGGTTGGTCGATTAGTTTTCTTTGCCACATGCGAGATTTTCTCGACATTTCGAGATAGTAGTTCCATATTAATGTGGGGCGGAGCCTTGAGTCTCGGCTGGAGACCGACTCAGTGGAAGGAAATCGTGATTGAGTATCTAGCCTTAACTTCCTAAACCGCATGCGATATGTTGTTCGTGTCGGGGAGGAGAGAGGCTTTGCCAGTGGTATCAAACAGAACCGTGTGTTCTAAATGTACAAGATTTTGAGAATATGTGATGATTGTCGGTCCTATCATGAGTTCTCAACCAAATCAATAGCTTAGCCTAATGGTTGACACCACCACCGGGACTTGTGAGCATGCATGCCACGTTTTAGCCTCGTGATGGAGAGAATGTGTGCGTGACCTCGAGGTATATGTGTATTGTGACGAGCTACGTGTTAGGCAGAACCCTACCTGTATGGAGGTACCGGTGACCTGTTGGGATCGAAGGTCCATCAGGGAAAGACCGTGAGGGGTACTCGTCGACGTCCAGTGAGTGTAGTCAAGTTGAGGGCGAGACTACTTGGCAGGGGGAGACCGAGATTCGGAGGGAGTACCCGAACCTCACATTTGATGTCCCCTTCTTGTACTCTTTTTACCTTCTAGTTGTTTTGTTTTCGAATTCCGAGGACGGAATTTTTTGTAAGGTGGGTAGACTGTAACGCCCCGCCTGATTATGAATTATTGGAGATGATTATTATTATTATTATTATTATTATTATTATTATTATTATTATTATTATTATTATTATTATTATTATTATTATTATTATTATTATTATTATATTGTGCTAAAAGATCATATAATGCCCCGTTCGATTTAATTTAATTAAGTCGGTCGGAAATTCAGTTTAAATCGGACTAAAGATCGATTTATATCTTCGCGTATTGACCGAACCGAGTCAAAGTCAAACCGGGGTCAAACCGGACACTTAGAAATAATTTCCAAGTCATTTGGCCCTAAAAAGCTTGCCAGGCCCGCGCAGCCCGCGCACAGCGCAGCCCGCGCCCCCGCCCAAGCTCAGCCCGCTCCCCATGCCCAGTTGATACGGAAGTGGGTATTGTGTAACACCCCGCCTTTTCATGAAATTCAGAGTACGCGTTTTTGCAAAATCTTTAAATAAAATATTTAATTTGTGAAATACTGAGTTGGAGTGTTACCGTAAAAACATGACTTTAACTGAAAACCGTTAATTTTAAACTTATAATTAAAACAGTTGCATAATATTTTAACCGACTAATGTCGGATCAAAAACTGATTTCAAGTACTGAAAAAGATAGCGGAAAAGTAGCGTGGCTAAAACATAACATATACATATCAAAACAACTATCCTGAACAGCTCGTCAGCTCACTCCTCGTCCCCGACCCTGTGACCTGAAAAACATGAAATACGTGGGGGCGTGAGCATTAAAACACTGTGCTCCGCAGAAACTCATACTGAAGTAAAAAGTGAAAATAATAACAATATCATGATCCTGGTATATACATAACCTGAACATGAAACCGGTAATAACATGAACATGAACTTGATATCATCACGTGAACGTGAACCATGACCGTTACCTCATCTGCCAGCATAACAATGTCGGACACCATGTGCACACTCTAGTGGGCAGACTAAGGCCACTAGAACTCAGAATGGACCGACGACCATTCCGAGCGGATACATGACATGAAATACATACCTCAAACATGGTACCGTAATTATAATCAATGTAATACCCAGTCTGAGTCCCCACCGGATCCGTGAAACTGAAGGTAGTGTTGATGCCTGATCAAACTGAAATATAATATAAACAATTACTAATGACTATGCTCAGACTGATAATTAACTGATTAATTATGTTAAGATGCTCTAATGAACCTGACATGATATTGTTATTATTTTCACTGTTTACTTCAGTATGAGTTTCTTCGGAGCGCAGTGTTTTAGTGCTCACGCCCCCACGTATTTCATGTTTTTCAGGTCACAGGGTCGGGGACGAGGAGTGAGCTGACGAGCTGTTCAGGATAGTTGTTTTGATATGTATATGTTATGTTTTAGCCACGCTACTTTCCCGCTATCTTTTTCAGTACTTGAAATCAATTTTTGATCCGACATTAGTCGGTTAAAATATTATGCAACCGTTTTTATTATAAGTTTAAAATTAACGGTTTTCAGTTAAAGTCATGTTTTTACGGTAACACTCTGACTCAGTATTTCGCAAATTAAATGTTTTATTCAAAGATTTTGCAAAAACGCATACTCTGAATTTCATGAAAAGGCGGGGTGTTAAAAATGGTATCAGAGCATGTTTCTACGTCTCTGAAAAGTTTATAAGTCAGATATTTTAGAAAATCCTGAACCGTCACGCTCACACCTCGCTGACTACAGGTAAGTACTGATTTATGTTTTTTAGTTATAAACATATTACTATGTCTATGCTCAAAAATTTCTCAGTTATGAATTAGTTAAGATGCTCGAATCATGTTCATGATCAGTAGTCAGTATACTCGGAATTTAGAATCAGTATTTCCCAGTCATGTTTAGCAACTCGTCAAGAAGAATGTGTGCTTTATTGATCAGCATCAATAAAGCCATCAGTAAGGATGTTCGAATCAGAATTTAGAACCTTAGAAAGGGGCTAAGTTTGAGAACTCTAGATTAAATTCTAGATTTATTCAGGTTGAGTTCACGACTCGTCAAGAGATTTGTAAGCACTTATGTTATACAAATCTTAGTGATCATGTTCCTCAGACATTTTATATCAGGAATTTCTCATTTCGCCAATCAGTTGGCACATTCCAAGGAGGAATTCCTTGATTCAGCTCAGGGAATATACTCAAATTTCCTAAGTCAGATCAGTAAATCATGTTCAAGGCTAAAATTTTCATGTTAAAGGTTATTATAATTCTCAAGCCATTGTTAAAGTAACGGTTTCCAGTGTATAAGAGTCAATAGTCCGGGTTACCATGGAGGCTTGAAATAAGAGCCACTCAGCCGGGTTACCATGGAGGCTTGAAACTGGGACCGGAGCAGTATGATTCCATGTAATAACAACCTTTCAAGTCAGCCATGTCATGTATTTTATCAGTCATGATATTTCAAGTTATGATTTTCACAGATCAAGATCAGTTAATTCCTTGGTACTTGCGGGACCAGTTGATACTGGAACAGCCCTATACAGTACATAGTCATGAGTTAATATTCAAGATTTAGAGCTAATGTTCATGAGTTTAAGGTCGACGTATAATAGTTGTTCAGCCGGGTTAAATAAGGAGGTCTGCAATATAGACTATTAATCCAATTCTACCTGGAAACTTGAAGTCGCACCTTATCAAGTCAAGTAAATCAGTAAATGTCATGTTCCAAATTTCAAGGCGACTAGTTAGTTGTCTCGAGATAACTTCCAGCGTTCAGGTAAAGTGATTCAGTCATGTCATGATTATTCAGTTAGGTGAATATTCAGGCCAGTCATGTCAAGATCGAGGATAGTTTGTCTAATAAGATAAGACTTATCAATCAATTCAAGTATACTCAGTGCCTCGATTCTCAAATTTTGAAAATTTGAGAAATCGTAAGAAAGATGAATTCATGACAGACTTTTATTGAGGTTAAAACTCAGGGGAATGAAAAACAGTTGCAGGTACCACAGGTTGACATATGACGCAACGGAGAAATGCCAATCAACAGCAACAGATCATGCCATGATGACAAACCGACGCTTTCCATTCAAGGATGCATGACGCAAGAAGAGAAGGATGCCATGCCTGAGACACAGTACACTGGGAAATTACAGAGAGTTAGCATTATAGTACATTGAGGTTACTAGCTTACGGTACAGATATACAAACTACGTCGACGACGCAGGTGCAATGTTCGCCAGGTGCTGTATGCAGGCGTGCCGCACTCACTTGGTGAGGAGCAGGTGTGCCGCAATACGATGTGCTGCGAACGATGTGCCGCATTATCGAGCAGATGTTCATGAAAGGTAATTACCGATATTGCTAGTTATCCTTATTTGTACACATGCGTATCTCTGGAATTTTTCGGGTGTACCAACGACCGGGGTTTTCCACCATCAGCGTTCAGAACGAAGATCAGCAAGCAGCCAGGAAATGATGACCAGTGCGCTCAAGAATTACGTTTTGAAATCATGTGTAATCAGTAAAACACTTTATTTCAGAAAAAAAAAGTGTCCATTCTCAGCCAGCAGTAATCAACAATTCACTTAATTGTGAATTGATGACTCCTCAGTTCAGATCAAATCTATTATTCAGTATTAAAGTACAGAATTCTCAAGTCATATAATCAGTAAGTATATGCTTTAAGTTAAGCTTGTACGTTCCAGTTTTAATATTTCCGAGGACGAAAATATTTTAAGGGGGGTGGATTGTAACGCCCCGTATTTTATTAATAAAGGAAAATACTAGCTTTTAGTTTTAAGCTAGCCTTTGTTAATAAATAATCATGTTCATATTCAAATTCGAGTTAATCAGCTAGTCATATTCCAAGTTCGACTACTAGTCGATAAATTATTCGGTTTAATTATTTAAGTAACCGAATAAGTTTCCAGATTTAATTCCGATTCGTTTATTTAATTAATGAGTTCAGAATTAATTATTCAGTCAGGAATATCCCTTCATGTCAATAATAATAAATAATGTATTTAATTCCAATATAATAATATTGTCGAGTATTATTTTCGGAATTAATCATTTTCAGTCGAGATTATCCAAAATTATTTTCGACGTCCCGTTTATGTTCGGAATAATTTTAGTAAAATCATATACTCCGGTCCCAGCTTCAAGCCTCCATGGTAACCCGGCTGAGTGGCTCTTATTTCAAGCCTCCATGGTAACCCGGACTATTGACTCTTATACACTGAAACCGTTACTTTAACAATGGCTTGAGAATTATAACAACCTTTAACATGAAAATTTTAGCCTTGAACATGATTTATTGATCTGACTTAGGAAATTTGAGTATATTCTCTGAGCTGAATCAAGGAATTCCTCTTTGGAATGTGCCAACTGATTGGAAAAATGAGAAATTCCTGATATAAAATGTCCGAGGAACATGATCACTAAGATTTGTATAACACAAGTGTTTACAAATCTCCTGACAAGTTGCTAACTTAACTTGAATATATCTAGAATTGAATCTAGAGTTTTCAACTCAGTCCCTTTTTAAGGTTCTGAATTCTGATCCAGATATCCTTACTGATGACTTTTTTGAAGTTGATCAATAAACCACACAATTTCTTGACGAGTTGCTAAAAATAGCTGGAAAATACTAACATGAGTCCTGGGGAAATCTAGAGCTATATCTTAATATACTGAATTCTTAAGTCTGAACCTGATTCGAGTCAGATATTTTCAGAAAACCTGAACTGTCACGCTCATGCCTCACCGACTACAGGTAAGTGTTGATTTATGTTTTCAGTTATAAACATATTACTTTGCCTATGCTCAGAAAATTATTAATCATGACTTAGTTAAGATGCTCGAATCATGTTCAGGATCAGTAGTCAGTATACTCAGGATTTAATGTCAGTATTTCCCAGTCATGTTTAGCGACTCGTCAAGAGATTTGTAAGCAATTGTGTTATACAAATCTTAACAATCATGTTCCTCAGATATTTCCTATCGAAAATTGCCATTTTGCCAATCAATTGGCAGATTCCAGGGAGGAATTCCTTGATTCAACTCAAGGAATAGACTCGAGTTTTCTAAGTCAGATTAGTAAATCATGTTCAAACTAAAAGTTTCATGTTAAAGATTGTTATATTTTTCAAGCCATTGTTAAAGTAACGGTTTCCAGTGTATAAGAGTCAATAGTCCGGGTTACCATGGAGGCTTGAAATAAGAGTCACTCAGCCGGGTTACCATGGAGGCTTGAAGCTGGGATTGGAGCAGTATGATTTCATGTAATCACAACCTTTAAAGTCAGTCATGTCATGTATTTTCCAGTCAGGATACTTCAAGTTAAGGTTTTCAAAGATCAACATCAGCTAATTACTTTGTACTTGCGGGACCAGTTGATATTGGAGCAGCCCTACACAGTACAGAGTTATAAATTCATGTTCACGATTTACAGTCTATATTCATGATGTAAGGTCGCTGTATAATAGTTGTTCAGCCGGGTTAAATGTGGCGGTCTGATATACAGACCATTAGTCCAAATTTACCTGGAAACTTGAAGTCGCACCTTATCAAGTCAAGTGAATCAGTAAATGTCGTGTTCCAAATTCTGAAGCAACTGTTAAATTGTCTCGGGATAGCTTTCAGCGTTCAGGCAAAGATGATTCAGTCATGTCAAGTCATGGTTATCCAGTTATGAGAATATTCAGGCTAGTTATACCAAAGTCAAAGATATCTTGTCTAATAAGACAAGACGTATCAGTCATTTCAGGTATAATCAGTGCCTCGATTCTCAAATTTTAAAAATTGGGAAATCGTAGGAAAGATTAGTTCACGATAGACTTTTCTTGAGGTTATGTTAAACCTCAGGGGAGGTAAAGATTTGCAGGTCCAACGGAAAAGGGCCAATCAACAACAACAGACCATGCCATGATGACCAACTGACGCTTCCCATTCAAGGACGCATGACGCAAGAAAGGAAGGATGTCATGTCTAAGTTACAGTACACAGGAGATTACAGAGAGTTAGCATTATAGTACATTGAGGTTACTAGCTTAAGGTACAGATACGATCAGACTACGTCGACGATGCAGGTGCAATGTTCGTCAGGTGCCGTATGCAGGCGTGCCGCACTCTCTTGATGAGGAGCAGGTGTGCCGCATTACAATGTTCCGCGAACGATGTGCCGCGTTATCGAGTAGATATTCACGAAAGGTAATTACCGATATTGCTAGTTATCCTCATTTGTACATGTGCGTACCTCTGGAATTTTCTGAGTGTACCAACAACTGGATGTTTTCCACAATCAACATTCAGATCGAAGATCAGCAATCAGCCAGAAAATGATGAACAGTATGCTCAAGAAGCATATTTTAATATCATGTATAATCAGTGGAACACTTTATTTCAGGAAAGTGTCCATTCTCAGTCAGCAATATCTAACAATTCACTTAGTTGTGAATTGATAACTCTTCAGTTCAGATCAAGTCCATTATTCAGTATAAAAAATACTGAATTCTCAAGTCATGTAATCAGTAAGTATAAGCTTTATGTTAAGCTTGTACGTCCAGTTTTAGTATTTCCAAGGACGGAAATATTTTAAGGAGGGTGGATTGTAACACCCCGAGTTTTAATAATAAAGGAAAATACTAGCTTTTAGTTTTAAGCTAGCCTTTATTAATAAATAATCATGTTCATGTTCAAGTTCAGGTTAATCAACCAGTTATATTCTAAGTTCGACTATTAGTTGATAAATTATTCGGTTTAATTATTTCAGTAACCGAATAAGTTTCCAGATTTAATTCCCATTTGTTTATTAAGTTAATGAGTTCGGAATCAATAAGTTAAGATGAATTATTCGAAATTTTAATATTCGGATTAATCGTCCAATTCAAGAATTCGAAATTATTATAGTTCGAATTAATTATTTTCAGTCGCAATTGCCTGAAATTATTTTCGACGTCTCGTTTACGTTCAGAATAATTTTGGAAATTAAGTACTATGCTTAATAAATAATTAAGCACTTAATGGTGATTAGTCAATAATTAATCACATTCCAAGCTAAAAGCCGTAGCCTTTAAGCAAATTGTCCCAATTTCTTTATTATTGTCGTGGGCTTTTTCAAAGGAGGGAAACATTTTTTCTTCTCCCTCAAGTTTTTCAACATGGCATTTTAAGAGAAATTCTAAGGTGACTCGTCATTTTTAACCTCTAAATGTTAGCAAGTGTCAAGTTATTGTTAATACAACAAAGCACCACCTCATTCCTAATTATTTCTTCCTCTCGGCTTTTAGTATATAAAGGGCGCATTTGGAAAATTTTTCCCAACCTTTCCTCAGCATATATATATGTATATATATACTATATAAAGAGTTAGTGAGAAATTTATATTTTCCCTAAATAAGCTACCGCAAAGCATACCAAGTAGACGTACCGCACACCATCGCCGAGAGCCACCGCACACGCGCGAGTACCGAGTGACCACAAGTAGCGGGTGCGTTCAACCGAGCATTTAAGAAGGTAATTTCGTTTTTACCTTAAGTTAGGATTAGCTCCGATTGTGTTATAATCATGTTTATGTTATGGCTTAAACCGTGTGTACGTGCGTGTAGCCGTGTCAAGTCATGTCATGTTTTAATTCAAAAACCTTTCGAGCAAACTTCTCATGTCTAGTTAATTTATGAAAAATCATGATCAGTCATATTGCTCGTAGAATGTTCATGTTCGGTGGTTCGGCCACGGGATGTGGTCGCGCATGTAGCACACCACGAGCCGTACATGTGTATCAAGTAGGTTAGGTGTCGTCCCTTGCAGTATTTCATGTTATGTGGTTAAGTAAATTATGTTTCATGTTCGGTTGAATATTAATTGCCGAGAGAAAATCGAGTTTGGTCGTAAAACGGCCTAACGCCGTCGGCGGCGCACGGGAGCCCGCCACGGCCATGTTCTACCTTTTGTACAAATATTCATGTTTTCAGGATAACTCGGTATTTATGTTCATATCATGTCAGTTTAAGTCATTTGGAGTTAAATTGTTTGAGTAAGTTGCCCGCACGCAGCGGCAGCAGCGCGCCGGCAGTCAGCCAGCGCGACTGACAGCGTACGCACAGGCCCGCTGATGCGGAAGTGGCTAGGCAGCTCAAGAACGCTGCAAGTCGAGCTTACCATGCGCGTAGGAGGCAGGCTCGGGCGACAGCAGAAGTGTGCGTACTGGAGCATAGTGCGCACGGGACAAGCAAAGATGACCAACGTACGGGGGAACGGACGATGGGTGCGGCAGACGCACGCCATGGATGGGCATGGGGCGCGACAAGTACGCGTCGCGTACGTGTAGCGCGCGGTAGCAGTACGCGCGAAGCGATGGGCGCCAGCACCGACGGGACGCTGACGATTGGCGGGGAAGCGCGCGCAGCAGGCATGGACGAGCAGGGCGCGCGGAGCACGCACGACAAACGGGCACGCGCGGAGCTGGATGCCGCATGCCTCGAGGAATGCGGACTGGCGGGGCACCACGCGCACGCTGGGGCGGCTAGCAGCGAAGGCGTGCGCGACATGGCGAGCGGGCGTACACGCGCGGAGTAGGCGGCGCCCTAGTCCTCGAGGACTAGGGTAAGGCGAGAGGCGGTTGCCGACGCGCGTACGCGTAGGAGAGAGAGAGAGAATTGCTTGGAGTGTACACCAAGAGATCTAGTTTTCAATTAGCATTATATTTTCTAGCTTGTTTAGGATTCCTAATATTTTATTGCTTATTATTTCCCTAGGTAGATTAGGACTAGATATAATTTGGTGCCTATATAAAGGACCAACCCCCCATGTTAATTCAATCATCCAAGAAATCAATAGAAGTCCAGAACTTTGTTCTTCCAACTTTGCTTTAGTCTTTTCACCAGAATACTATTGCCATTTTATCGTTTCAATAGGCGCGGTTGTGGCTAGAGAAACACTATCGGCGATTCAAGGCGCGGGTTAGCGGCTTATCGGCAGTCGAAACACACGATCCTCATCATTGGTGCTTTCATTGAGAGGTGTTGATCGTGTGTTTTTCCTCTATCCCATTCCCTTCCTTTTTCTCTTCAATTTTTCGTACCCCCCCTTATCAAAAAAAAGAAAAAAAAAAATATTTTGTTCATCATCATCACCATCGTCTTCCACCACAAGTCCACAAAGCAAAGAGCGGAGAGAATAAAGAAAAGCCATGGCCAATAAGGAGATGAAGGATAAGATCGATAATCTTGACATCCAGATGCGAAGTATGAGCGAGGTTATGGAAGGAAGGTTGGGATCGCTTGACGAAAGTCAAAACAACACCAACACTGTTGTCACACGACTCGAACAGCGATTCGAGGAGGTCTTGCGCGCGTTCCAGCAGCAACCCCCACATCATCGCGATGATCCTCCAAGGCGCGAACCGCGCCCGCACGCCGAGCACGCCGATCGCACGCCATCGCCACGGTGCGAGGATCGACGCGAGCAACGACGCGCGCGCGAACACGACGAGGATCGGCGACGCGGAGGTTACGAGCACGAGGATGAGTTCGACCGGCGATCACAAGCATCCACCAACTGTGAGCGGCCTAAGCCCGACAAGCCGATGTTTGTAATGTCCATCTTCACGGGTAGTGATCCAGAGTCATGGCTCAACCGAATCGCGCAATATTTCGAACTGAATGAAACTGATGGCCACGATCGAGTAAGGTACACAGCATTCTACTTAGATGGTGAGGCCAACGTATGGTGGTGGCTTTCCCGGATCTACCGTAGGCGGCAGCAGGTTATTACATGGGCTGATTTTGAGAGAGAATTGCTTACTCAATTTTGCACGTCCGATTATCATAATTATAATGAGGCGCTCGCGCGAATCCGTCAGACAGGCAATTTGCGTGAATACATCAAGGAGTTTGAACGACTGGCCTGTCGCGTGTGAGATTGGTCTGAAGATGCGCTAGTAGGGGCCTTCATAGCTGGACTGAGATTCGATCTAGCCGCAAAAGTCCGACTGGAGCGGCCGGACACGATGCATAACTCCATGGAGGTGGCCCGCCGAAGAGAAGACCATCTAGTCACTACGCGAAGGGGACGGGCGGATGTGCGATACACCGACACGCGGCGCACGGGGCCAAACCCAGCCATGGCCGGCGCACGGCCAAGCATCAGCAATCGGCCAGCGGGGTCGATAGTGAGGCGGCTGTCTCCCGAGGAAGTTAAACGTCGACGAGAGAAAGGCTTATGTTTTAAATGCGAGGAGAAGTTTACACCAGGTCATCAGTATAAGCAAGCCTTTGTGATCGAAGTTGCTAATCCCGATGAGGAAGGATCTGAGAACGAGGAGGAACCACATCAGGATATCGTAGTTGAAGGGCTTGATGAAGAAGCAGAAATCTCAATGCACGCGATGGCCGGGATACGAGGGCCTCGAACGATGCGGTTGCCGGCCTGGGTCAAGGATCGAAAGGTGGTGGTGCTAGTAGACAACGGGTCATCACACAACTGTTGGTGTTATATACTTAAGCTTTGCTTTAGTGGATATTACACTTGTTATTCCTTGATGAATGAGAATTATGTTTGGTTAAATAAGTTCCACGTTCTGTTGTTTTGCATGTAGATAAGTGGGTCGTCATCGGGCGTACCGAAGATCACTATATCAGTTACTTGCGAAACAAGAATCGTTGGTTCACAACCTAGATGGAATTGAACAACCCATCGGAACGGTTGTAGTGTCAACCGTACGGTTTGTCTTTACCGATTAGTTGCACTAGTACATTTATGTATTGAACAGGATCTTAGAGAGGGATGTTCGTTTTATACTAATCGTCGTAAACGAACTAGGCCTCGGTTAATTATTGCGTGCTCTTAACCCGTAAGATATTAAATAGGCATGTGCACATAATTGTTGTTGCTTTGATTCTTTGGGTGAGATCCAAGCCGGGTCGACATACTTAATTAATTGGGTAATGACATTATGTGTTCGATGTGCTATTAGGATATTTACGGTCACCATGTGCGTTAGTGTGATGATGTCCCCGAAGTGAGTTCATGAAGGAATATTATACTAAACCCTGCAGGTGGATTTATTCTGGCATAATATGAATGCTATGAGCGAGCACTAGCTTCGGTAATATAATATATTAATTAATTTTGATTATTAGTGATCGAATTAATTAATGGACATTATATCTTAAACATGGGGAGGTAAATCGGATAATTAAAATAAGGAGTCTCAAATGTAATTTGGGATAGGTGATGGGAGTGCAATAATATTATTGTGGTGGACTTTAATATTATTAATATATTAATTGTGGGGTTGCTCCACAGTATTAATATATTAGAAGCCCTTATCCTATTCTCCTTAGGGTCCCTACTGTAGCTCTATATATACAGCATTAGGCTCATGGAAGAGAATGAGAACAATCCCACAATTTGTAAAAAACGTCCAGCCCCCCCTCTCTCTCTTCCAAGGAGTTCTTCTATTTCTTGTGCTCCACTGATACAAGATCTAGAAAGCTGTTTGAGAATACAGTAGAAGATCTTAAGGTATATAGAGATTCCGATCATACATCCAAACCGGAGACCAAAACCAGCAAGTGACCATACCACGACGACCGGGACGACGAGACGAAGAGATCGCCGTCGAGATAACCGCCAGCCGCCGCCGCACGCGCCGCCACGCGCTGCCGGAAGGGAGCAGCTGCCGAGGATTACGCGCGCGCGTGAGAGCGCGTGGAAGGTCCTTTTTCCGATCGGTCAACGCCGTTGACTTCGCCGTGACGTCAGATTTCTGGATTG
>CACSLK010027792.1:1334030-1362749 GCA_902706635.1 Striga hermonthica
TTCAGGTGGATTAAGGATTATTTAAGCCTTAGATTGCCTTAAAAATGTTTAAGGCAAGTTAATTAGCATTAGGCTTAAGTTGAGCATGTGTGCATGTGAATATTATATTCAGTGTGTAAGTATATGTCCCCCACTCACCTCGTGTCCGACCAGAGCCTTTGTTCTCTTCCAAGATGCTCTGAAAACCTCCTCAAAATCTACCCAAGTCATCCCCATTGCAGCCCCAAGTCCCTAGGTGCACATGAAGTGGGACCCGAGGCCATCGAGTCAAGCCACGGCCTATAGCGACCCGAGGAGACCCTAGTTAAGGGCTTGAGTCTCATTTTCGACTTCAGTGAAGGTTAGCTCATGCTATCTTTTATCCTAGCTACAACATGATATTTTAAGATTTATCATGTAGAGAAATCAAGTTTTGCTCAGGTAGAATGAGAGATTCGGATTTTTGAAGCTTAAAGCCTTAAAATCGTATTTTTTGTTGCATGCATGTTTAGGCCGAGTTCTTGAGCTTAAAAATCCTTATAAATCATGAGTAATATGGGGTTAAAACAGGTTCTTAAAATAAGTAAGGGTGCTCGGTCATCTAGAGCTCTATTTTTTTCGAGGAAATAAGCCTCTGTACCACATTGTTATGCATGTTTGAAGTGGCATTAGTGTGTTCTTGATGAACCCTCGCTAAAATCGTGTTAGGGATGTGGACTATGGAATATTTATGAGTCTTTGGCCTCATGGTGAAGGCCTTAGACGTTTTTGTTGAGTTTGTGGTCATATATGTATCTTTGAATCGGAAGTTGCTGCTCAATTTTTTTACAAAAATCATCATAAATCATGTGTTCGTCTGATTGCTGTGCAATTTGAACTGTATGACCTTCTTTTGGTATGTTATGTGGTGTAAATGTTTTAGGTCGAAATAATATATGTAGCTATGTCAAATGTCGATTTGAAATTCTGGGCAGAAACTTTGAAAAATCATTAAAATTTTTATCCTTGGTATTTTGATGTGATTTTTGGTGAGTGACATTATTCTAGTGTTATATGTCTAGTGTCAAAATTTTATTTAAAAATTCCAAGGATTGCGCGGAGAACTTGTAAATTCAGATTTGCATCATTTTTTCGTAAAAATTGGTTGCTCAGGTTAAACAGAAGTCTTGGGTCTAAAACTTGGCAAAATCGTGTCTTTCTGGGTCTATTTTTATGTGTAAAAATTTTAAGTTGATCGGTCGAGTGAATTTTGAAAACGATCGGTCCTATTTGAAACCCTGCCTGTCTGCCGGGCCCTGTGCACTGCTGCAAGCGCCCCAGCGCGCAGCACAGCGCCCCAGCACACCCGGTGAGCCCAACAGCGCCCGTGCGCGTCCCGACAAAATCCAGCCGTGCCCCGCCCGATCCAGCAAGCAGCCCGAGGCCCGTCCCAAGCTTTCCTTGTGTTTTTTCCGAACCCTTGTGTGTGTCTTTGAACCGTTTGACCTTGTTTTGCGTGCTAAGTCTATATGTGGTATTTATATGCATTTTTGTCAAGTCTAAGTGTTAGGTCCGAGTGTTCCAATGTCCACATAACTTCACGAACTACTTGGTTGAATCAAGTTCGACCAATGTATGATTGTGTTTGTTCTCTAAGGTCAAATAGGTGTTGATCTTAGTGTAATAACTACTATAGGTGTTTGACGAGCCGTGCTTGCTGCCTACTCCTGATTGTGTGTTATTTCCCTTGCGGTACCAAGTGGGTTTTAATCTAAAATTTGCTATGCCGTATGTGTTTATTTTAATGTTGAGTTGGTATGATTTAAGCATGCATGTAAACCATGTAGCCTATCGGTGTGAGCCGATTCGGCCGTCGGTACGGTTGTCTCCGTCGATGTAATTCGGTTACCTTGCGAGGTAAGTCTCCGTAAGACCTAATGAAAGGCCGTGTCTTGTCGTATGGCACGTACCCCCATGAGTTAGGGTAATGAATCCCCTTTCCTTGGCTAATGAAAGATGTGTACATGTGGGTAATATGTTGTGATGTGATTAGGAGACGTGACAGAATAATTGATTTATGTCCATGCTGTAACCATACATCCTTTACATTATTTATTATTGTGATATACGTGCATAGTGGTGAGCACGCATTTTCATCTTGTGCTCATCCCCACCTGCTCTTCACGGATAGAGGTTAAGCAGGTGCAGGGTGACGAGGAGAGACGAGTGGGTCGGTCATTTAATTATGCATATTTTGCTTCCGTTAGAATAAACAAGGCTTATTGGACCTTTTATGTTGAGACTTATTAAAACCTTTTTCCAAAACGTATGATTTGTTTTGATTTTGGGAAAACTTGTGGAACCCTTGTTGTTGGGTTATGATGTTTTGGTTTGAATATTCATGTTGAGTATTATGTCTCGTGATATGCTTTGGTTAATGAAAACCTTGTGAAAACCGGGTAATGAATCCTCGTGGGCCCACATAAGACTTGGGTTATGAAAAATGCTGTTTAACACCCATTAAATTTTGAAAATGATCTCAAAAAATTTGTACTGATTTTTGGGAAGTCCAGAATTTCTGTAAAATCAAAGTGGGGTGTTACACTAAATACCGAGTGAACTCAAGTATCGTGAGAGAGTTAGGCTAATAACTGAGTTGATCACACCTATCCGTTGAGAGCAAGGCCGTGGCGACGCATTGTTCGAGGGAAACGAGTGGAACAAAACACACGATCCTTCATCATTGGTGCTTTCATTGAGAGTGATTGATTGTGTGTTTGGTTAATCTTTTCCTATTCCATTCTTTTTTCTTTTTTTCTGATTTTTTCTTCCCCCTTGTTCGAATTTTTTTTTTCGAATTTCTTCATATTTTTTGAAAATTTTCGAGAGTATCAAAAAAAAAAAAAGAGAGAGTGTCATGACGAATCGTGAAAGGTTCGATATGCTTGAGGAAAGCGTGAGGTCCCTTGGCAACGGACAACACGTGGTCAATGAAAACATGTCAAAGTTGGAGCTCATGATACACGACTTGGCGGGAAAGCTCGAGATAGTCAACCACCACACGCGGAGGAGCCGCACATCAAGATCAACCATGGCGGGAATGGGCAGTTCGACGTCTAGTCGCGATGATGACGACGAACGGTCGCGGGCGACGCGCGCGACGCGCACAACCTGACACCACGGCGATCGAAGGACGCACGGCCATCGGCAGCATCGCGAGGAGCATGTACATGCGAGACCAAAGATTACGATGCCGACGTTCGAAGGAACAGATCCGGATGCTTGGTTAAGTCATGCCATGCAATTTTTCGAGATCAATGAGGTACCTAAGTCCGAAAGAGTTCAAATTCATGCCTACTACTTGGATGGTGAAGCCAACACATGGTGGCAATGGGTGTCACATGTTTACAAGAACAAAGGCGAGCAAACCAGATGGTGGGATTTTGAGAAGGAGTGATTATTTCGATTATGATGAGGCTTTGACAAGGATTCACCAAACCTAATACCACGCAACTATCAAAAGGAGTTTGAGAGGATTGCAAGCCGGGTACGTGATTGGCCCGAGAGTGCACTTGTTGGTGTGTTTGTTGGCGGTCTAAAGGCGGAGTTAGAGGCTGAGGTGCGATTGGACATGCCAAGATCGACGAGATCCGCCATGGAAGTAGCGCGACTGCACGAGGACCATCTCGCGGCAGTGCGCAAAGCGAGGTCGAGCGAGGGGCGCACGGACGTTCAACGTGCGAGCGTCGCGGTCGATGATACGCCCCCACGGGCCGAGGTCAAACTGGCATTTGGCGAAGGTACGCGCACCACGAGCAGCGTACGGCGGCTTACGGACGACGAGATGCAGTGGGGAAGGGAGAAGGGCTTGTGCTATACATGCAACAAGAAATTTGCGCCAGGACACAAGTGCAAAGGTAAGGAAGTCTTTCTGTTGGAAATTAGAGAGGAGTATGAGGAAGGAAAAGCCACAAGAGGAGTCCTTGTTACATGTGGTTAAGTGCAAAAAGTGTGGTCCCAAGATGATCAGGTTCACGGCGAAATAAAAGCCATGTTGCTCGAGGTATTGGTAGATAGTGGGTCGAGTTTGAATTTTATCGACGAGGGAATAGCCAGGCGACTGAAGTTGGAACCCACAAAGGTCAAGAAGTTTGGAATCAAAATAGCCAATGGACATGAACTACAAGGTAATCAATTGTTCAAGAAGGTCCCCATTATGGCACAGGATCAAGAGCTAGAGATTGACCTCTACGCCTTACCACTTAAGGAATCTGATATTGTGTTGGGAGTACAGTGGCTCGAAACACTTGGGCCCATTACAACCGACTATAGGCGAGGAAAGATGGAATTTGGGCGACCAAGTAAGCGCATTAAGTTGAGAATAGAGGATCAAGGCGACTCGCCAATCGAGGAGGACGATAGCGATGTTGATGTGCTGAATTTTTTAATCCTTGAGGACAAGAAAAGTCTTGAAGAGGAGGGGAATGATACGGACGTGGGGTTCAGCACCGAACGGCCGAAGGTTTTTGGGAGATGACTTGGAGTTCAAGAATACTTGGTGTGCAAGACAAGCATTTAATAATTATAGTAGTGTTAGGATTTTATTTCCATGTTGCTTTTCATTAATATATTAGGAGATCTAATTAGCTTAGGCTTAGATTTAATTTATGCACCTATAAACAGCGGTATCCCCTCATTGTTTTGAATGTCTTGGAATTGATGAGTTAATAGAAAAGAACGTTTGTTCAAACCGTGTGTTAGGATTCGTGAGAGTTTGATCATGCAATCGAGTTGGTGAGGCTAAGACCCGAGCCAGTTCAAAATCGAGGGAGCGAGGCTAATTACCGAGTGAACTCAAGTATCGTGAGAAAGTTAGGCTAATAATCGAGTCGATCATGTTAGAGGTATGCTGTAAAAGCTCCTATTTACAGATTCTATCAATTCCATTTTGATCTGGCCATCATGTTTCGGTCAAAGTACATATGCTTGCAGTTTATTTATTTATGCAATCATACTCCATGTCTTAATTGAGGTAGTGTGGTTCGAAGAGTTTCGAACAGAAAGATCACCTATCGGTTCCTTATAAGACTAAACTATTCGTTCACAGTCTAGACTGGCAGTGAGACCCCACTTGGAAAAAGACTGTAGTGTATTCTTGATTCAGTTGGTCTTTGACTGAAGGATTACACTAGCACTTATGTTAAGTGTTGAACAGGACCACGGAAGGATAAGATTATGAGACTCACTGACCGTTGTTGTAATCTAGACCTTCAGTAATTGATGCGTACTCTTAAGCTGTAAGATAATATAAAATGGGCATATGTATTCATTACTTATTTATTTGATTTATCAAGGGTGATTCCTATTCTGCTAGGATGACATACTCGGTATTTTGGTAAATAAGTATGTTTACATGATGTGCCGTTATAAATTATTTACGGTCACTGTGTCCCAGTGCGCTGGGTTGATGACGTCCCCGAAATGAGCTCAGGAAGGAATATTATGTCAAGCCCTGCAGGCGGATGTGTTATCCGACATAATGATTAAGGATCTGAGTGGTACTAGTTTCGGAAATGAATAAGAAGTTGATTAATTATTTTGTCAGTAATTTAATTAATCAACGGACGTTATATCTTAAACATGGGGAGATAAATCGATCAATTGGATTAATATATTTAATCAGTGGAGACGAATTAATTGTAATTCGGAGCTAAATGGGGAGAGCAATAATATTACTCTAGTGGAATGTTTTATTATTTAATTCCAAGATTAGTAATTAGGAATTAATTTTATTCCATATTAATTAATTTAATTAGGAAAATAATATTCCTACTAGGATCTTCTCTAGGGATTAGGAGACTAAGGAGTCTTCTAGAAGATGAAGATTAGTAGGAGATATATTTCCTACATTAGATTATTAATTGGAGTAGAATTAGGTTTCCTAAATTAGGAATTAATTATATTCCATAATTCCCTAAGGATGGGAATATTCCTTCTAGAATATTACCTTGGGTTAGGAGACTATGGAGTCTTCTAGAAGGTAATTAATTATTAGGAATATTATCCTAGATGGGAAAAGGAGATGGAAGATAATAAGGATTCCTAAACCTAAAGGAATAAGCCCATATTTAGCACCTCCTTTAGGTCCCTATTGTAGCCTATAAATACACTAAGTCCCCTAACCTCTTGGCATAGCTTTACACGTTTTTCTCCCCGAAGGGCTGGAGAAATTCGGCCTCTTCAAGCGAGAAAGAAAGAGAGAGATTCTTCTTCGAAAGAAAATTCGGTTAGCACCGTAAGGTCTTAGAAGAAGATGATCAAGAGGTTTTGGGAAATCTAATAAATCGCTCCACCAAGATTTATTAGAGATCGTGTAAAGGTCATACAATAGAAGATTCGAAGGTTGTTATTCGTATCCCGTCGAATAAATATATTCCCAGATCTGTTCGTACTTTGTTGAAGGAACGCGTTAAATTGACGCAACAGAGCGCTTGGTGCAATGGTGAGCAGCGCTGTCTTTCTGGGCGGAGGTTGCAGGTTCGATCCCTTCTCCTTGCGGAAATAGGAGGTTTCTTTTTGTTCCAGGTGCGCGGGCTTTCTGGCCCGCATCAGCCCGCGCGCGGCCCGATCCCTCGCTCAGCTTCCAGCCCACACGAGCCCGCGTCCAAGCCCGCGCCAGGCCCGCGCTACGCTCACATCCCAGCCCGCGAGAAGCCCTCCTCCAGCCCGCGTGAATTGTCCTGCTGCAATACGGCCCAAATGCGCGTCACCTCGGCCCAGATTCTCTCTCACGCGGCCCAACGTCGTTGTGTGCGGCCCAGCGCGTCCAAATGAGCCTTGATCGCGGCAGCGTCCTTCAGCTCAGCCCAGGCGGTCCAGATACACTCCAAACCGGCCCAGCTCGGTCCAGCAGCCGTGGTTGGTGTCCAGCAGCTCGGTTCCTGAGGAGTCCGACGCACTTACCGAAGGTCCGAGACGATCCGATGAGCTTGATGAGCAATGGGAACACCATGGTGACTCGATTAGAATCGAGAAAGACCAAGTCTAGCTGCCCATTAGACTTTGGTGTTCAGACGATCTCCATCAACGGAAATCAGAAACGTCTCAGAGTCGGCAAAAATTTTTAAACCGTAAGTCGTAATCCTAACTATAGATTCCGCTGCGTTAGGATTTATTATTCAATAGATTTGAATGTGCACATTGTCGACGTTCCTAATAGAACCCAACAGATCACACCTATCCGTTGCGAGCAAGGCCGTGGCGACGCATTGTTCGAGAAAAACGAGTGGACTGAAACACACGATCCTTCATCACACGTGCACCACTGGGCACCTGCGCGTGCTGCGCGCCCATGTACGTGCATAGTGCCCGTTGGGCACCCGACTAGCATGCCTTCCATTCCTTCGGGCCACCTTGTATTTAGCCACCCCCACCAGGTTTCACTTCATCGATAAGCATCCCGAAACCATCGATGGCACGTCCTTTTGAGTCGTGGCCTCATCCGTGCTCTTCTACGCCAATGCGCTTGTTCGCGCCCTTTTTGAATGCACCCTTTCTTGCGTGTGAGCGTTTCTAGCCTCGAGACCATCTTCTTGCGTGCCCTCGTGCACCTCCAAGCGCGAACCTCATTAGCCGCTTTGTGCGTTCGTGCATCACGTCCATGCACTCCTCGATCCAAGCCCGTCTGCATACGCGCTCGTACCCGTCTTTTAGGCCATGCTTGCATCGTTTTGGCACTATTTTTAGCCTCATTGGATCCTCTTGGCTCTTG
Source organism: Striga hermonthica (assembly GCA_902706635.1). Taxonomy (NCBI): domain Eukaryota; kingdom Viridiplantae; phylum Streptophyta; class Magnoliopsida; order Lamiales; family Orobanchaceae; genus Striga; species Striga hermonthica. The sequence goes on from CACSLK010027792.1 coordinate 1,341,760, forward strand.
GCCCTTCTTGTCGCGGGGTCTGGAACCCACTTCCGTATCAGCGCGCGAGGTGAAGTTGCGCGAAGCGTGCGAGGCATCTGATACGGAAGTGGGTTTCGAACCCCGATGACGAAAAGGTCCAAGAGCCGAGAGGGCCCGAGGAGGCCGAAGAAAGGGCCAAAATGACGTATGCATGGCCTAAACGACGGGTAAGAGCTCGTATGCGAGGCACTCAAGCACATGAGAAGCGGCACGAGTCCATACAAACACAAGGTAGTCGATGGATGTCTCGTGTGAAGGAACAGATATGCGCAAGACACCGCAAGAAGGTGGTCTCGAGGCTAGCAACGCTCACACAAAAGAAAAGATGCATTCAAGAAGGGCGCGAACACGCGCATTGGCGTAGACGAGCACAGATGAGGCCACAACTCAAAAGGGCATGCCATTGATGGTTTCGGGATGCTAATCGAATAAGTGAAACCTGGTGGGGGTGGCTAAAATACCTGGTGTCCCAAAGGAATGGAAGGCATGCTAGTCGGGTGCCCAACGGGCACTATGCACGTGAATGGGCGCGCAGCACGCGCGCAGGTGCTCAGTGGTGCATGGGGCCACGCGCAGATGAACGCACGCGCAGGCAGCCCGCGGGAAGTTCAGGCGCGCATAGGTACGTGCGCGTGGGCGAAGGCACGCGCGCAGGGGCGAGCGCATGTAGACGTGGCACAAAAGAACAACGCGCGCAGGGGCGGGCGCAGGTAGGCGCGGCACATCAGATCAGCGCGCGAGGGCGCAAGTTAGCAGCGTGCGCGCGCAGGGCAGTAGCGCGCTGGCAGCACGTGATGAAGAATCGTGTGTTTTGTTCCACTCGTTTGCCTCGAACAATGCGTCGCCACGGCCTTGCTCTCAACAATAGGTGTGATCGACTCGATAATTAGCCTAACTCTATCACGATACTAGAGTTCACTCGGTAATTAGCCTCGCTCCCTCGATTTTGAACTGGCTCGGGTCTTAGCCTCACCAATTCGATTGCATGATCGAACTCTCACGAATCCTAACACACGGTTTGAACAAACGTTCTTTTCTATTAACTCATCAATTCCAAGACATTCAAAACAATGAGGGGATACCCCTATTTATAGGTGCATAAATTAAATCTAAGCCTAAGCTAATTAGATCTCCTAATTTATTAATGAAAAGCAACATGGAAATAAAATCCTAACACTACTATAATTATTAAATGCTTGTCTTGCACACCAAGTATTCTTGAACTCCAAGTCATCTACCAAAATCCTTCGGCCGCCCTATGCTTCGACCGCCTTCTCGCGCATGCGCCGCCTCGCACGCCTAATCCTCGGCGAACTCGGCTTCGCCCGCGCCTTCCGTTCACGCGCGTGCCATGTGCGCGCCCTGCTGGCACCACCTTTCTCTAGCGCGTGGTAGCGCGCGCCCATCACTCCTATGCCCACGCGGGTTGGGATTCTCGCGTCTGCTCCACACCCGCGCGCTATCGCGAGCGCCCCGTACCGACCGACTTCGTCGCGCGCCTGCTGTCGCGCGCCTGCTATTCCTAGGCGGCCGAGGACTCCGCCCGCGTACTGCTCACTTGCGCGCCATTTGCGCCGTGTGTCTTTGTTGTTCGTCCGTCGCGCATCCCAGCCAACGCCCGTGCCCCAATCTCCTACCACGTACCCGCGTGCACCCAACGCTACCCGCGTGCGGTCCACATAATTGCGCGCATCATCGCCCGATGGCCATGGGTCCCAACCTTCCAACCCAATGCAGTCTCCAGCACACCATATCCATCCGTCTTCTAACCCTTGCCTACCACGCCTCCGAAACTCCGAACGCCATGCCCGTTTCTTCCTAGTGCACGGCCCACAACAATGGCTCGTCTTCTTGCGTCGTCTCTTGGCCCTGCGCTTCTTAGCCTTCAACTTAGCCCGTGGACCACATCTTTCTGGCCAATCTCTCTCGCACGAAGGACGATAAATCAGGCTTGATGGCTCCTCAAGTATGTTCTCCAACCATAGATCGAGATCCTCGACCATTCCATCACTTGATTCACCGGGGTTGATGACCACTTCTATATCAGCACGCGCGGGCGTGGTGATACGGAAGTGGTCATCAACCCCGGTGAATCAAGCGATGGAATGGTCGAGGATCTTGATCTATGGTTGGAGAACATGCTCGAGGAGCCATCAAGCTTGATTTGTCAACCTTCGTGCGAGAGAGATTGGCCAGAAGGATGTGGTCCATGGGCTAAGTTGAAGGCTAAGGAGCGCAGGGCCAAGAGACGACGCAAGAAGGCGAGCCATTGTTTTGGGACGTGCACTAGGAAGAAACGGGCATGGCGTTCAGAATTTCAGAGGCGTGGTAGGCAAGGGTTAGAAGTCGGATGATATGGCGTGCTGGAGACTGCATTAGGTTGGAAGGTTGGGACCCATGACCATCGGGTGAGCAGCCGGAGTCGATCGGTGATGGAGGGGCGAGCACGAGTCAGCAGCGCGCATCGTGCCTTGATGCACGCGAACAAACACGGGCAGCGTTGGGTGTACGCGGGTGCACGATGGGCGAGCATACCACGGACGATGACTGGGACGCACTGGCGCTGGGCGGCGAAAGCGCGGGGCGCGATAGGCGCTCGGCGGCGAAAGCGCGGGGCGCGATAGGCGCGCAGGTGAGCAGTTGGCAGGTGTGGGCGGTACGCGCAATGCAGCCGGGGCGCGGGAATGCGTAGTAGATGATTGGAGCCCTCGGGTGATGGGTGCGACTGTAACGCCCAGATTTTTAATTACTATTTATGGAGCTCGACTATATTTCCATAAATATTAAGTTTCTAAATTTGATGCATTTGTTATATTAATATGCATTAAATTAAATAATTAGTATTAAGTCTAAGCCTTGGAAAATTCATTTGATTTTAATTATTAAAGTCGTATTTATCTAACCTAAGTATCAGTTATATTTTTACAACCGAGCCTTGGAATAATCGAAATTTTAATTAAGTGAACCGAAGCCGAATAATTTAATTATTCAAGCCCAATTGATTTTGAGCGGATTCAATTTTATTAGCCGGCCCATTTGAAATTCAAGCTATCATATTTCTTTCTCGGTCCAAGTATTATTTAATTTACCGGGCCCTAGTAACAAGTGATATTTTAAAAGCCAAGCCAAGTCCAAGTCAAATTAATTAAAAGCCCAATGTTGGGCCCAAATTACAACACAAACCCTAAATTTTCCCTCCACTATATATATTCATCTTCTCCATCATTCATCTTCTTCAAACCCTAACCTCCAAGCTCTTCATCTTCAAGCTTCTCCACACAGAAATTCCAACCAGATTTCTGACCGTCTTCCGGCGAGCTGCACCTGCCGGCAACCTCGCGAACCCGAGCCGCGCCACCTTGACCCTCGCTGGTCCAAACCATGCCCAGCTCCCACCGTCCATCTCACACAAGCTCACGCCAAGAACCTCTGACGCGACCCAGATACAGAACCGAGACCTCAGCAGCTTCTTCCTCACGCCGTCCTCACCGGAAACCTGCAAACCCGCAGCTCCCAGCTCACGCGTCGCCACCTCGCGCCGCCGTCTCGACCATCTCTTAGCTTGCAGTTCATCGCGCCGCCATCCTCAAGCTGCCGCAGACCTTCAGTCGAGCTCTCTCTTCCCGACGAGCCCGCGACCAGGCCACAACGACGAGCTCACTTCAGCCCGTCACCACCACCTCACGCAGCTCCTTCCGCTGGCGATCTGAAAACCACGACGAGAAGCCACCAGCGCGTCCCAGGCCTGATTCCGGCGAGCTCACGCCTAAAAAATAGCACCTCACCGCGACTGGGACCTTCCCTTGACCAAACCCGCGAGCCAACGCCTCCACGCGCGCCTCCCAAGCTCAAGCTCGCGCCACCTTGCGATAACTGCCCGGACCTGCGCCCCTTGCTCCAAACCCGACCAGCTGCAGTCTACGCGCGCAACTAGCGGCACTTTTAGTCCGATTTCAGCACCCTCAGGTCGAGTCCAAGGCCTACTGCCCCTAATTTGGCCCGATTTGTTTTATCGGACCCATTTTCTAGCCCGTTCCACTCTCGTTTGCTTCAATACGAGCCGTTTTAAGGTAAAAAAATCTTAAACTGGACTCCGATGGCTTAGATAAAATATTTGAGATGATATAAAATTAATGAATTGGGTGATTTGAGCGATTTTGATTTTTCGGGACATTTACGAGCTTAAAGCTATTTTTCGGGACCTTTAAAATAAATGCGATAAAATGTTGAAATAAATACCAATAAATTCATTACGTCGTTTTGAGGCTTAGGTGCGAGTTTGAGAATTTTTGGACGTTGTTTGATAGGTAAACGAGCCGGTCAAATGCGTTGGCCGGTCGTAGCGATTTTAGTTGACTAGTCTAGGAGTTGAACTTGGACTTGATTTGTTGACCGTGGACCATACATATATTCAGGATGTTATGTTTCGATTTTTGTAAATTTTGGATGTTGTTTGACTTAGTTATAAAAATCGGGACTTTAGATATTAATGCCGTAAAAATAAAATATTAGTTTGATTGAGATTTTAGCTGCAGTTGTGGATTATAGGTTTATTATAAATCACAGAGAATATATATATTATTATCGACCTTAAATGAGTTAAAATTCTTCGAGAATCGAACCCTAGATTTATCCAGTTCCGAGAACTAAGTATTTTTCCGGATCCGATTATAATTGTCTGAACGCTAGTACCGTCTAGATAATCTTTAACCGTCGTATCGTAATTCGTAATGCGTATCATCGTTTCGTGCCTGTGATCGCTCTCGTCCGACCTTTGGAGCTGAGCCGCCGAGTGCGTGCCCGTGCACCGAGTCTGAGTCAAACCCTCGAGTGCGTGCCCGTGCACCGAGTCCATCCGACTAGCCGTCTACACATCGTTCTGTTAGCCGTGGTCCAAGCACGCCCCTGCGTCAGTGACTGTGGCACCGTTTTAAACTCGTGCATCGGCTAAGCCGTGTCAGTCGAGTTCGTGCCGGCCCGAGTTGCCCCGCCGAACTCGAACCACGGTCGAACCGAGCTGCACATAGTCAAGCGGATGATCGACCGGCTCCGAGTGAGCCGTCGGTCCAGTTCAGCCGAACCGGTCCGGTCAGTCCGGACTGTTCGAAATATATTTCAGATAGAATGTCAGATAAATTTCAGATGCAGACAGATTAATATTTCAGATGAAGTTAAGAATTTCAGATAGATTTAAGATTCTGATATAGTATAGATTTCAGTCAGATTAGATTAAGTCAGATTCTAGTCCCAGATTTAGAAATATTTTAGTGAACTCTAGAATGCCTCAAAGACAATAATATTTTCAAAATCCGCTCGTAAATCCCTAAATGATTTTTAAAGCCGAGTGAGCGAACCTAGATATATGCGATATTAAAGATTTGAGTTTTATTCTGAGCTCAATACTTAGAATACTTCGCTCAATATATTTTGTAGCTTGAGGAGAGTCGAGCCTCCGTCACCTACCCATTACAAATATAATCAGCATTCGCTTTCGCCAGTTTCCAGCTGGGGACCACGTACTGCGTATCTCATCGCTTTTAATAATTTACCATGTCTGAGATCTATATGCGATTAAATTGAAGGACTGAGAGGGATGAGTAATCCCGTCTTGGTCAATATTTCAGTATTTCAGTTATGACTTGGATGTGTGTGATTAGGGCCCGTCCTAAGTCTAGCGTACAGATGGGGTGATTAGTGCCTTTCCTGGATTTCTGTGGGAGGGGACCCCCAGAGTGTGCACATGAGTACCGGTTTACCGTTAGTCCCATAGTCAGACCAGTTTATTCATATATATGTTTATTTCATAGTTTGTTATTAATTGTGTTGAGTATTCAGTGCCGGTTCTGGCGGAGCATCGTTGATTTCTTTGTGCTCACGCCTCCCCACTACCCTATTTTTTCAGGTGTTGGAGTCCCGCGTGACGCGTGAGCAGATATGTGGTGTTGGTCCAGCTTCAGGATATTTTTGTGAAAACATGTCATATAGTATTTGAACATGTTTGAATTATTTATGTTTGTTTTATGCTTGTGTGCTTTTCTGAACTTGTACTTGCTTCCGCATATTAGACTTGTGTTTCAGATGTCAGATTTCAGTCTAGTATTTAAGATTTCAGATTATGTCAGATTTTCAGAATATGCATGATTAATCCGGTATTATTCATGGACTTAATTCTAGAATGGATATTACTTGATCGCATGCATGTTAGATTAAAGAGATAAAGATATAAGATTAAAGTTGAGTAGCATCCCGCGTTTTAAAGTTAAAGTACTTTCGAAAAATTATATGAGTTTTCGAAAACTAAATCAGTGCTTTCCATTTAGAGCGCGAAAAATTTACTTTGATTTTAGTAAGTTTAGGCGGGGTGTTACAGTTGGTATCAGAGCCACTTAGTGGTTCTGTATACTGAAATTTCAGTGAGATATGACCACACCACGCTCACGCCACGTCGACTCCGAGGTATGTCACTTGTACAGCTTTTATTATTTGTGAATGCATATTCAATTATAGTCAGATTATTTCAGGGGCGTATGATCTATCATTCGATTAAGATTTGAGAATTCTAGTCAGAACTTTAGTCAGAACTCTAGTCAGAACTTAGAAGATTTTAGTGCAACCGGAACTCTAGCCAAGCTAGGTGTTTTCGGAATTCGACAAATTATTAAAGTATAGTGTAGCTATTTATTAATCGGCTATACTATTTTAGTCAGAATTTCAGCAGATTCAGTTATTTGTACGCTCTACCGTTGACTTTTCTGAGGGCGGAGCGGAATATAACTCTAGAAACAGTCTCGATTATGTTGTGGAAAAGTACCTTTTTCTACGTATCGAGGATAACCGTGGCAATCTATTCGAGCCATAAGATCGATTTCAAACCTTAGAGTTAAGACGAAGTAAATTCTACATTTCAATGAATTTTTCCAGAAATGGCAGAACCTAGCAAGCAAAAGCTGACCCAGGATCAACACGGAGGAGGAAGTGCCAGCGCCTACGCCCGTCACCAGTAGAAGCAGAAGTCCAGAAGACTCAAGAAGATGCATATAGTTTAATTATCTCCATTCCGTGAACTCACAATACTTTTGTTGCGGGAATTTTTCCATATTTCGAAAACTTCGTTAACATTCAAGTCGAGGCAAAAAAATTTCATTGCATTCCATAAGATAAGGACCGCAAGGACCATACTGGGAAGTTATTCCCCTTCAAGTTGACTTCTTTGCTCCTTCGGATTTAGCCAATAGTGGATTCTAGTTATTGCTATAATCCGACACTTGCGAAAGTTAGATTAATAAGCCGATGGATTGCAACACATAGATAAAGCAGTAGACTTTCCATTGTTTGGACTATGTAAACATTGAGTTAAGTTTTAACTCTAGAGGTTACCTCACTTGAGCTGACAAGATGCCACCCAATAAATATTATAAGTAATAGATTTTCAGTGTATACGAGTCATAGATTCGGGTAAGTCCTGAAGGCTTGAAATAAAATCCATAAGTCCGGGAGGAACCATGGAGGCTTGAAGCTGAACATAGCAGACATGTTCTTATATGAGGTGATCTTTAGTAGTTAGAGAAAGCTGAGACCCAATTTAAAGGAGACGAGCGAGAAATTGCGCGTCGAGCCATGTTTTGCCATCGAGATGACTTACTCATTCTTCTTGAAAGGGAGCCATCACCCAAGGAAGTTCTAATAGTGTGAGAATACTTAGACGGCAGTTATCAGAGAATTTAATAAAACCCGAGTGGAAGTTGAGATAGCATGTTTAAGAAGACGAAGACTTATAATTTCGCATACCTGTGCCAAATGCTACAACTCTCGAGTTTGAAGTTGTGAGAAAATGGACGATATGCTGATAGGGAGAATTCTAGAAGCCATGAAGGGAGAGAACACTTCACTGACAACGTCTTGAGAGTTACCATTGCTCGAAATCACTCGTACGTATTTTCAAAATGTTGCCGAGAAGACCACCTGACCGACAAATATAATTCGATTGACCTGGTGCTGGAGTAGAACTAACGTCAAAAGCGCCAACCCGAGAGATTTCAAGAAGCTGCAAGAACTGAGGACCCAGATGCTAAGAAGCTGCAAGAACTGAAGACCCAGACGCCAAGAAGCTGCAAGAGCTGAAGACCCAGACGCCAAGAAGCTGCAAGACTGAAGACCCAGATCCGAATTGTGAGTTGTTGGACCAAGAGCGTCACCCTAGGGTGTGCCCGATGGTTCGTGAAGAAAGGAGATGTGCACCAATTACCAAAAGTTATGTAGACTCAAGGAGGAGAGCAAGTACTCACCTTTGAGAGTCGAAAAGTTATCGACCCATGCGGGAAGACGGCAAGTTCCAATATTGAACTTGAAGCTCGGACATCCTCTATGAGAAGTTGAGGAGCCCAAAGCCTCAATATCAAAAAGCACAAGAAAGTTGAGGTGATGAAGTCATCTCTAAGTACTAGTGGTGTACGACATCACTAGCATTACATTAGACGTTGAGGGAAGGAAGAACAGAAAAGCCTCAATATTGAAATTTTAAGTATCCTTGGGTAAATTTTACCCATATAAGTAGTGAGACCCTCGATTTGTATCAAGAAAAAGTTAGATCCAATAGCAGTGTGCCAATTTAACGCAGCGCCTCAGTACCGTGAAGCCACTAGCATAAGACGTGGATACGACTGTGTTATGACTGCAGGCAATAATGACATCGCAGGTACATCGCACGCAGGTATAGCATGCAGGTGTTCCGCGCCCGTGGGCCCCAGGTAGTGGGTAAGCCGCATGCAACGTACTGTGTGCAACGTACCGCATCGTCAAGAGCTGGGTCACAGCTAGTCGAACCGCAATTGCTAGTTGTCCTCATCAATATTACAGATCGATGGATGATCAGAATGCTCAGATGCTTGCGTTTTGAATGACAAATCCGTTCGAAAGAGCGATTTGCTACTAAGATAGTTAGTTAATGTCGATTGACATGACATCGTACAATTTAGTACGAACACGTGTGGATCGCTGACGTAAAAGAAAGAAATAGCGAGAGAAAGATCCTCGGTCAATAGTAAACTGACAGACATTAGGGAACAGATCAGCGATCCATGCTAAGACTGAGGCAACCCTCAACCGACGAAAGTCGCGTACAGGCCAGCCATAGAAAGACTTTCAGACCAGTGTTAACGGCAAGATGACCCCGAGGGTTAAAGCTGCAGATGAGCAACAGTTTAGTTACCCCAATCATTTTCAACATATAGCCGAGACGACGAGCTAAGCCTAACAGTTAAGGCCTTGTCGTTGAAATCCTCTGAAAATGTTGAGTGATTTTTCCCCGCGTCTCGAATTCGAGAAGATGTGCTTGAGCTCGAACACGTGAAAGCCTTAGATGAGCCTCACGTTGATCTGAGTTGACCCGTGAGATAGTGCCTACGACCACTTTTGGCGGAAGGTACGCTAGTTAGAGAGGCAAGAAGTAGGTCTCTCTAAGTCTAGGAGTGTCGCCATAGCTACGGCGATGCTGCTAAGAGTATAGATGAGCTTCTTTTAAAGTTCTCCAGTATAGATGAGCTTCTAAGTCCAGGAGTTTTTAAGTTTTATCTTGGATTTTAATCTAAGGCACATAGTGAGATTTCAGCGAGTCGCCATGGTGAACGAATACCAGCGAGACCGGCCGGTGCCGGTACCGCCCTATAGCAGTATCCAGATAGAGCCCCCAATTCTTGAACTTGGGTTAACGGTGTACAACAACCATAAGGCAAAGTAAATTATGGAGGCTTAGAATAAGAGTCACTAGTCCGAATTTACCTGGGGGCTTGAAATCAGAGTTGCCATGGCGTAGCCGAGATCATTAGCAGGAGGAAGTCAGAATTCAGAGTTAGAAATCTTAGACTTGAAGTTTAGAGTTTTATCTTATACCTTAGCTAGCATTTCCAAGTTCTTGGAAGAGTGCTTGGCTTGCCAGCAGGTGAATGCCAAGCAAAGGTTCCACCCAGTTTCGTGCAACCATTAGAGGTTTCATTGTGAAAGTGGGAGCACGTTACCATGGATTTTGTTACAGGACTACCCAAATCAAAAGAGCAGCTTGATGTGATTTTGGTAGTTGTGGACTGACTAGCGAAGTCGGCCCGCGTTGCCCGTGAGGATGACGATGACCATGGAGCAGTTTGTCAGTATTTACATCGGTGGGATTCTCGATTCCATGGAGTAGCCGAGACTGTAGTGTCAGACCGAGATCCCCACTTCCTAGACTCGTTCGAGATTCTCGATCGAGTGGGTGAAGTAGTATACCGTTTGGCGTGGCCACCAGAGTTTTCGGTTGTGCGCAACGTTTTTCATGTGTCGATGTTGAGAAATTACGTGCATGATCTAGGGCACGTGTTGAATTTCAGCAAGATTGAGGTCGGGCAGAACCTGACTGACGAGGAGCAGTCGGTAGCGATTTTGGACCGAAAGGTCCAACGGCTGAGGAATAGAGATGTATCTCCATCCCGAGTTTGCTAGAGCCGCCACGGCGAGGCCGAGGCTACTTGGGAGCGAGAGGATGAGATCCGCGCTCGTTATCCAGAGTTTTAGTTCTAACTAGTAATATGTACTTTTCGATTCCTAACTTCTAGTCGAGTCGGACTTATGTTTAGTTTTAGCATTTCTGAGGACGGAAATATTTTAAGGAGGATAGATTGTAACGCCCAGATTTTTAATTACTATTTATGGAGCTCGACTATATTTCTATAAATATTAAGTTTCTAAATTTGATGCATTTATTATATTAATATGCATTAAATTAAATAATTAGTATTAAAGTCTAAGCCATGAAAAATTCATTCGATTTTAATTATTAAAGTCGGATTTATCTAGCCCAAGTATCAGTTATATTTTTATAACAGAGCCTTGGAATAATCAGAATTTTAATTAAGTGAACCGAAGCCGAATAATTTAATTATTCGAGCCCAATTGATTTTGAGCGGATTCAATTTTATTAGTCGGCCCATTTGAAATTCAAGCAATCATATTTCTTTCTTGGTCCAAGTATTATTTAATTTACCGGGCCCTAGTAACAAGTGATATTTCAAAAGCCAAGCCCAAGTCCAAGTCAAATTAATTAAAAGCCCAATGTTGGGCACATATTACAACACAAACCCTAAATTTTCCCTCCACTATATATATTCATCTTCTCCATCCTTCATCTTCTTCAAACCCTAACCTCCAAGCTCTTCATCTTCAAGCATCTCCACACAGAAATTCCGACAAGATTTCCGACCGTCTTCCGGCGAGCTGCACCTGCCGGCAACCTCGCGAACCCGAGCCGCGCCACCTTGACCCTCGCTGGTCCAAACCATGCCCAGCTCCCACCGTCCATCTCACACAAGCTCACGCCAAGAACCTCTGACGCGACACAGATACGGAACCGAGACCTCAGCAGCTTCTTCCTCACGCCGTCCTCACTGGAAACCTGCAAACCCGCAGCTCCCAGCTCACGCGTTGCCACCACGCGCCGCCGTCTCGACCATCTCTTAGCTTGCAGTTCATCGCGCCGCCAACCTCAAGCTTCCGCAGACCTTCAGTTGAGCTCTCTCTTCCCGACGAGCCCGCGACCAGGCCACCACGACGAGCTCACTTCAGCCCGTCACCACAACCTCACGCAGCTCCTTCCGCCGGCAATCTGAAAACCACGACGAGAAGCCACCAACGTGTCCCAGGCCTGATTCCAGCGAGCTCACGCCTGAAAAATAGCACCTCACCGCGACTGGGACCTTCCCTTGACCAAACCCGCGAGCCAACACCTCCACGCGCGCCTCCCAAGCTCAAGCTCGCACCACCTTGCGATAACTGCCCAAACCTGCGCCCCTTGCTCCAAACCTGACCAGCTGCAGTCCACGCGTGCGACCAGCGGCACTTTTAGTCCGATTTCAGCACCCTCAGGCCGAGTCCAAGGCCCACTGCCTCTAATTTGGCCCGATTTGTTTTATTGGACCCATTTTCTAGCCCGATCCACTCTCGTTTGATTCAATCCGTGCCGTTTTAAGGTAAAAAAATCTTAAACCGGACTCCAATGGCTTAGATAAAATATTTGAGATGATATAAAATTAGTGAATTGGGTGATTTGAGCGATTTTAAATTTTTGGGACATTTGAGCTTAAAGCTATTTTTCGGGACCTTTAAAATAAATTCGATAAAATGTTGAAATAAATACCAATAAATTCATTACGTCTTTTTGAGGCTTAGGTGCGAATTTGAGAATTTTTGGACGTTGTTTGATAGGTAAACGAGTCGGTCAAATGTGTTGACCGGTCGTAGCGATTTTTAGTTGACTAGACTAGGAGTTGAACTTGGACTTGATTTGTTGACCGTGGACCATACATATATTGTGGATGTTATGTTTCGATTTTCGTAAATTTTGGATGTTGTTTGACTTAGTTATAAAAATCGAGACTTTAGATATTAATGCCGTAAAAATAAAATATTAGTTTGATTGAGATTTTAGCTGCAGTTGTGGATTATAGATTTATTATAAATCACAGAGAATATATATATTAATTATCGACCTTAAATGAGTTAAAATTCTTCGAGAATCGAACCCTAGTTTTATCTAGTTCTGATAACCGGGTATTTTTCCAGATCCGATTATAATTGTCTGAACCCTAGTACCGTCTAGATAATCTTTAACCGTCGTATCGTAATTCGTAATGCGTATCGTCGTCTCGTGCCTGTGATCGCCTCTCGTCCGACCGTTGGAGTTGAGCCGCCGAGTGCGTGTTCGTGCACCGAGTCCGAGTCAAACCCCCGAGTGCGTGCCCGTGCACCGAGTCCATCCAACTAGCCGTCTACGCGTCGTTCCGTTAGCCGTGGTCCAAGCACGCCCCTGCGTCAGTGACCGTGGCACCGTTTTTAAACTCGTGCATCGGCTAAGCCGTGTCAGTCGAGTTCGTGCTGGCCCGAGTTGCCCTGCCGAACTCGATCCACGGTCGAACCTGTTGGTGTTATATACTTAAGCTTTGCTTTAGTGGATATTACACTTGTTATTCCTTGATGAATGAAAATTATGTTTGGTTAAATAAGTTCCACGTTCTGTTGTTTTGCATGTAGATAAGTGGGTCGTCATCGGGCGTACCGAAGATCACTATATCAGTTACTTGCGAAACAAGAATCGTTGGTTCACAACCTAGATGGAATTGAACATGTTCGGGAAGGTGACAGACGAGCGGGTGTTACATAAATCGCCGAATCCGTATAAGCCGCGCATTCCCTTTCCGGACCGACTTAGGAACGAGAAGCAAGAGAAGCAGTTCCGAGATCTTTTTAACATGCTCTCCAAGGTGAACGTTAACTTACCTCTGCTCGATGTGATTAAGAACATGCCATCATATGGTAAGTTCTTTAAGGACTTGGTGACCAAAAAGAGGAAGTTCGAAGATGGAGAGAAGGTAGTCGTGTATGAGGTGGCAAGTGCTATGCAGCACGACTTGCCCAAGAAAGAGCGAGATCCCGGTGGTTTCATCATTCAGATAGCTCTGGGGAATGGGAAGGTAGCTTCGGGGATGCTCGACCTCGGAGCCGGAATTAATCTCATGCCCTTCTCGATTTTTCAGAGGCTTGGCCTTGGGGATTTGAGGCCGACTCGCATGTGCCTTCAGTGTGTTGGTTTTGGTGAAGGATAGAGGACCGGTTAATACCGGCGGAGCTGATGATTATGGTTGAAGTGATGAGTTATGTTATATGCTATATTTGAGCCACTTGACCTATATTTATCTTACCCGACCCTTTAAGCCTACATTACGTCCATAAAAGTCCTTTTGATTCACTGTCTTGATTTGATTGATTTAGAGTAGTGGTTAGATGATAGGCAAGCGTATGATCGATTTGGCTGACGACCAATTTGAGTGCTCCATCTTTTATTTTTTGCAAGAAAATGAGTGAGGCATTATATCATATCTCCATTCTAGAGAGTTTGTGTTATCATGTGATTGAGTTCATTGTTGAGGTGTGTTCTCGAGATCATTGGAATTCTTTTCAACTTAGTTGATCAATCAGAGACTTTTCTCGTTTGAAACCAGTGTCCACTCTCTTTGCTTGTTTTATTGTTTTTTCTGTTCTTTTTATTGTTCGGGACGAACAATGGTTTTAGTGTGGGGGAGTTGTTCGTTCCATTTTTTTGGTAGTGTTTTCGTGTTTATTTTATGTTTATTTTTCCCACTTTAGGTATTTCTTTTTGGCTTTTGGTCCATTCTGAGTCTCGTCTTGCATTTCCTTTGTTTTGTTCGTTTTTGGTCTTTTTGTTTCTTTTCTCCGGTTTCTCCGTTCGTTTCTTGTTGGTGGTGTGCAGGATGAATCGCTCGAGGAATGACCAGGCGTGGACTACTACATAGATGGATGAGTTGGGGTCGAGTGGGAAAAGACGGAATCCAATTCCGGGTCCAGATGCGTGGATTCGAGCCGGAAATCACAGCCGGGTCACCGAAATCCTTCACCGCGGCCCGCGACGATGTTCCCGCGACCGCGGTGAACAAATCTCCCCAGCGCCCAGTTTTACTCGCCGCGGCCCACGACATTCCTTCACCGCGGCCTGCGGCGAACAAAATGTCGCAAGAGACAGCTTTTCAGGCCGAACATTCCCGCGACCTCGGACTTGGTCGCGGCCGCAGAAGTTTCTTCACCGCGGGCCGCGAAGGCCGCGATTTTCAGAATTTTAAAGTCAATTTTTGGGATCGTTTTTCATTATGTTCTATGTTAGGTTTTGTTCTTCCTAGTACGAAAAAAGTTCCAGAACTCATATTTTTCACTTTCTTGTCTTGGGGATCAATCTTGAGGGTGGAAACTTAGAGATTTGACTCTTGGATTTGGTTTTTCTATTGTTCTCGACATTGGATTCGTTAATCGTAAGCTTTACTTTCGTTTTTCTTTCGATTGAGATGGCTTTGATTATTGAAGATGTTGATGTTGAATGCATGATGAGTAGCTAAATTCACTAGCTAGGGGTAGGGGATTATCGGACCGGTTCGATTTCGTTTAAATGCTTAGTAATTGCTCATCTTTTCGAGTTGTGCTTAACCTAGGGTTTGGATGCTTGATCTCCATCTTAATCTAATTAATCAATTTAAAAAACCGAAAGGGGATAAATTGTTCGATCTAGGCTCGTTAAGAATAGGCTTGTTCGGTAACGTATTGCCTAAGTGCTAATTGATTCGTGATTGATTTATTTATGTTTATTCTCTTGTTTCGCGAGATATTGAGAATGATCTCTGGATGAGTTAGTTTATTGAGTCCTTTAGCCGAGTAATTCATTGTCTGCTAAATGCATTGAGAACCGGAATCGAGATCCCCGATACCCTAGCGCTTTTATCATAATTGTTCTTCGTCCTTGCTTACTATTTTCTCTGCTTTGTTTAATTATTTGCAGTAGCTGATAACTGAAAACCCATCCAACTATTTGGTTTAGAATGTTTAGGAATTTGATTTCTTTTAATTGTGTTGAGTAAACGTGCTTAATAGTCCGGCTAACCTTCCTTGCGATACGACCCGGGGAACGAATCTGTTGATTCTACTCCGGTAAAAATACTAACAACAAAATTGGCGCCGTTGCCGGGGAAGGTTTAGGATTATTTTGTGCGCCTATTCATTTTATTTTCAGTGTTTCTCTTCGTTTTATTTTACTAGTTTATTTGTTCTTGATTTTATTTGTTCCTTGTTTTTCTTAGGTTTCTCTTCTTTGTTTATCTGGTGCTCGTGACGGTTTCTTGTCTTTGTGTATGCGTACAAGGAGTGGACGCAAACTGCTATCTCCAATCAACAAATCTGTCAACGAGAGCCTGAGGGAGCTGCTGGAAGAGCTTACTCTGGAATCGAAAGGGGAAGACGAACATTCTCCTAAATCATCCGAAGGCAGCAACCTCAATATGGGGGAACGACAGCAACAAGCTCCCCGTAACACTCTTCGAACTTTGGCCCAGCCGGTTATCGGGCCAGTCACTTCATGCATCCGGTTGCCAGACGCTGCACGGAACTACGAGCTTAAAATGATTCATTACAATCAGTTGCCGGCATTCCACGGGCTTCCATGTGAGGATCCACTCAACTTCATCCGGGAATTTTACAATGTCCTCAACACTTTCCCTCTCAATGACCTTGACGACGAGCAGTTGAAGCTGAGGTGTTTTCCCGAGACTCTGAAAGACCGGGCTAAGGCCTGGTTCATGACACTTGCACCCGGTTCTCTCACTACATGGACCGAGGTGTATTCGAAGTTCATTGGGAGATATTACTCCCATCAGAAGACCCAAGAGCTCCAGTCACAGATCGTCTCGTTTGCTCAATTACCGAACGAGTCTCTTCATGAGGCTTGGGAGCGGTTCAAGGATCTCCAACGGCAGTGCCCCCATCACAACCTCTCTCCGGGGCTACTCATGAACTGTTTCTATGATTTCCTCCACCAGAACTTGCAGTATATGGTCGACAACGCGGCGGGAGGTGATATCGGAGCAAGGACAGCCGAGGAGATGTTTGAGATCTTTGAGACGATGAGTACGAACTCGTCCCAGAAGAGCACGCGAGGCAAGAGGGCAGTAGTGAACGAGGTCGGTACAAGCAATGATGCGGTGGCTCAACAGCTAGCTGAACTTACTGAGCAGATGAGGCTGCTTACCGCACGAGGGTCTCAGCCGGTTAATAAATTCGCTATTGATACTTGTGGGGCGTGTGGAGTCCCAGGGCATAGGTCCGAAGTATGCCCCTCATCTTTCGAGCAGGACCCCAGTGAGCAGTATGCAGATGCCAGTGCCTTACAAGGATATCAGAATCGGCCGGCCAATGACCCATATTCCAACACGTATAACCCAGGTTGGCAGAACCACCCGCACTTCTCGTGGTCAAATAACTCCAACACCCTTCAGCCACCACGTCCGAACTTCATGCAACAACAACCTCGACCTAGTTTTGTGCCCCGGCCGAACTTTCAGCCACAGCAGCCACAGCAACAGCAGAGGGGACCAGAAGCGGGGTCGAGTTCGAACCTCCATGAGGACGTTGCCAAGATCCTACAGTTCATGGTGAACAGAGAGCAGCGGGATGTCAATCAGGACGCCTCCATCAAGCGCATTGAGACTCAGTTGGGCCAACTGGCCGCTCGGGTGGGTACAATTGAGACTGAGAGGAGCAAAGACAAGCTACCTAGTCAGCCTGAGCAAGCAAAAGCTATAACAGTTCTCAGAAGCGGGAAGGAGGTGGACAACAAGGTTCAGATGCCAGAGCCTGAGGATAAGGAGACCCATTCTGAAAGGATCGAAGAAGCAGAGTCCGGGAAGGTGACAGATGAGCGGGTGTTACATAAATCGCCGAATCCGTATAAGCCGCGCATTCCCTTTCCGGACCGAATTAGGAACGAGAAGCAAGAGAAGCAGTTCCGAGATCTTTTTAACATGCTCTCCAAGGTGAACGTTAACTTACCTCTGCTCGATGTGATTAAGAACATGCCATCATATGGTAAGTTCTTTAAGGACTTGGTGACCAAAAAGAGGAAGTTCGAAGATGGAGAGAAGGTAGTCGTGTATGAGGCGGCAAGTGCTATGCAGCACGACTTGCCCAAGAAAGAGCGAGATCCCGGTGGTTTCATCATTCAGATAGCTCTGGGGAATGGGAAGGTAGCTTCGGGGATGCTCGACCTCGGAGCCGGAATTAATCTCATGCCCTTCTCGATTTTTCAGAGGCTTGGCCTTGGGGATTTGAGGCCGACTCGCATGTGCCTTCAATTAGCAGACCGTTCCATCAGGTACCCGAAGGGGATAGTCGAGGATGTTCTCGTGAAGGTTGGTAAGCTTATCATTCCAGTGGATTTTGTGGTTCTAGACGTTGGGGATGTGCACGAGAATGGGAAGGATCACACCATCCTTCTCGGGAGACCTTTCATGGCGACGACCAACACTCTCATCGATGTGAAGAACGGGACCCTGAACATGACAGTTTTAGGGGAATCAGTGTCTATTTCTGTCCGAGAAGCCATGTCTTCATCTTCCGTCAACTTCATAGAAGAATGCGCTTTTATTGATCTTGCTGATCCCTTTGTTGATGAGATGGTATTTCAGGAGTTCGAGGACAAGTCGTTGCCGGTTTTCGAGGAGGCGGACGAGCCTTTGGTGGAGCTTTTTGAAGTAGGAGAGGGCCATACCCGAGCGGAGACCACACTCGAGCTTAAGGAGCTACCCAAGCACCTTAAGTATGTCTTTCTGGATGACGCGCATCAAAAGCCGGTGATCATCTTTGCTGAGCTCGACAATGAGGAAGAGGAGGAGCTGATAGCCATGCTCAGAAAGAACCAGAAGGCAATCAGGTGGAGTCTAGGAGACATCAAGGGGATTAGTCCCTCAACATGCATGCACCGAATTATCCTAGAGGAAGGAGCCAAACCGTTTCGGGATAGCCAGCGCCGGCTGAACCCGAATATGATGGAGGTAGTGAAGAAAGAGGTGCTGAAGTTGTTTTCTGAGGGGTTGATATATCCGGTGGCGAGCAGTGAGTGGGTTAGCCCTATTCATGTGGTGCCAAAGAAGGGAGGCATAACCGTGATCGAAAATGACAAGAAGGAGTTGGTCCCCACCCGCATTACTACCGGGTGGCGTATGTGTATCGATTACAGACGGCTGAACGCTGTGACCAAGAAGGACCACTTTCCATTGCCGTTTATTGACCAGATCCTTGATCGTCTTTCGGGCCATCAGTTCTACTGCTTTTTCGATGGGCTCTCCAGATACTACCAAGTGGCCATAACACCCGAGGATCAGCCCAAGACGACATTCACGTGCCCCTTTAGTACGTTCGCATTCAGAAGGATGCCCTTTGGCCTTTGCAATGCACCGGGTACGTTTCAAAGGTGCATGTTCTGTATCTTCTCAGATATGCTTGAGGACTGCTTGCTGGTATTCATGGACGACTTCTCTATATTTGGTAATTCTTTTTCCCATTGTCTTAGCAATTTGTCTAGAGTCCTTGAACGTTGCATTGAGTCCTATCTGACCTTGAGTTGGGAAAAGAGTCATTTTATGGTCAAAAGTGGAGTTGTTTTGGGTCATATTGTTTCTTGTAGGGGGATTGAGGTCGATAAGGCCAAGGTTGATGTGATTGAAAAACTTCCCCCTCCTGTGAATGTTAAGGGGATTAGAAGTTTCTTGGGGCATGCGGGGTTCTATAGGCGTTTCATTAAGGATTTTTCAAAAATTAGTCAACCTCTTTGTCATTTGCTTGCCCAAGATGTGCCATATGTCTTTGACGATGCTTGTTTACGTGCTTTTAATGAGTTAAAAAGCAAGCTTGTGAGTGCCCCTATTGTGATTGCCCCTGATTGGTCGATTCCTTTTGAAATCATGTGTGATGCATCTAATCTTGTTGTGGGCGCCGTTTTGGGTCAACGGGTTGATAAATTGCTTCGAGTGATTTATTATGCTAGTTTGACTCTTAATGGGGCCCAACAGAACTACACTACCACCAAAAAGGAACTTCTCGCTGTGGTCTTTTCTCTTGAAAAATTTCGATCATACATTTTGGGTTCTAAAGTTATTATTCACTCAGACCATGCGGCATTGAAGTACCTTTTGAGCAAAACTCATTCTAAACCTCGGCTCATTCGGTGGATCTTATTACTGCAAGAATTTGATGTTGACATTAAGGATAGGAAAGGTTGTGAAAATGTAGTTACTGATCACTTGTCACGCATTGTACCTTCTGAGTCTTCATCTTCATTGATTGCACATCATTCTATTAATGATAATTTTCCTTATGAACATGCGCATGAAGTGTCGAAAAGTGTTTGGTATGCTGACATTGTGAACTATTTGTGTTGTGGTAAACTGCGGCCTAATCTCTCTTCCCAAGAGAGAAAGCGTTTTATTGCTATGTGTAGGGACTATTTCTGGGATGAGCCACTTCTTTTCAAGATGGGGAAGGATGAGGTGCTTCGAAGATGTGTTCCAGATGAGGAGCAAGCTGATGTCCTCACATTCTGTCATTCGTTCCATTGTGGAGGCCACTTTGGCGGTCAGAAAACCGCCTTTAAGGTATTACAATCAGGTTTGTTTTGGCCATCCCTTTTTAAGGACGCCCATACTTTTTGCCGTTCTTGTGATCAATGCCAAAGAACTGGGAATATTGGTCGCCGAAATGAAATGCCCTTGACTAACAACCTTCAAGTCGAAATTTTTGATGTTTGGGGCATCGATTTTATGGGACCGTTTCCTAAATCTAATGGCTATGAGTACATTTTGCTTGCTGTAGATTACGTGTCTAAATGGGTTGAGGCAATCCCCACGAGGACATATGATGCTAATATTGTGATCAAGTTTGTGCAAGGATATATATTGAGTAGGTTTGGGTTCCCACGAGCAATCGTGAGTGATGGTGGGAAGCACTTTTGCAACAAGCTTTTTGAGAAGCTGATGAAAAAGTATTGCATATCACACAAAGTGGCTACTCCATATCACCCGCAAACTTCGGGCCAGGCTGAGCCTAGTAATAAGCAAATCAAGACCATCTTAGAGAAGACGGTCAATTCATCAAGGAAGGATTGGTCGAGCCGGCTCAACGATGCATTGTGGGCCCAACGTACAGCGTACAAAGGCGTTTTGGGCATGAGTCCATTCAGATTAGTCTATGGGAAGGCTTGTCATCTACCAGTTGAGATTGAACACAAGGCCTTGTGGGCGATTAAGAAGGCGAACTTTGATCTAGATGCAGCCGGAAAAGCTCGATTGTTGCAACTCTCGGAGTTGGAAGAAAGAAGGAACGAGGCATATGAGAATGCCAAAATATACAAGGACAAGGTGAAGAGACTCCACGACGCTCACATAGTTCGAAAGGAGCTGGTACCGGGCATGAAAGTTCTTCTCTACAACTCCCGACTTCGTCTTTTTCCGGGAAAACTCAAGTCCCGGTGGAGTGGCCCATATATTATTGATGAGGTGCTGTCGTTTGGGGCTGTTAGACTCAGAAATTCAGCTAATGGCGACTTATTCGTGGTC
>CACSLK010027792.1:1383352-1416885 GCA_902706635.1 Striga hermonthica
ACTCATAATCCACATTTTATCTAAGATTGAGCTTGAACATTATTATATTTTTTTTAATAAGTGGTTTTCTTCTATCCTCAACCAATTTTATATTAAACCATATTTATCTACATACCTTAACTCATAATCCACATTTTATCTAAGATTGAGCTTGAACATTATTATATTTTTTAATAAGTGGTTTTCTTCTATTGTCAATCATTTTATATTAAACCATATTTAACAACATACCTTAACTCATAATCCACATTTTATCTAAGATTGAGCTTGAACATTATTATATTTTTTAATAAGTGGTTTTCTTCTATTGTCAATCAATTTTATATTAAACCATATTTATCTACATACCTTAACTCATAATCTACATTTTATCTAAGATTGAGCTTGAACATTATTAAATTTTTTAATAAGTGGTTTTCTTCTATTGTCAATCAATATTAACCATATTTATGTACATACCTTAACTCATAATCCACATTTTATCTAAGATTGAGCTTGAACATTATTATATTTTTTAATAAGTGGTTTTCTTCTATTGTCAGTCAATTTCACATTAAACCATATTTATCTACACACCTTAACTCATAATCCACATTTTATCTAAGATTGAGCTTGAACATTATTATATTTTTTAATAAGTGGTTTTCTTCTATTGTCACTTTCAAACATAATCACATTAAACAATATTTATCTACGTACCTTAACTCATAATCCACATTTTGTCTAAGATTGAGCTTGAACATTATTATATTTCTTAATAAGTGGTTTTCTTCTATTGTCACTTTCAAACATAATCACATTAAACAATATTTATCTACATACCTTAACTCATAATCCACATTTTATCTAAGATTGAGCTTGAACATTATTATATTTTTTAATAAGTGGTTTTCTTCTATTGCCACTTTCAAACATATTCACATTAAACAATATTTATCTACATACCTTAACTCATAATCCACATTTTATCTAAAATTGAGCTTGAACCGTAATTTCATTTCACTGCTCTAGTAATTCATTGGGCGGGATTTTTTTCCCTCCTTAATTTCAGATATGCGAAAGATATGCGATTTTAATCGCACATTGTTCGTCGTGCTGCGAAATTAAGGTTGCCAGGTTGCGTCTTTTCGTCTCGCAAAATGACAGTTGTTTTACGGAAAAGGTCGCCTCTTCTCTGAAACGACGTCCCCTCAGTCTTCGCCGCATTAAAAAAAATTAGTTATATTTTAGTATTTTTTTAACAAGATATGCAAAATTAAATGCAATTGATTGTCAATACGTTATACGAATGAAGTGCGATTCATCACATTTTGTTCGCAGTTCTACGAATTTGAAGAGTCGCTCCGAAACGTCCCCTCAAGTCTTTGGCAAATTAATAACGGCGCGCGTATCAAGGAGGATAGATATCTTCTTGATTAACCAGATATGCAAAATTATTTATTGTCATAAAGTTATGCGAATGAAGTGCGATTCATCGCATTTTATACGCAGTTCTGCGAATTTGAAGAGTCGCTCCGAAACGTCTTCTTAGTCTTTGGCAAATTAATAACGTCGCGCGTATCAAGGAGGATATCTTCTTGAGTCTTCTATAAAAGGTAGCTGAGATGAGACAATTAAATTAGGATTAGGACCATTTTCTCAACATTCTTCAACTCTCACTTTCCTCAACATGCCGGTCAATGAAGTCTCTTCATTGTACGGACATGTTGAGAAAAATCGAAGGTTGAAGAATTGAGAGATGGGTCCTGATCCTCCTTTTGTCTTTGAGGGTGCGCTCCCTTTCACTGTCGTAGCCTCCACAATCTAGTATACTTCGGAAGTCCAAGCATTCTCCCTGGAGATCCCACACCTTCCCAGGCACATGGTCGTCTCACATTGTAAGCTAAAAAAAATTGGAGGCTGAAAAAGTTGTAGGTGACCATGTGTTTTTGGGTAGACGTGGAATCTCCTGCGAATTGCTTTGTCTTTCGGGGTTTACTAGATGAGGCGCCTACGACGGTGAAAGGGAGCACCCCTTCAAAGACGAAGGTGCTTGTTCTTCTGGGGTATACTAGATTGAGACTTTCAAATGTTTATCGAAAGTCAAACATGGCTTGGCGAACACGTTCATCTCGCGGACCAACTTCTTTAGCCCCCCATGTTCCTCCAGCTTCGGCACATTCATTTAATTGGTTCTGATCTTTGAAGCTGTTCTTTTTTTTTTTTTTGGTACATTTGAAGTTGTTCTTCAACTCGCTGTTGTAGCCTCCTCTATTTAGTAATTTGTGTGACGTTGTAAGGTTACTTGTAAACTACTTCACAGTCGATGTAAAATAGTTGAGTACATGTAAAATTGCGACGTACATGCGTCGCATATTATTCGCCTATAAAAAATTAGTTGATGTAAAGTAGTTGAGTCGATGCAAAATTACGATATATACGTCGCATATTATTCGCAGAATTGGTGTAAAGTAATTGAGTCAATGCAAAATTACGACATATACGTCGCATATTATTCGCAAAATTGGTGCATTGAATTACTCGAAACATTTCCGCATATACGTCGCATATTATACAACTCGCTTTTTTTTTAAGTTCTGTCAGTGATTTAATAATAAATTGAAGAAGACTACTATTTGCCGAAAGAACCTGCGATTATTACTCGAAACATTTCCGCATAAAAAACGCATAAATCGAACTATAACGAATAACATATTTTTTTTATATTTGTTTTTGTAAATTTTATATTCCCCGACGTAAAAAATTGCGACATACAAACATCCCATATTTTCCGAATAGTTGGTAAATTTTGGAAAATGTCTTTGACTAAATTAATAATGAATTGAAAAAAACTATTTGGTGAAAAAAAGCTGTGTGTAACACTTTTTGAAATATGTTCGCATATTGATACATTTATGCGAGGTTTTATATGGATACGCGATTCGTAAATATGCGATAACAATATGCATAATCGATAGTTATCTACTATCTACCCTTATAGATTTGGATATGCGAATCTTAAATTATGCGAACATATGCCGCATAATCCTAAATGATGCGAATCTTAACTTATGCGAACAATATGCGAAGCATTTTCGATTTGGATATGCGGTGCATACAATCAATCAATGCGGTGCGTAATATGCGAATAATATGCGAAGCACTTTCGATTTTGATATGCGGTGCAGACAATCAATCAATGCGGTCCATATGGATATGCGAAAAAAATGGCGGGTAGTCGTAAATTATGCGGCTTTCAATTTGGATATACGATTCGTTAATTATGCGGTTGAAGACTAGGCGAATCATCCCAGTTGTGCGATTATTATGAGATATGATATGGGAATCGCACAATCAACCCAATTGTGTGATTATTATGGGACATGTTATGTGAATCGCGCAATCAACCCAGTTTCACTATTTTTTGTTAGTCAATCGTGTGCAGGTCACAACTTAGGGCACCAACACAGTATTTTTCCCGTTAAAAGTATTGTTTTCATTAAATTAGTTTACAATTAAAAACTCCATCTTCATCTTAATTGTCATGGATTGGACGTGATGGGAAAGATGACAATTTGTGACCTGTTTCTTTACATGTACGACATCTCCTCGGGCGTCTTGAATGAGGAGTTGGTGCGTTTTGACCTTCTTCATTTGAAAAAAAAGTCATTATCACCATCGTATAGAGGGCACTTCGCCCTGTTATGCCCGGTGACCCCGCACCATGAGCACATATGCTGACGCCGTACTCGACGTGATGATCCTTCTCCAGCGGAATAACGTTGAGTCCGTGGCCGACCTGCTTGTTTGGGATCATTTGGCGGAATTACCTTTATACACATAATTTCTGGGGGCAAGTGCCATTCATCTGGATGCGGGACGGGGCTAACGGTGCTTTGGTACATCCTTGCAACTGAGTAGGTTTTGTAATGGTCATTAACGAAATCCATTATATCTAACCTGGCTTCCCTATTACATATCGTAAATGCACATCATATTTATAGTAATTTTTTTTTCTAAAGAAAAAAGCGATAATGTTGTTTGGTAAACATTACCAAATAGCCGTAGATGCATGTAAGCAAGGTAGTAGATCTATTTCAAACACACAACAATCACATGTTCTTGCCTCTAAATCTACCACGTAGGATCGTGTTTCTTCCATAACCCTATAACGTTGCATTCCGAGTGTGGTAATGGATAGAGTACGACCTTTCTCGAACAAAGGATCCAACCGCAATTGAGTCCACTGCGTTAGCGGATGATTGCGACCCTCGGCGGATGCACGCCGAACAACAAACCATTTCTCTATCGTTGCTCGAACACACTCCAACAACGAGCAAACGGGTAACATCCTGGCCCAGCGGAGTTTGTTGTTCAAACTTTCGCATGAATTGGATGTCATGAATCCATAGCGCCGTACAGGTGTAAAACACCTTGCCCAAGCATTTATCAGAATTTCATTAGTTAGCTTTTTAAATGCTTCGGGTTTTAGGCTTTGGACGGATGACAAGTAACGATAGAAGTTTTCACGCCGATAACAATATGCCGCCTTGTAAAATACCCAAGACAGATTTCCCAAAAGGCCTCATTTGTTCTGTGATGTGATAATAGAAAAATGAATGATGCGCCTCGGGGAACACTATTAGGACAGAATATATGATAGACTCATGTCTATCCGATACGATGAGGAGGTTATCAGGACAACCATAGGCCCTTTTCAATTGAGTCAAAAACCAACTCCAAGTCTCACGACGCTCTACATCACCAATGCCAACTGCGAGGGGAAAGATTAGGTGATTCCCGTCCAATATGGCTGCAACAAACATAATGCCCTTGTATTTTCCTTTTAAGTGGGTACCATCTACCACAATTACCGGTACACCAGCTCGTTGAAAGCCCTCAATGCTAGCTCCTAGAGCAAAGAACAAGTGTTGGAGTACCTCGCCATCTCGTTGCAGTTCGACAATTGTACCTGGATTACGAACCTGCAACATGTGCAAGTAACCGGGAAGCCGCCCCCATGATTCTTCATGACCTCCCTAAACTTTTTCAAAAGAACGCTGTCTTGCTCGGAGGGACACATTGTAGCTGATCGACAAACCATGCTCCTCCCGCATTTGTTCAATAATTCTCCGTGTAGATACCGTCTGGGAATTTGTCTGAAAAGTTGATGCGTAAATATGAGCAAGAACCTTGTAATTAGCTGAACGGTGTCGATTGTGCGTCAAACTCCCTTCGCATGTATGCTCGAGTTTCAAAGTAGTGATTCTCCATACATCTCGCTTTGCCCTTGCACATAACTTGTAAGAACACCCTTCATACTGACAAACAGATTTTAACCTAGAAGGGCAGGATTTGGGTGTTCGACACTCAACTTTTTGTTGCAAGTGATACAGTTGGATGGCACAAATCAACTCTTCTTTCAAAAGAAAGACAAAACCCAAAGATAATTCTATATTGTTCGAGGGTAAGTGGATGGGTTGTCTATCTGATCCAGTTGTCGTGGGCGGCATAGGAAGGGACCACATTCGTGGCTCAACGTCGGATTGCCGGGTGCTACCTCGATTCATATATGTAAGACTTTCAACCTCAATATGGTCGGTGATTAATCTTAGCTCTTCAATATGCTCGCTATACCACTCCTTGAAAAGCTTGAACATTTGCTTCTCATGTACCTCTTTGTCTTCATCGCCTAGTCACCATTGTGCGTGTTGGTTTGGTCATCATTATTGTCATCGTCACGAGAATGACCTGGTTGGTTCGAACAACCCGCGGTTTGATCATCAGCGCCCCGAGGATATCTAGTATGTGTGAATGAACTAGGGCCTGCTTGATGTGAATATGGGGCCTCGTGGGAAAATGAAGAACTACCAACACAAAAAGAACTCAGAAATACACCTTGGGACGCCATCATTTGCGTGAAGCTGTAACGCCCCACTTTTATTTAACGAAAATCAGAATAAATTTTTCAAAATTTATTTCAAAACACATGGCGGCGCTACTCATTTCCAAAATAAATTCCAGTAATATCAATAATGTAACTCCCAAACGGGTTCATAAATAACATCAACTCCCTGAACTGGTTTCTCAAACTCATAAATACTATGGAGCTCACTCCCTAACAATAATTTGATACTCATTATTCGAAAAGCATAAATAATAATTCAAATAAACGGAAGCAATATCAGATATATTACCACCACTCGCCTCCCTCCGCCGTGCCCGCAATACTAACCTGCATCCATGAAGAGCAGGTGGGGATGAGCACAAATAGAAACAGTAGTGCTCACCACTATGCAATAAATGTTAATCTCAATAATAAACAATGATCAATAATCAAAAGTATGGTCTCAGCATGTATACGTAAATAATTAGTTATTCCAACCTCCTATCCCAAGTTCGTTCTCATGTGCACACCCATATCAATAGGCTACTGCCGACTATATATCGAAAGCCACGACCCTCGGCCTTCTGGTCTTACAACGAGTGTCCAGCCAGTAGGAGTCTCCCCCAAAGGCCCGGCCTAGCCATCGGACTTACATCGGGGTACTTATCGCTGACCGAGCACAGCCCTAGTCTCAAGCGACGTGTCCTTTGCAAGGACAAAGAGGAGATTGCCCCATCGGGGTCGTTCTATAGTTACGGGGATAACCGTTCGACGGCCGTTACAGCTCGCGTCGAAGGCTACATGTTCTACATGCATACTTTGATCATACCAAGTAAAGTAACAATAACAATAATAACATTTAAAGCATAGTAAATTTTACAATTACAACCCACCTGGGTACCGAAGTATAATATCACACTGAAATAGCAGGTAAGTAGGTCGAGGGCTCGACTCCTCAAACACCTACAATTTACGAGATAATATATAATAAAAATTTATTTCTATTCGAATTTAACATAAAACCCTTACTTAATAAATATTAAGGCTTACGGGTTTTAATCGGATTTTTCGTGGACTTGGAACTCTCGAATTTAAGAAAGGAAAGAGACTCGGAAAAAGACAATGGGGTCTCGAGACTTAAAATATTTTATCAAATTTCTCTCAGTTGAAAAATAATTTTATAAATTGAAATCGGAACGAAAATCGGGCTTCCGGGACTCAAATTAGTCACAAGGGCCACATATGACCTTAATTTCTCACGCTGGGCTAAAAATTGGCAACAAGTTGGGCCTACACGCATTATTGGGCCGTGCCCTAAGGCCTGATTCCAGCTGAACAGGCGGGCTGGGAATTGAGCTGGCGGGCCAGGAGCTGCAGAGACATTTCGGGCCGCGCGCGGGCTGGTTTCGGGCCCTATGGCCCGCGAGGCTGGAAACCAAATAAAAAGAAAAACTGGGTACTCCAGGGGTCGAACCCACGACCTCCCTCAACCAAATAGGCGTAGAGACCACTAGGCTACGCGCGCAGTTGGTAGTAAAATCGAAATCTGAGATTAATAACTTCAAAGAAATGCCTGGGACTAAAAATAACTGAACAGAGACTGCACTTCGACCAGGGAAACAGAGGTTCGAAATATATGGGACAAACGGGCTTGCTCGGAATACGAAACGACACATGACGGCTCGAAAGCTATACGAACAACAAGGCAACGGCTCAGGTAAGTATAACGAGATTTCGAAACATCAAAACGGGACTCCGAATTTACACGTTTTAATTACAGCAACAACAAAGAGACTCCAACATATGAATGAGAGTTCCAATCCGCGTAATTTTTCATAAAAATATTACCCGACGAACAAACAAATATATGAACCGATTAATACACCGAACAAGTAACAAGAAAATCGATTCACGGAGTACGAATATAATCAAACGAGTAAACACGAGCACTAATATATCGAGAAGGTTCGCCGATTACCTTTCTTCGGGACGCTCGAGACTACTGGAACTCGAACTAAAAAAAAATCTGGAATCCTTCGAACAGAGAGCTACACGACAAAGCAAGATTGCTGCTCCTCGCGTTTGGTGACGAAGTGCGGCTGTTGTTCACGAGCAGATTGCTGTTTTTTTGGGGAGAACGTCGGTGCTGGAAAATTGGCAAAACTATTTGAGAACGGCTTGCGTTGATCTCAATCCGGTTGGCCTGTTACGGTGGGCGTCAACTGCTCGAGGATATTCGTCGGCGATGGCAGGAACTCGCAGGGAAGAAATTACGCGGCTTCGAAATTTCTTCTTCTAAAACAAATCGAGAGAGAGAGATATGATCTGATGAGTTCACTACTTGACCGAGTATTATGATTTTAAAAGCGAGCGACGAGGATGAAGAGATCTGTGCTGAGGAATTGCAACAAACTCTAAACGGCCAAGGAGGACGACTCGGTCGCAGCGAGAAGATGTTATCTGTTCGATTTCTCACGCGGATAAAAGAATTGGAAAAAGGCCTGCAAATACAATACCAATTGGGCCAAACTCATTTGGGCTAGCCTTGATTAATCAATTGGGCTGAAATAAATTTGGCATTCAAAGGTTCTGGGCCACTGCAATAACAATGAATTTGGGCCAACAATAACAGGCTGAAAATTGAAAGGCCCAGATGAATACACGCGATAACAAGAATTTCGATCGATTCGATAGACGACGATAAACAATTACACGACATAATAATACGTATATAATTTACACAATATTTATTAATAAATAACATTTAAACACATAATAATAATAATAATAATAATAATAATAATAATAATAATAATAATAATAATAATAATAATAATAATAATAAAGACAATTAATATTAGCAATAATCAATAATTATTTCCAAATAATCTACAATCGAACGGGGTATTACAGTCTATCCACCTTACAAAGAATTCCGTCCTCGGAATTCGAAAACTAAAACATCTAGAATACAAGGGAGATATCAACACAAGGTGTTCGGTACTCCCTCCGAATCTCGCTTTCCCTCTACCAAGACGTTTCACCCTCGACTTGGTCAGAGTCATCATGGAATAGAAATAACCTGGTTGTAGCCTCCTCTCTTACTTCGAGGCTCCCCACTTCACGTGGTACAATAATGCAATTTAGCACAACAACTCCTAAAGGTAAAACCTCGAAAGTTGCCTTACTTCATTAGTCCTCCAAAGAAGACTTAGGTCAATGCAATACACGTGAAAATTTCCCAAAATCGATACGTATATACACGCTAGAGACTTGGCAGCTGTGACATGAATGGTTGGCCTGGCATGCGGCAACGCGGCACGCTACCTGCGGCACACTACACACGGCACTTCCTACAACTCGAGATGCATCACCGAGCGTGGCACGCCTGTGCGCGGCACCAACACGCAGTACACCTGCACCACCCGCATCCAGTAGCTACGGTTCATTCCTCATCAACTGTTACATCTCTCCGTGATGATACGTGCACGAATATCGGAAACTCCCAAGTGTTTTGCGACCCCAATCCCATATACAAAATTCTAATACTCCAATTTCGCTATCAGGGTACTTATACTTCATCACAGGTCAATCGATGTTACTCACGATGTTCATGAAATAGAAATCTTCATTTTTATGAGAACACAACATGATCAACATAAAATTAAGGCTCTTAACCCCATCAGAAATCTCATCCCATGCGAGAAAGAAAAGACAAGAGAAATTTCCAAATTACGAAAATTAACATACCAATAGGAGTCTCTAAACGAAATTCAAACTTGTCTAACAAGACAAAGGGAAATAAACAAGGTCTATCAAAAGTAAAGAGAAACGAAGTTCTAACAAAAGAAAGAACAAATAATCAACTCAAATCTGACATTCGATCGACTGCTCAGCCCTGGTTCTGCTCGGCTTCAAACTGGGCCATCGTGTATACCCGTGCTTGACCTCCTTCGCCATACCTCGGTTGGGCCTGCTGATGCTGCTGCTGAATCTGTTGTTGAGGTGGCGGCGGGGGAAATTGCTGATGACGGGGTTGCTGATTGGGTTGTTGCTGCTGAAATGGCTGTTGTCCATGTAGTTCAGGGCACGTGCTACGGAAATGTCCTGGGCGCTGACAGTTGTAGCAGACCTTCTGGGCGTGCCAACACTCTCCTCCATGGTGACGACCGCAGTCACGACACCTTTGATTCTGACCCTGGTCGACATGGTGCTTTCCACATTGATCGTCTCCCTTACGCTTTCCCTTTCGATCATCCCGGTGGGAATCTGCCTTCCTCTTTCCTGAACTAGAGCCGGGCGGCACGGTCGAGATGGGCTGAGCATACTGGATAGCCTGAGGAGGCTGAGAGGCAGGAGGATAAGATGGAATAGGAACAACCGGAATGAGACAGCTCTCCACTTCCTGAGCTCGGCTCACGGTATCAGCATAGGACATCGGTCCATGACTTCCCACCAACTCACGGATTCTCTGGTTGAGACCCTGGAGAAATTTCCGGGCCTTCTTAGCATCGGTGTTCACCGCATCACCCGCAAAAAGGCACATACGGGTGAAAGTGCGGATGTACTCATCCACCGAGGAGCTGCCTTGCTGCAAGTGATAGAATTCGTGCTCCATTCTGTCCCAAAAGCTCTGGGGGAGGAACTTGTTACGCACCATCGTCTTCATTTGCTCCCAAGTGAGAGCATAAAGCTCCGCCTCGGGCTTCCGGGCCCAAAGCTCAATCCACCAGTCTGAGGCATCTTCCTTCATCTGATATGCCGCAAGAGACACGCGCTGACGGTCGGGGAGGGGGAGCACAACAAAGATTTTGTCCAGCTCCTTCATCCACTCAAGCACTGCTGTTGGGTTCTCAGTCCCCGTGAAAGTTGGCGCATTCATGCGCTGAAACTGAACGATAAGCTGAGTAAGGTCCATGGCCGGAGGGGCCTGGTGCTGCCGGGGTGGAGAAGGCTGCGGGGATGGTTGACGATTACGGTTGTTGTTGCGAGTATTCATGCTTCTACATTGAATAAGTCGAACGAGGTTTAGCACAAGAACAAACAAAATCATCAATACTTACTGAAGTCTAGAGTTCGCCAATTAAACACTAGAGTTCAATTAAATTCAAGGTAGATAGATCCTAAGCCCCGATTCATCACATCATTAATCAATAATATATAATAATCTCAAAACTATTCAAGTACTCATACCTGAGCTGGCCGGCACGACGAGAGCGAGTGGTCATATCACAATGTCAAAGCACATAACCACATAATAAATGCTTAGACCAGTCTACAGAAACGCAGACTGGCTCTGGTACCAAACTGTAACGCCCCACTTTTATTTAACGAAAATCAGAATAAATTTTTCAAAATTTATTTCAAAACACATGGCGGCACT
Organism: Striga hermonthica; assembly: GCA_902706635.1. Lineage (NCBI taxonomy): Eukaryota > Viridiplantae > Streptophyta > Magnoliopsida > Lamiales > Orobanchaceae > Striga > Striga hermonthica. The sequence goes on from CACSLK010027792.1 coordinate 1,394,602, forward strand.
ACTCATTTCCAAAATAAATTCCAGTAATATCAATAATGTAACTCCCAAACGGGTTCATAAATAACATCAACTCCCTGAACTGGTTTCTCAAACTCATAAATACTATGGAGCTCACTCCCTAACAATAATTCGATACTCATTATTCGAAAAGCATAAATAATAATTCAAATAAACAGAAGCAATATCAGATATATGACCACCACTCGCCTCCCTCCGCCGTGCCCGCAATACTAACCTGCATCCATGAAGAGCAGGTGGGGATGAGCACAAATAGAAACAGTAGTGCTCACCACTATGCAATAAATGTTAATCTCAATAATAAAAAATGATCAATAATCAAAAGTATGGTCTCAGCATGTATACGTAAATAATTAGTTATTCCAACCTCCTATCCCAAGTTCGTTCTCATGTGCACACCCATATCAATAGGCTACTGCCGACTATATATCGAAAGCCACGGCCCTCGGCCTTCTGGTCTTACAACGAGTGTCCAGCCAGTAGGAGTCTCCCCCAAAGGCCCGGCCTAGCCATCGGACATACATCGGGGTACTTATCGCTGACCGAGCACAACCCTAGTCTCAAGCGACGTGTCCTTTGCAAGGAGAAAGAGGAGATTGCCCCATCGGGGTCGTTCTATAGTTACGGGGATAACCGTTCGACGGCCGTTACAGCTCGCGTCGAAGGCTACATGTTCTACATGCATACTTTGATCATACCAAGTAAAGTAACAATAACAATAATAACATTTAAAGCATAGTAAATTTTACAATTACAACCCACCTGGGTACCGAAGTATAATATCACACTGAAATAGCAGGTAAGTAGGTCGAGGGCTCGACTCCTCAAACACCTACAATTTACGAGATAATATATATTAAAAATTTATTTCTATTCGAATTTAACATAAAACCCTTACTTAATAAATATTAAGGCTTACGGGTTTTAATCGGATTTTTCGTGGACTTGGAACTCTCGAATTTAAAAAAGGAAAGAGACTCGGAAAAAGACAATGGGGTCTCGAGACTTAAAATATTTTATCAAATTTCTCTCAGTTGAAAAATAATTTTATAAATTGAAATCGGAACGAAAAACGGGCTTTCGGGACTCAAATTAGTCACAAGGGCCACATATGACCTTAATTTCTCACGCTGGGCTGAAAATTGGCAACAAGTTGGGCCTACACGCATTATTGGGCCGCGCCCTAAGGCCTGATTCCAGCTGAACAGGCGGGCTGGGAATTGAGCTGGCGGGCCAGGAGCCGCAGAGACATTTCGGGCCGCGCGCGGGCTGGTTTCGGGCCCTATGGCCCGCGAGGCTGGAAACCAAATAAAAAGAAAACTGGGTACTCCAGGGGTCGAATCCGCGACCTCCCTCAACCAAATAGGCGTAGAGACCACTAGGCTACGCGCGCAGTTGGTAGTAAAATCGAAATCTGAGATTAATAACTTCAAAGAAATGCCTGGGACTAAAAATAACTGAACAGAGACTGCAACTTCGACCAGGGAAACAGAGGCTCGAAATATATGGGACAAACGGGCTTGCTCGGAATACGAAACGACACATGACGGCTCGAAAGCTATACAAACAACAAGGCAACGACTCGGGTAAGTATAACGAGATTTCGAAACATCAAAACGGGACTCCGAAATTACACGTTTTAATCACAGCAACAACAAAGAGACTCCAACATATGAATGAGAGTTCCAATCTGCGTAATTTTTCATAAAAATATTACCCGACGAACAAACAAATATATGAACCGATTAATACACCGAACAAGTAACAAGAAAATCGATTCACGGAGTACGAATATAATCAAACGAGTAAACACGAGCACTAATATATCGAGAAGGCTTGCCGATTACCTTTCTTCGGGACGCTCGAGACTACTGGAACTCGAACTAAAAAAAAAAAATCTAGAATCCTTCGAACAGAGAGCTACACGACAAAGCAAGATTGCTGCTCCTCGCGTTTGGTGACGAAGTGCGGCTGTTGTTCACGAGCAGATTGCTGTTTTTTTGGAGAGAACGCCGGCGCTGGAAAATTGGCAAAACTATTTGAGAACGGCTTGCGTGGATCTCAATCCGGTTGGCCTGTTACGGTGGGCGTGAACTGCTCGAGGATATTCGTCGGCGATGGCAGGAACTCGCAGGGAAGAAATTACGCGGCTTCGAAATTTCTTCTTCTAAAACAAATCGAGAGAGAGAGATATGATCTGATGAGTTCACTACTTGACCGAGTATTCTGATTTTAAAAGCGAGCGACGAGGATGAGGAGATCTGTGCTGAGGAATCGCAACAAACTCTAAACGGCCAAGGAGGACGACTCGGTCGCAGCGAGAAGATGTTATCTTTATCAATTTCTCACGCGGATAAAAGAATTGGAAAAAGGCCTGCAAATACAATACCAATTGGGCCAAACTCATTTGGGCTAGCCTTGATTAATCAATTGGGCTGAAATAAATTTGGCATTCAAAGGTTCTGGGCCACTGCAATAACAATGAATTTGGGCCAACAATAACAGGCTGAAAATTGAAAGGCCCGGATGAATACACGCGATAACAAGAATTTCGATCGATTCGATAGACGCCGATAAACAATTACACGACATAATAATACGTATATAATTCACACAATATTTATTAATAAATAACATTTAAACACATAATAATAATAATAATAATAATAATAATAATAATAATAATAATAATAATAATAATAATAATGATAATAATAATAATAATAATAATAATAAAGACAATTAATATTAGCAATAATCAATAATTATTTCCAAATAATCTACAATCGAACGGGGTATTACAGAAGCTTTGTTGCGCCGTCCCCGGAACACCTACATTTACTCGCTTCTCCAACTTCACGTAAATGTTGGGAGTTTTTCGTTCTTCAATCAGCTCTAAGATATCGTCACTAGATTCAATTTTCATCTTCACTTTTCGTTCCCTTCCATCAAATACTGCCCACAATAAGTACTCAAAATTACAAGGATCGGCCTTAAAAAATGCTTGAACACGAGAAACTACTTCAGAATACATTTTTTGGCCGTAATTTATTCTCATCAGCTCTGCTACTCCACCAAGATATGAACCCCCAGAAAACGTACCACCATAGCTCACGCATACTCTAACACGGGTGCTAGCCATTCAAATAAGTGAACAACAAAAGGAATTAAAACGAAAGAAACAGAAAATTGTAGTAGAGAAGAATGGTGCAGACGTTGAATTGTTAGAGATCACTGTTTTTTTGCCTGCATGATAAATACATAGACAAAATCCTCACCTGTGAAAAAGCAGTCAACTAATGAGGTGCATAACTTATGCGACAAATATGCGATCAAATTCTGAATAGTCCTAAAATTTCCATGACGATATGGCCCTGCGAAAAAATGGCGCGTTATCGTCAATTAAATTATGCTTTATTCGATTTTGTTATGCGATTCTTCAATATGCGAGCGAAAAAATGTCGCATCATTGTCAATTATCCGGCGGATATATGCGAAAGTTTTTCGATACCAGTAAATTATGCGATTGACTTGGATATGCAATTCCAGAAAATGCGAATTCAACAAATAATGCGAATTATATGCGAAACATTTTCGCACAGTCATAAATTTGCAAGGTCGATATAGCCATGCGAAATAAGGCGCATAATCATCGTAAATTATGCTGCATTCGATTTTGATATGCGATTCTTAAAACTACGAAAGATGTTCGCATATTTGTAAATTATGCGTTTGATGTGGATATGCGATTACAAAAATGCGAAATGTTTTCGCATAGTCATAAATTATGAGTCTGCTTGGATATGCGCTGGTTCATTTGGACATGCGACTGTAATATCGCATAACATTTCGTGAGTTTTGGGGTGTAAAAGAAGTTATTTGATGGGGCGGTGTGTAAAAGAAAGAATAGATTTATAATGGGGTGAAAAAGATTTTGACCCAAATTTTTAGCCTAACTCGCCAAGACAATTCTTTAAAAATGAATTATCGTTCGAAATATTTTTCCATACATGAATGCAAATATTTCATAACTAGTACGTACAATATCTGTGTACTACACGGCTACTTGTTATGAAATTTATTTTTATAATTAAATGATAATAACATCAACAATTGTTTAAAATTAAATATATGTATTTATTAAGTTAATTTGAGGTTTTCATGGAAATTAATGAGCCGATTGAGAACTTCCAAAATGAGTCAAATTTATATTGGTCAATCAATATCATTACAAAAGGTTTCAATATAACTTAAGGGTTAAATTAGTCACACTATTATGGAGTTATCAAGTTAGTTTTTCAATATTTTTGAAATATCTGAACCTAAAATTAATGATTTAGAATAATATTATTTTTCATCCAAACTAAACTACGAAGCATGTTTTTTCGCCAAGTAGGATTCTGAAGCATGCGAGACTGTCATTTATGCTTAGCGCATTCTGCAATTATATATAGCGGGATTTAGCACATCTGACAGATACCAAACTTAAAAAGGCGAATTTCTTTTACAAGCTAATATACATGCACTTTTTTTACATACTGTCCCATCAAAAAACTTATTTTCACCCCAATACTCACAAAGCTATTTGCGATATAAAAATTGTATATCCAAATGAACGACATAATTAAAAATTACGCGAGATTTTGTCGTATATATATTAATGCATATCCAACTCAGACGCATAGTTATAAAATATACGAAACATATTTGCATATTTGTCTATCGCCTATCTAAATCCACTGCATAAGTTTTGTTAAGTAAATTTATTTCACCTATATAATTATCGCATATCCAAATATACCGCCGCATATTTTACGATTATGTGACAAGTTTTCGCATATTTATGTCTCTCATATCCAAATCAGACGCATAGTTAACAATTACGCGAAATACATACGCATATTATGCAATCGCGTATTCAGATTGAACGTCGCACATTTTATAATTATGCGACATATTGTTGTATAGTGTACGACTCGAATATCCAATCCATCGCATTATTTACCATATGCGAGAACTTTTCGCATATTCTGTTAATGCATATTCTAATCGAACGTCGTATATTTTATGTTATGCAACATATTTTTGCATAATTCTCAAATCGCATATCCAAATCCACCACATAATTTACCATATGCGATAACTATTTTCATATTCATTTATCTCATATCCGGATCGAACTTCGGATATTTTAGATTATGTGGCATATTTTCGCATAGTTGACTAGCATATTCAAATCCACCGCATTATTTACCATATGCGAGAAGTTTTCGTACATTCAAGAATCCAATTTCCGAATTCAACGTCGCATATTTTATGTTATGCAACATGTTTACGACTCGCATATCCAATCCATCTGATAATTTACCATATGCGATAACACTTCACATATTCATAAATCGGGTAGCCAAATTGAATGTTGCATGTTTTATATAATGTTATGCGACATGCTTTCCTATAGTTTACGTCTCGCATATCCATATCTACTGCTTAATTCAATAACCACATATCAAAATCGAGCGTCGCATATTTTATGTTGTGCGATTTTTCTTTTTTTTTTGGCATAGTTTTGCGTCTTGTATATCCGAATCCACTGCTTAATTTGCTATATGTGATAACGTTTTCAGAAATCACATATCCAAATCAAATCTCACATATTTAATGATTATGCGACAAATGTTCACATAGTTTACGACTCATATATCTAAATCTATAACGTCGTATAACTATCGATTATGCGTAATGTGTTCGCATATTTAAAAATCACACATCCAAATTGAAAGACGCATAATTTAGTACGATTATGCGTAATATGTTCGTTTATTTAAGAATCACACATCCAAAACGAAAGTAGCATAATTTAGTACTCTCCGCCATTTTTTCGTTGTTCTATACCATGAATTTCATATCCCAAGATACTGTTTCACATATTATTCACATAGTTTACACACCACATTGATTGCCTGATTTGTCACGTAAAAAAACTTAGACAAATAACTTTAGACAAATGACATGTATATATACCACCATTATTAGTACTCGTTAATTGCTAACCTTTTACTTCTCGAATAAGAAACAAATGAAAAAAAAACTAGCAAGAGTTAAATCCTTATATTCCGATCGCAACAAAAAAAAAGACTAAGCACGTTTACGAAAAGAAAAATAGATAGGATTTAACACAATAAGAAGATCACGATCAACTTTCGTGGCGTGGATTGGATCATGGATGAAGAAGATGCTTGATATCGAGTGCTTTTCAAGAAGTGTTGAGAGGAAGCACACATACACCGGAACCATATGTTCAATTCCTTGTGGCCAGAAATTTCGCGTTCTTTGAACCACATGTTGAGTTATGCCTATTGGGTTCTATTAGGAACGTCAACGACATGAAAAGTATTGAACTTATTGAAATAAATCCTAACGCAGCGGAATCTATAGTTAGGATATGGGCATTACCTTTTAAAATTTTCGGTGACTCAGAGACTACTCTGAATACAGTTGATGAAGTTCGTCTGAACATCAAAATTCGATAGGCTGACGGATTTGGTCATTACTCGATCATAATAGAGTTTTCGAACGAATCACGGTCGGGTTGTCTCGATGTCGGGTCGGGACTAGCTCGGTCGCGGGTCACGGTCGCTGGTAGGTCGCGAACAGGCACTAGCGGGTGGACACAGGCAGATGCTGATCTCGGTCACTGGCGCTGGTCGCGGGTGTGCGTCGTGCTCGTGACGCGCGGATGATTGTGCAGACGCGGGCTGGGCGCTGGACGGTAGTACGCGCGACTAAGGTCGCTGGCAGGTACGCGTCGCAGACAATTGTTGTGTACCGCGGATGCGGGTTAATAGTGCAGGACAGGCGCATGTGATGAAGATCACGTGTCCCTACTGCCGATAAGCCACAAACCAGTGCCTTGAATCGCCGACAGGTGTCTAGAGGTTCACAAACTGCACCACTCTAAACGAATAAAATTGCAATAGAAATCAAAAGAAATCTAAGAAAAAGTGTTTGAACAAAAGTTCAGATTTTTATTGATAAATTTGATGATGAAAATAACATGGGGAAATGGCTTTTATATAGGTACCACCTAGATCTAATCCTATTCTAACTATAACTCTAATTAAGCAATAAAATATTAAGTAACCTAAACAAACTAGATATCATAGCATAATAAGGAAACTAAATAACTAGGGATCTTGACCTTGTCTTGCACTTCAAGTAATTCTCTCTCTTTCTCTCGCGGCTGCCTCACTGAAACCGCCTAGCCGCGCACCGCCTCCCACGCCCTAGACCTCGAGGAAAAGGGAACCGCCTTTCCCCGCGCCTGTGCGCCCGCCAGGCATGTCGCGCACGTCGTTGCTGCCAGCTGCCTCCTAGCGTGCGTGGCTTCCACCAGCCTTGTCACATGCCTTGAGCCATGAGGCTTTGTGGCCTGTGCTCGTACCGTGCCCGCATGTCTCGCGCTCGCCTTCGTCCACAGCGGCCCCGTCGCGTGCGTTGCCTCCACTGCCCGCATCCGCTACGTCTGCCTCTTGCACGCGTTCGCTCGTGCCGTCCCACTGGTCGTCCTTGCACGCCCCGCGCGCATTCTACTCGAGAGCACGCACCTCTACCATCTCTCGCGCTAACCTATTTCGTGTGTGATAGGCGCGACTTGCAACATTCTTAAGCTGCCTAGCCACTTCCGCATCTTTCTCGTCCCCTTCAAGTGTTTCCTTGTCCTCAAGGACGAAATTCAGGAATTGAACACGCATCTCATCTAGATCCTCCCATGTGGCTTCCTCCGGTGGCCACTCTTCCCACTCGACCAACACTTCCCAACGATAGCGACCTGCTTTCCTCACTTGGCGATATTCAATCGCTCGACTTGGTCGCACTATGACCCGTCCATCAGTCGCGGTCGCTGGTAGTTCCTCGCACCACTTGTGTGCTTCTCCTAGACTTCTTTTGAGCTGAGAGACATGTATGACAGGATGAATCTGCGAACTTTCCGGCAGCTCTAGACGATAAGCCACTTGGCCTATACGCTTCAGGATCTGATAGGGCCTACAGTAGCGAACCTCAATCTTAGTTGCCGCCCTCTGCGTGGTCGTGCGCTGCCTGAATGGTCGCAACTTTAAGTAGACATATTCATCCGGCGCGAAATTCTCCTCTCGCCGTTTTCCATCTACGAAGGCTTTTGCACGATTGATCGAACCCTACAGATTTTTCTTCAACTCTCGAAACATCATATCTTGCTCCTCAAGTTCTCGACAGACCTCATCGTTGATCGCGCCTCCTTCCGAGTAATTGATTAGTGTCGGCGGTTTGCGCCCATATACCAACTCGAATGGCGTCATCATGGTCGACTCATGGTACGTGGTATTGTACCAATACTCAGCCCATGGTAGAAAATTTTCCCATTTCATCGGAAATTGATCGACATAGCACCTCAAATATTGCTCAAGAATTCGGTTAGTGACCTCGGTTTGTCCATCTGTCTGTGGGTGATATGCTGAGCTCATTGATAGATTGGTCCCTTTTAGCTTGAAGAATTCGTACCAAAAGCTACTCATAAAAATCTGGTCTCGGTCAGAGACAATCGATCGCGGTGCTCCATGAAGCTTTATCACGTATTCAACAAATAGCTTGGTGATAGACTTCGCCGTGTAGGGATGCATGATGGGAATAAAGTGATTGTACTTCGTAAGTCGATCCACCACGACCATAACACCGTCAAACCCATTAGAACTCGACAGACCTTCTATGAAGTCCATCGTGATATTCTCCCAAATTGCCTCGGGTACCGATAGTGGTTGCAGCAGCCCGTTTGGTCGCCTTGCGTCAGCCTTAGTGCGTTGGCACTCGTGGCATCGTGCGATATAATCTCGTACCGTGCCCTGCTGCCCTGGCCAAAATAAGGTATTAGCCATCCTTATCCATGTGCGGTAGACTCCCGAGTGTTGGGTTCTGTTAGGAACGTCAAACAACATGCACAATATTGAACTTATCAAAATAAATCCTAACGCAGCAGAATCTATAGTTAGGATATGGACGTTTACCTTTTAAAATTTTTGCCGACTCTGAGACGATGTAGAGTACCGTTGATGAAGTTCGTCTGAACACCACAACCTATTGGGCGGATAGGTTTGGCCTTTAGTCGATTCTAATCGATACGTCAAACGGATCACGGTCGAACGACACGCGGGTCTCGGCGTCGGGTGCAGCAGGCATCTGTCGCGGACGGCATACGGGTACGCGGATCGCAGGCAGCGTGCGCAGGCACTGGGCGTACGCGCGGGACTGCTGGGATGTGCGGGTGAATGCTGGCAGCTGCTGGACGAGTGCGCGTGCAGTCGGAACTCCTTCTCCTACGCGGACTGGCGCTGGGATGTGGTGGACACACGCGGGCGGTTTTGCGTAATTCCTGGATGCATGAGTAATGATGCGCGTGCTGGACAAGCACTGGGACCTCGGGCGGACGCCAGCTGGCAGCAGGAGTGATCGGTCGTGCAAGCGGGCGTCGTTGGGAACACGCGGTGAACGTCGCTGGGCGTCGTCGACTGCGTCTGGCTGGGCGCGACTGCTTGCGGTAGCGGGCGGTTGCGATCGGCTGGACACGGGTGGCTTCCGGCGGCGATGGGATTTTCCGGCGATTCCTCACGGCGGCGGACGGCGGATTCCGGCGGTGATGTCCGAAATAATATATAATATAAAGGCTCAATAAATTGTACCAAAAAGCCTTCTAATGGATTACCTAAACACCTACTTCGACCAAACTTGGTGGAACGTTTAATCGAATATCCCTAACTCTCGAACAAAGATATTTCTCGCGCGTATGTAGAGAGAAAAATCGGCCAATACATCTATTGCAGGAGAGCTTGGGACATGGTGTATTTATAGGCCCCATTAGGGACCTTAAGGAGGTGCTAAATATGGGCTTATCCCATTAGGCCTAGGAATCCTAATTCTAATCCAATACTAACTCAATGTAGGAAGGAGATATCTTACTAATCCATCTCTTCTAGAAGACTCCTTAGTCTCCTAACACTAGAGAGGATCCTAGTAGGAATACCTTTCCTAATTAAATTAATAATCATGGAATAGAACTAATTCCTAATTTAGGAAACCTAATTTTACTTTAATTATTAATATAATGTAGGAAATATATTTCCTACTAATCTCCATCTAGCCACTATTTTACCAATAAAATTGAGCTTCCATGATTGAATAGTATTAATCTGATTGATCGATTTACCTCCCTATGTTTAAGATATAACATCCGTTGATTAATTAAATTACTGACAAAATAATTAATCAACTTCTTATTCATTTCCGAAACTAGTACCACTCAGACCCTTAACCATTATGTCATACAATCGTCTACCTGCAGGGTTTAACATAAGGTACATTCCTGAGCTCATTTCGGGGACGTCATCAATCCAGCGCACTGGAACATAGTGACCATAAATAATTTATAATAGCACATCATATAATTATTCTTACTTACCAAAACACTTCGTATATCATCCTAATAAAATAGGAATCACTCGGTAAATCAAATAAATAAAAAATTAAAATTTATGCCTATTTTATATTATCTTACTGCTTAAGAGAACGCATCAATCACCGAAGGACGAGGTTACAACTACGGTCAGTGAGTCTCATAACCTTTGCCTTCCGCGGTCCTGTTCAACACTTAACATAAGTGCTAGTGTAATTCTCCAGTCAAAGACCAACTGAATCAAGAATACACTACAGTCTTTTTCCAAGTGGGGTCTCACTGTCAGTCTAGACTGTGAACGAATGATTTAGTCTTATAAGGAACCGATAGGTGATCTTTTTGTTCGAAACACTTCGAACCACACTACCTCAATATAAGACATGGAGTATGTATTGCATAAATAAATAAACAACAAACATATGTACTTTGACCGAAACATGATGGCCAAATCAAAATGGAATTGATAGAATCTGCAAAACATAGCTTTTACAGCATACCTCTAACAATCTCCCTCTTATGCTTTATAAGCTCATGGCTAAACAAAATAACCACAATTTCTTTCAATCTAATTCCCAAAGACTAGTCTACTATGTCGCCCTAACATCTGACTCCCATTCCTTCTACGTGTCTTGTAAAGACTTTCGCCGGTAGGCTCTTCGTAAAAGAATCTGCTAGGTTGTCCTCTGATTATATTTTTGCAACAACGACTTCTCCTCGTCCAACGATTTCTCGTATCAGGTGGTACTTGCGCTCTATGTGTTTACTCGCTTTATGAGTCCGTGGCTCCTTCGAATTTGCTACTGCTCCGCTGTTATCACAGAACACTGTGATTGTAGCGGGCAAACTCGGTACCACATCAAGGTCGAGGAGAAAATTCCTGAGCCAGACAGCTTCTTTCGCTGCCTCTGAGGTTGCTACATACTCAGCCTCCATGGTTGAGTCTGCCACGCATTTCTGCTTGACACTCCTCCATACTATGGCTCCTCTTCCTAAAGTAAACACAAACCCTGAGGTTGACTTGCTTTCGTCCCGTTCTGCCTGGAAGTTAGAATCGGTGTAACCCAACGGAAGCAATTCATCTGCCTGGTAAATCAACATGTACTCCTTAGTATTACGTAGGTACTTGAGTATATGCTTTACCGCAGACCAATGTTCCGGTCCTTGATTACTCTGATATCTTGCTACCATGCCCACGGCATAACAAATATCAGGTCGCGTACACAACATAGCATACATGAGGCTTCCTACTGCCGATGCATAAGGAACTGCCTTCATGTCCTCTATCTCTTGAGGCGTCTTCCGGGACATCCTCTTAGACAGAGGTATTCCGTGCCGAAAGGGTAAATCCCCTTTCTTGGAATCCTGCATGTTGAAACGCTTTAGGACGGTGTCTATGTATGTGGATTGGGATAGGCACAACTTTCTCTTCTCTCGGTCGTGAATCACCTTGATCCCGAGAACATGTCCTACTTCTCCCAAATCCTTCATATCAAACTGGTTGGATAACTATACTTTTACGCCTGACAACATCTTCACACTGTTTCCAATGAGAAGACTATCATCCACGTACAACACTAGAAACACCACCACGTTTCCATCACTTTTCTTGTACACACAGTGCTCATCCGGACATTGGGTAAATCCATACGATTGGACATCCTCGTCAAAACGGATGGTCCAAGACCTCGAAGCCTACTTCAGCCCATAAATGGACCTCTTCAGCTTGCAGACCAGATGCTCTTGGCCCTTTGCAATGAATCCTTCTGGTTGCTGCATATAGATGTCCTCGTCCAAATTCCCGTTAAGGAAAGCGGTCTTAACATCCATTTGCCAAATCTCATAATCCAAATGAGCGGCCACAGCCAAGAGAATCCTGATGGATTTGAGCATGGCTACTGACAAAAAGGTTTCCTCATAATCGATCCCTTCTTTCTGAGTGTACCCTTTTGGTACAAGCCTAGCTTTGAAGGTCTCAACCTTCCCATCTGCTCCTATCTTTCTCTTATAGACCCACTTGCATCCAATGGCGTGAACGCCACTGGGTGGCTCTACAATATCCCAGATCTGATTAGTGTCCATTGACTCAATTTCAGATTTCATCGCCTTTTGCCAAGTCTCTGCGTCCCGATCTTTGAGTGACTCATTGTATGTCCATGGGTCGGATTCAAGAATGTCCGAGACGGCCTCAGAAGACTCTCCAAGACCCATGAACCGTTCGGGCTGCTGGACAACCCTCTCACTACGACGAGGTACTACCTGCTCAGGTGCATCATCAGCGATACGTGTTGCAGTACTTTGTGGTGTAACATCTAGCGCACTCGGTATTGAAGTACTCACTCCCTTTAACTCCTCAAGAACATGTCTACTACTGGGCTTATGATCTAAGACATAGTCTTCTTCCAAGAACCTAGCATTCGTGCTAACGATTACTTTCTGGTCCTCGGGACTATAAAATAGACCACCTTTCGTTTCTTTAGGATATCCCACAAACAGCTTTACTTCTGATCTTGGTTCCAACTTATCAGTATCGGTTCTCAGCACATGTGCTTGACTACCCCAAATCCTGAGATGCCTTAGACTAGGCTTATGCCTAGACCACAACTACTCTATTCAGAATGTATACCGCTGTTTCTAGGGCATTTCCCCAAAATGAATCTGGTAAAGTACTATAACTCATCATTTCCCTAACCATTTCCATAAGAGTCCTGTTCCTCCGTTCTGCTACGCCATTCTGCTGAGGCGTGCCAGGCGTAGTCAGCTGGGACGTAATCCCATTATCCGTCAAGTAGTTCCTAAATTCATTTGAGAGATACTCGCCACCACGATTGGATCGTAATGACTTGATACTTTTTCCTAACTGCTTCTCCACAACTGCCTTATACTCCAAGAACTTCTCAAAGCATTCAGACTTGCGGTGCAGAAGGAAAATGTACCCATATCTCGAGTAATCATCGATAAACGTAACGAAGTACTCAAAACCACCTCTCGCTTGAATACTCATAGGACCACATAGATCGGAATGAACTAGCCCTAACACATCTTCGACTGTATGCCCCTTTGAACTAAAAATCCTCTTAGTCATTTTACCTTCCAGGCAAGACTCACAAGCTGGAAAAGCCTCGACTTCTAACGACTTAAGGTCCCGTCTGCTACCAACCTTTGAATCCTCATAAGGTTAATATGACCAAGTCTTAGATGCGAAAGATATGTTTCGTTCATTTTAGAAGGTTTCTTTCTCTTATTCAGATAAGATGATGAATTAAGTAATTGTTTCTGTTGCAGTGGAGATGACTTAGATTCTAGAATGTATAGAATGTATAGAATGAACCAGAACATATGAAATTTTTGCCAAAACGAATAACAACCTTATTATCAAACGTAGCGGAAAAACCGTTCATAAACAACTTAGAAACTAAAATCAAATTCTTTCTAAAACAAGGAACATAAAGACAATCTTTCAAAACTAGAAACCTATCTAAGCCAAAATCTAAATAGACGTCTCCCACTGCAAATGCTGACGCTCAACTAGCATCGCCCAAGTCGATGGTAACTTCTCCTTCCCTAAGTCGCTTGGTTTCCTGGAACCCCTGCAATGAATTGCAGACATGATCAGTGGCCCCTGTATCTACACACCAAGTACTGGTAGATAACACCGCTAAACATTTTTCAACGACTAAAGCAAAAGGTGTACCTTTATCGGACTTCTTGGGGAAAGGGCAGTTTGCCTTCCGGTGTCCTTTCTGCTAACAATTATGGCACTTGCCTTTCGGCTTCTTTGCTTTTTGTCGAGGTTGCGCGTCACTCATGACCGCCTTGCCCTTTTCTACGGACTTCTTCCTCTTCTTGCCCTTAGGAGCCTTAGAAGTGGAAGCTTCTCCCTGGTGGGCCACCATAGCTTGGTTCTTCTGACGAAACAGGCCCTTTGCCGACTGAAGTACAGAGACAAGTTCCAGAAGAGTCATCAACATCTTATTCATGTTGTAATTCAACCGGAATTGCTCGAAGCTCTTCGGCAATGACTGGAGAACTATATCGACCTGGGTTTCCCCATCAATAAAAGCCTCAAGAACCTCCAGATCATTCAGCTGGGCCATCATAGCAGAACATGCTCCCTTACGGGAGTGCCCTCGCGCATGGTCATGTTCATCAGAACCCTCATGGCTTCTTGCCGGGCAGCCCGCGACTGATGACCAAATAACTCCTTGGGATTGAGAAGCATCTCTGCTGCAGTGTTCATAGACTGATGTTGATGTTGAAGTACATTTGACAAAGATGCCAAAATGTAACACTTCGCCGTATCGTTAGCCTTTTTCCACCGAGCATACTCCTCTTTCTCTTGGTCTGGTGCATTGTCAGCAGGCACAGCCGGACAAGCCTCAACAGTAGCAAATTTGTACCCTTCAGCAGTTAACACAATATCCAAGTTCCTTTTCCAGTCAATATAATTGGGACCAACAAGTTTGTTTTCTTTGAGAATTACGGACAACGGATTGAAAGACATTTTTAATTCCTGGGATCATGCAAACATAGTCTTTACTCAGTCAAGTAGTTTTGAATTTATACATCAAATATTGATCCCATGTAACAATATTCAAATAAATTCACCAACACCTCAAAACACCGAATCCCAGCAGGCCACAGAGTGTGGACGTCTACGGTTCAAACATTCGCAAGAGGAGGGATAAATCCCATTAACTTAACATACTGTCGAGCAATACTTAACTAATAGTCGGTTTCATCTTTTGGCCAGCGCAATTAACTTTATAAAAGAATAAAAACGATCTTATCCTTTGGGACTATCGTAATTATTTGCACTTTAAGTGTAACCCATTAATTGGTACTAAGTTTACTACCAAAATTGTACGTCCACCTTTGGGTGACCCGTACGCTTTTGAAATAGCTCAATATAACCATCTCGAAGGAGATTCATCCTTGAGAATTGTGAAATAAAACGTCCTTTGGGCTCGAATTAAATCACTTCACTGACAAACCTATAATGGAGGCCTTGGATGTAATTTATTTCAACCCATTACACACTTAATATAATTTTTATTTTATGGGATTTTCAAAAACATGTTTATATTTGCACATAAGCAATCACGTAAAACATGCATGATTAATGAGCAATAATAAACTAGGAATTATAATCCAACTATCATGGCCATTAATCAATCTCCAATGTTACGGAGAAAACACAGTCCTGTCCTTGTTGAGTGTGTCCTCCGTTTCAGGTATTGGAACTCCCCTTTCGCAGTGACTCCCACTGAATTGGTTGTCTCCAGGAAAGTCGCCATTGGATCATCACCATGGCATCCGTGTACGTGTTTATCGCCTTGCCCCGTCAAGGTTGGTCCACGCCCGCCGGATCAATAACGAAAAATATAAACAACAATTACATAATTCATCCTATGACCCATGCAGGAGTCGTACATGAGTTTCTATGAAAGCAATAAACTATGCGGTGTCCCACCGAGCGAATAATTTATTACAAGCATTCACCAACCTAAAAATTCCTTGACATGTCCAAGGCTTTAAAAATAACATACATTCAACATGAATTAAATCCATACATACGGGCCACAATAGTCGGATTCGAAAACCTGCAAAAACTTATTGCAATTTCTAATCTACTATGCCGCTGTGTCCGTACGCACATAATTAATGTAGACAAGCAAAGTCCAAAATTCAAACTGTGCACGAGTTTGCATTAAGCCTGGACTCTGATACGAGTTGTTGGGTTCTGTTAGGAACGTCAAACAACATGCACAATATTGAACTTATCGAAATAAATCCAAACGCAGCGGAATCTATAGTTAGGATATGGACGTTTACCTTTTAAAATTTTTGCCGACTCTGAGGCGATGTAGAGTACCATTGATGAAGTTCGTCTGAACACCACAACCTAATGGGCGGATAGGTTTGGCCTTCAGTCGATTCTAATCGACACATCAAACAGATCACGGTCGAACGGCACGCGGGTCTCAGCGTCGGGTGCAGCGGGCGTCGATCGCGGACAGCGTGCGGGTACGCGGATCGCAGGCAGCGTGCGCGGACTGCTGGCAGTGACGCGCGGATCACTGACGGGGCGCGTCAGGCACTGGGCATACGCGCGAGACTGCTGGGATGCGCGGGTGAACGGTGGCAGCTGCTGGGTGAGTGCGCGCGTGCGGTCGGAACTCCTTCTCCTACGCGGACTGGCGCTGGGATGCGATGGACACACGTGGGCGGTTGTGCGCGATTCCTGGATGTACGAGTAATGATGCACGCGTGTTGGACGAGCGCTAGGACCTCGGGCAGACGTCAGCTGGCAGCATGAGCGAGCAAGCGGGCGTCGTTGGGAACACGCGGTGAACGTCGCTGGGTGTCGCCGACTGCGTCTGGCTGGGCGCGACTGCTTGCGGTAGCGGGCGGTTGCGATCGGCTGGACACGGGCGGCTTCCGGCGGTGATGGGATTTTCCGGCGATTCCTCACAGCGGCGAACGACGAATTCTAGCAGTGATGTCCGGAATAATATATAATATAAAGGCTCAATAAATTGTACCAAAAAGCCTTCTAATGGATTACCTAAACATCTACTTCGACCAAACTTGGTGGAGCGTTTAATCGAATCTCCCTAACTCTCGAACAAAGATATTTATCGCGCGTATATAGAGAGAAAAATCAGCCAATACATCTATTGTAGGAGAGCTTGGGACATGGTGTATTTATAGGCTCCATTAGGGACCTTAAGGAGGTGCTAAGTATGGGCTTATCCCATTAGGCCTAGCAATCCTAATTCTAATCCAATACTAACTCAATGTAGGAAGGAGATCTCCTACTAATCCATCTCTTCTAGAAGACTCCTTAGTCTCCTAACACTAGAGAGGATCCTAGTAGAAATACCTTTCCTAATTAAATTAATAATCATGGAATAGAATTAATTCCTAATTTAGGAAACCTAATTTTATTTTAATTATTAATATAATGTAGGAAATATATTTCCTACTAATCTCCATCTAGCCACTATTTTACCAATAAAATTGAGCCTTCATGATTAAATAATATTAATCCAATTGATCGATTTACCTCCCTATGTTTCAGATATAACGTCTGTTGATTAATTAAATTACTGACAAAATAATTAATCAACTTCTTATTCATTTCCGAAG
The DNA here is from genome assembly GCA_902706635.1 of Striga hermonthica. Lineage (NCBI taxonomy): Eukaryota > Viridiplantae > Streptophyta > Magnoliopsida > Lamiales > Orobanchaceae > Striga > Striga hermonthica. Next base: position 1,412,252 of record CACSLK010027792.1, read on the forward strand.
CTAGTACCACTTAGACCCTTAACCATTATGTCAGACAATCGTCTACCTGTAGGGTTTAACATAAGGTACATTCCTGAGCTCATTTCGGGGACGTCATCAATCCAGCGCACTCGAACATAGTGGCCATAAATAATTTATAATAGCACATCATATAATTATTCTTACTTACCAAAATACCTCGTATGTCATCCTAATAAAATACGAATCACTCGGTAAATCAAATAAATAAGAAATAAAAATATATGCCTATTTTATATTATCTTACGGCTTAAGAGAACGCATCAATCACCGAAGGACGAGGTTACAACTACGGTCAGTGAGTCTCATTACCTTTGCCTTCCACAGTCCTGTTCAACACTTAACATAAGTGCTACTGTAATTCTCCAGTCAAAGACCAACTGAATCAAGAATACACTACAGTCTTTTGCCAAGTGGGATCTCACTGCCAGTCTAGACTGTGAACGAATGATTTAGTCTTATAAGGAACCGATAGGTGATCTTTCTGTTCGAAACACTTCGAACCACACTACCTCAATATAAGTCATGGAGTATGTATTGCATAAATAAATAAACTGCAAAGATATGTACTTTGACTGAAACATGATGGCCAGATCAAAATGGAATTGATAGAATCTGCAAAACATAGCTTTTACAGCATACCTCTAACACCGAGTGTCCTTCAATTTTTGAATCGTGGGAGTGCTGAATTTTCTTCTCTCGCAGTTTCCCACTGTCGGGAACAAATACTCGGCCTCTATGGAGTATAGGCCGTTGTGCTGCTCGTAGTCGGCGACGACATTGTCGCCCTCCTCGATCCCTTGTCGCAGCTCTTTGCAGTGTGGATCATCCTCTTCCGCCTTTCGAACTTCCTCCCAAATGGCCCACGTTGGTTCGGTGATAGCCTCGAGCTCGGCTACATCTGTCCGTCAGGATAATGCATCGGCCAAAAGTATTCTGTCGGCCCGGCCGGTAGACTATCTCGAAGTCAAATCACATGAGCTTCGAGACAAACTTCTGCTGCTCGAGTAGGTGCATAAGCGGCTGTTGGTCGGTCACAATCCAAAAATGTCGCCCTAATAGATAGGGCCTCCAGCATCTCACAGCTTCGACAACCCTAGCATCTCCTTTACGTACACAGATAGCCCCAGTCGAGTTGTGCCCAGTGCCTTGCTAAGATAGGCCAATGGTCGCCCTTCCTACACTAGCACAACTTCTATTCCTATGTCGCTTGCATCTGTATGTACCTCAAACAAGACAATGAACTTTGGCATTGCGAGCACTGGCGTCGTAGTCATTGCGCCCTTCAGCTTCTCGAATGCCTCCTCACTATCCTCGGTCCATTTGAGCTCGCCTTTCTTGGTTATCTCAATTAATGGCTTGGCGATGGTCCCATAATCCTTCACGAACATCCGATAATATCATGTGAGCCCTAGAAATCCTCGTAACTGCGTGAGACTCGTTGGCTTAGGCCAGGCGACCATGGCCTCTATCTTCCTTAGATCGACCATCGCACCATCATGAGAAATAAAGTGGCCTAGGTACTCGACCATCTCCTGTCCAAACGAGCCCTTGGATGGCTTGATGTGGAATGAGTTAGCCTTCAGGATTTCGAGCACCACTCGCAAATGCTCGATATGCTCTGCCCATGTCTTCGAATAAACCAAGATATCATCAAAGAAGACTAGAACAAACTTACGTAGATGCTCCATAAAGATGGAATTCATAGCAAACTGGAAAGTGGATGGAGCATTGCACAGCCCGAATGGCATTACCAGATACTCATACTGCCCCTGATGTGTACGAAAAGCTGTCTTCAGGATGTCAGCTTCGTGGAATCGGATCTGATGATAACCAGCCCTGAGATCGAGCTTAGAGAAATAGCGTGATCTTTCTAACTCATCGAGCATGTCGTTGACACTGGGAATAGGGAACCGATCCTTGATAGTCGCGGCATTTAGGGCTCGGTAGTCGGTGCAGAACCTCTACGTGTCGTCCTTTTTCTTTGTTAGTAGGACTGGTGAGGAGAACGAACTCGAGCTAGGTTGGATGAGCCCGGACTCGAGCATCTCAACAACTTGTCTTTCTATTTCAGTCTTCTAGAAGTGAGCGTACCTATAAGGATGGACGTGTACTGCATGCTTCTCATGACCAGAGGTATGCGGTGGTCAAACTCCCGGTGTGGTATTAGGCCTTTGGGTTCGCCCAGCACACTGTCAAATTCCCCAAGTAGCTCGCGCACCTCGTCTTGTTGTTGCTCGGACTCGTCCGTGCGCGCACCCTTGTTTTAGACCACTACTGCAAATATTTGGCCGCCACCTCGCCAAAATCTCTCATAATCTTCAATCCAATCTCCTTGGTACCTTTTACTTCGCCGGTCTTTAGGGTGACTCGTCGATCTCCAGCTTTGAACTTCATGACCCTTGTCCGGTAGTTTATGGTTACCTCTCCTAGTCCTTTGAGCCATTGCACTCCTAGAACAACGTCGGACACGACCAGGGGCAGGAATAGAGATCGGCCTTCACAGTAACCCCTTGAAACTTGATCGGTACCCCATGAAAAGCTTCCGAGCACTTCAACCTTTCTCAATTTGCTACTCGGACTTCAAACGGCTCGATCTTGGTCATTGGTAACTTCACCATTTGTGATAGCGTGGCATTGATGAAGTTGTGTAACACCCCGCTATGTCATAAATATCAGAGTTAAATTTTCGCAAAATCTTTTCTTAAAATATACTTATAAGTTTGCGAATCATGATTCGGAGTGCTACCGTAATCCGTTACTTTGCTTTGAAATCCGTTTATAGTTTTAAGAAAAGCGGTTTATCATAATATAAACAATCCGACTGGTAATTGGACCAAAAGGCTAAGTTTGACAAACATGAAAAGTCAGCGGAAATCGTAGCGTGGCAAAACATGTAATTCAAACTACGAGAGATAGTAACAGCACTGATATGCCAAATTCAAACATATAAACAAAATCCCGAACTGTCCGTCAGCTCATTCCTCCGGTCCGACTCCGTGACCTGAAAAACATAAATAAACATGGGGCGTGAGCACTAAAAGCCACTGTGCTCCGTAGGAACTCATACTAAAGTAAACAGTGAAAATAATTGCAATATCATGATCCTGGTATATATATAAGCAGAGCATGATACCGGTAACCATTGCCATCACATGACCGTTGCCTCATAACCGTTACCTCATCTGCCAGCATGAAAATGTCGGACACCATGTGCACACTCTAGTGGGCAGACTAGGCTACTAGAACCCAGAATGGACTGGCGACCATTCCAAGCGGATACATAACATAACATGACATGATACATACCTCAAACATGGTAGAGCAATTATAATCAATGTAATACCCAGTCTGAGTCCCCACCTGAACCGTCGATATGAAACTGGAAGTGCTGATGATCGTGAATTGTTCAAACTGTAACATAATATAAACAAATACAAAGTACTATGCTCAGACTGATTAAAATAACTAGTTAATATGTTAAGATGCTCGACTCGACTTGACTTAACATTGGACTTAACCAGTATAATCGGAACTGGTTAAAATTGGAACTGAACTGACATGAATTTACTGAAATTGACCTGACCCAGAATTTAACTGAAATTTGACCATAAACATGAACTGAATCATTAATCATTAAAATATAAGCCGAACCGGTCTGAACTGGCCGGTCTGCGGTCTGGCCGGACCGCCGGCCTGCTGTGGCCGGTCGACCGCTGGCTCGGCCAACCAGCCTGCTAGGGCCTCGGGCGCAGGCGCTTGCATGGACTGGCTCGGCCTAGGCATGGCCGGGCCTTGCTGATTGTGCACGGGCACGAATTGGCATGGGCATGGGCATCCGCGCACGCTGGCGTGCCGCTGGGCACAGCCGGTCGTGGACGGAGCTTCGCTAGGCACAACAGGCACTAGTTTGGGCCAACTGAGCATGACCTTGAGCGTTGAGGTGTGGCTGGTGCGACTGGCGCTCATGGAACGGCCATCGGGTGCGGCTGGGCACGACCGACGGTCGACTGGACTCATGGCGTGGCGACTGGTGCTGCCGGGCGCTGGCACTTGCGCGACTGGACACTGTCGGGCACGACCGAGCACCGCGACAGGCGACTGAACACGTGAATGCGCGCATAGGCGCTGGTTGGCATGAACGGGTACTGTACGGGCACTACCGGGTGACCCTGACGGTACTGGGCACTCGGACGTGCTGTCGAGCACTGCCCAAGGCCGACTAGCATGCAGTTGCACGCACTGGCATGCACGGGGACCTATCGGCGTGCGCTAGGTGTTGGAACCCATGAGGATCTCGATATGCACAAATCACAGACAAACATTCAACATAAACCTATGCGCAACGGATCTAAAGGTTTGATGAAGAAAACTTACTGCTTAAAATTTTTGTAGATCTGGCTGGCCCGAACAGTTGACCGCAAATCAAATCTTCTTGGAATCGAACAAACTTTACCAATCCAGAAAGCTGACGTCACGGCGAAGTCAACGGTGTTGACCGGTCGGAAAACGGAGGATCCACGCACTCTCACGCGCGCGAGTAAGTCCCAGCTACTGCTTCCTTCCGGCGGCGCGTGGCGGCGCGTGCGGCGGAGTCCGGCGGCGATCTCGACGGT
>CACSLK010027792.1:1422371-1450169 GCA_902706635.1 Striga hermonthica
TATGATAAATGCTTTCTCTTAAGATAAAGTAATGCCTTTTAATTAATATAATTCCAGTAGATTGTATTTACAAGTAGAATACGTCCAATCAGATTGGAACGCCGGGTATACTACTCTAACAAATTACACTAGCACTTATGTTGGGTGTTGCACAAAGCCTATAGCCTCTACTCGAAAAAATAGGCGAAACGACTCTTCCAAATAAACTCATCAGCACCCGCCCCGTTAATACGAGGCTCTAATAAAGCAACCACATCCGGTTTGGTTTGTTCTGTTGAACAAGTGAAAGAAACGCAAGCCGAAAAGACTTAGAGGCCGCAAACTTTTCTGATTTTATCAGATCTTATCATTTTTCGAAGAAATCTTGGATTTTATAGGATATTTTTATTAAAATTAAGGATCTCATCGAGAACTTACAGCAGCTTGCCAGCTGTGATCTAGACTTGAAGTAAGGAATTCACCTAGAGCATCTATGCTTGAAGGCAGTAAGCAGGACCACGGAAGGATAATGTTATGAGACTCACTGATCGTTGTTGTAATCCAGACATGCGTACTCTTAAGCTGTAAGATAATATAAAATGGGTATATGTATTCATTACTTATTTATTTGATTTATCAAGGGTGATTCCTATTTTGCTAGGATGACATACTCGATATTTTGGTAAATAACTGTGGTTATATGATGTGTCATTATAAATTATTTACGGTCACTGTGTCCCAGTGCGCTGGGTTGATGACGTCCCCGAAATGAGCTCAGGAATGAATATTATGTCAAGCCCTGGAGGCGGATGTGTTATCCGGCATAATGATTAAGGATCTGAGTGGTACTAGTTTCAGAAATGAATAAGAAGTTGATTAATTATTTTTTTCAGTAATTTAATTAATCAACGGACGTTATATCTTAAACATGGGGAGATAAATCGATCAATTAGATTAATATATTTAATCAGTGCAAAACCAATTAATTGTAATTCGAAGTTAAATGGGGAGAGCAATAATATTACTCTAGTGGAATGTTTTATTATTTAATTCCAATATTAGGAATTAGGAATTATTATATTCCATAATTCCCTAAGGATGGGAATATTCCTTCTAGAATATTGCCTAGGGTTAGGAGACTATGGAGTCTTCTAGAAGGTAATTAAATATTAGAAATAATATCCTAGATGGGAAAAAGGAGATGTAAGATAATAAGGATCCCTAAACCTTAAAGAATAAGCCCATATTTAGCACCTCCTTTAGGTCCCTATTGTAGCCTATAAATACACTAGGTCCCCTAACCTCTTCAACAAGCTTTTCACGTTTTTATCCCCGAAGGGCTGGAGAAATTCGGCCTCTTCAAGAGAGAAAGAAAGAGAGAGATTCTTCTTTGAGAGAAAATTCGGTTAGCACCCTAAGGTCTTAGAAAAAGATGATCAAGAGGTTTTGGGAAATCTAATAAATCGCTCCACCAAGATTTATTAGAGATCGTGTAAAGGTCATACAATAGAAGACCGAAGGTTGTTATTTCGTATCCATCGAATAAATATATTTCCCAGCTTTCCGTCAAATTTCTGCGCCAGGTACTGTTCACGCCTTCAGTCCGCGCCCAGGTGTCCAGCTCGCGTTCAAGTTCATCAGCATCCGCGCGATCTTAGGAAACAAAGAGAGCGTGTAGCGCATTGGTCTTGAACGTGGATACCGTGCGCAAGATCGCGGGTTCGAAACCCACCACCAGCAATTTTCTCTTTTTAGCCCAGCAGTGAAGAGGAAAGGTACGCGGGCCGTACAGCCCGCGAGGGCCCGATCTCTGACTCATCCTCCAGCCCGCACTCGGCCGCGTTGCGCCCGACATCTTTCACCAAGTACATCCCGCGAAGCCCGACAACAGCCCGAATGAGCCCGCGCATTTTCGGCCTGGCCCAGATGTCTCTCCGCGTGGGCCAGCTTCCCTATGCGCGGCCCAATTGCATCAACACGTCCCAAGACGCGTCCTTGGTCCAGATACTTTCCAGGAAGGCCTAGAGCGAGTCCAGCTAGCCCAGACAACTTCAGTCTGGTCTAGTCGCGGCCAGCGAGCTCAAAATTGGCCAAAGTCCAGCGACTACCAGGCGGTCCAAAGGCGGTTCTACTTGGTCTAGAAGCCCCGGTTCATGCCCGAGATGGTTCCTGAGTAGTCCGATCTACTTACCAAAGGTCCGAGACAATCCGATGAGCTTGATGAGCGATTGGAGCACGTTGGTGACACGATTAGAATCGAGAAAGACCAAGTCTAGCTGCCCATTAGACTTTGGTGTTCAGACGATCTCCATCAACGGAAATCAGAAACGTCTCCGAGTCGGCAAAAATTTTAAACCGTAAGTCCAAATCCTAACTATAGATTCCGCTGCGTTAGGATTTATTATTCAATAGATTTGAATGTGCACATTGTCGATGTTCCTGATAGAACCCAACAACTGAGATCAGAGCCGAGGCTAATTCGACTTTGTGCACTATTCGAATTAGGACTTGCATGATATATGTGAATTTATTGTGTACGGACGCAACGCATAATAGATTAGAATTGCAAATAAGTGTGTTTGCAGGTATTCTTGAATCCGACTATTATGGCCCGCATGTATGTTTGTTTTTTAATTCATGTATGTCATTTTATAAGGCTCGAACATGTCGAGGATTTTTTTGGGTTGGTGAATATTTGTAATAATTTATTTGCGCAGTGGGACACCGCATAGTTTAAATGCTATACTAGATCATTCATGTACGACCCATGCGTGGGCCATAGGATTAATGTATGTAATATATATTATGTAATTGTTCGTTGGACTCGGTAAGTGCGGATATCTCTCGACGATATGAGGCAGGCTACCCCGTGAACCCATAGTTGATGGGATACGTCGTACTGTGCAAATGCAGACATACTCGCAGGCAGCTTGCTGTCAGGTACGAGCATTGTTAAGGTGTTTGCAGACGGATACGCACGGACCCAGGTCGACAGAAGTACGGGCGACGGTGGAAGTAGTCACACGCCAACGGAGGAGACTCGATGGCGACTTTCCCAGTGAAGACTTGTTCAAGACGAAAAGTGAGAGTCACGACGAAAAAGGAAATTCCAAGTCCTGAATCGGAAGACCCAGTTCAACAAGGACAAGACTGCATTTCCCAAAAGATTGGAGATTGATTAAAATGGCCATGATAGTTGGATCTTAGTTCCTCGTTTATTATTGCTTATTAATCATGCATGTCCTTATGTGATTTAATTGCTCTATGTGCAAATCGAATTATTAGGAGCATGTTAGGAAAATCCCTTTGAACTAAAAATTATATTAAGTGTGTAATGGGTTGAAATAAATAACATCCAAGGCCTCCATTATAGGTTTACCAGTGAAGTGATTTAAATCGAGCCCAAAGGACGTTTTATTTCGCAGTTCACAAGGACGAATCTCCTTCGGATGGTTATAGTGAGCTATTTCAAAAGCGTACGGGTCACCCAAAGTTGGACGTATAATTTTGGTAGTAAACTTAGGACCAATTAATGGGTTACGCTTTAAGTGCAAATAATTACGATATTCCCAAAGGAAAAGGTCGTTTTTATTCTTTTATATGTTAATTGCGCTGGCCAAAAGTTTGACCGACTATTAGTTAAGTATTGCTTGGCAGTACGTTAAGCTAATGGGATTTATCCCTCCTCTTGCGACGGTTTGAACCGTAGACGTCTACACTTCGTGGCCTGCAGGGATTCGGTATTTTGAGGTGCCGGTGAATATATCAAATGTTGTTTTGAAGGGATCAATATTTGATGATTCAAAACACTTGACCGAGTAAAGACTATGTTTGCATGATCCTAGGAATTCAAAATGTCTTTTCAATCCGTTGTCCGTAATACTTAAAGATAATTTACTTGTTCAAACATGATTAGAAATAGAACTTGGATAGTGTCTAGTTTTGCTGAAGAATACAAACCGAATGGCATATGTATCTGGTTTAAGCGAAGTAGACATAGAAAGATGAATTGTTCTATCTTTAGTACAAGAAAGGTAAATCTTATTCACTGGGAAGTCGAAACATTTTAAGTGGTGTTATCTATCAGTGCCTGGTATATAGATACGTAACCACTAATTATGTAAAAAGGTTTTAGTGAACCGATCGACATGTGAAGGTTGGATTACCATCTAGAATGAGCTAGCTACGGAAGTAGCAACTATTGCAGTATGAGTTATCTATTAAATAGAATTTTTGGTCTTCGAGTAATTGTCTTTTCGTACCAAGTTTTAGAAAGAACTCGTGTTCAGCTTCTAAATTATGTATGGGTAAAAACGAGATGCTTATCCATTTGATACATGGGTAGACAATTAGCAAACTCAAGGAGCCAAAATATCTCACAGTGCAATAAATATCACATCGACTATAATCAATAAGAAGAAAGGTCCTTCAATAAATGAATCGTTACATTAATTTGGCATCTAGTGTTTGGGATTTTAGTTTTAGTAGAATTCAAAGGTGGATAGCCATTGAACTCATGGGTTCTTTGGGAATGGATGAAACTATCAGACCTATAAATTATACTTGGTAGCTAAAATCACAAAAATGACTTTTTGAAGGTCGAGGGATTTAGAAGCCAAATAAATGTTAAAATTGGTTTATTCGATTTGTAAAGTTCTATGATCTTAAGACAAAAGATAGTTTTGAATATTTTTCTTCGGAGAAATTTGTTCAAAACAGGGTACATTAGGTGACATTCCATAAGTTTGAGTACATCGAAAGAGTGCAATGGCAGTTATGGAAAGATGTCGAGTTTAATGTATCAGTGGCATTACGATTGAAATCGTAGTGACTAATACCTTTTGGAAAATCATAGAAATACTTATTAGATGTTGAGGTTCGATCTCAACATGTTGCACTTGGTTCATCGGAACTAGACGGTGTAACAAGAACGAAGGAAAATGTCTCTCAGGAAGATTGGTTATGTCAACGATGAGTTATTAGGAATTTCGCTTTTTCGTATTGGAGTTGTTCAAATAGCAGGATAAGCTCTGAACATAATCCTATCTAAGTTTAGTAGTCATTACTCTGAGTGAATTGTTGGCAAGTCTTAGGCCTTGTCAGGAACATATTCGGATTCAGATCTTTTCAGCAAACGTGCTGGAAAGTTGATACTAATAGGATTGGAAAAGATGTTCGGAAATTAGGCTATTTGTGGGATACTTCATAGTGACGAGAAATGAGTGGATTATTATAGTACTAAAAGTCAGAATATGTTCGTTAGCGCGAATGTTTGATTTTTAGAGGAATACTAAGTAATAAACCACTAAGCTTATTTGTAGAATTGTTTTAAGGAAAGATAAAGGTAAAAGTTCAACTTTGTTACCAAGTGTACAAATGTGATACCACAAGGAAAAATTGCAACACGTATTTTGTGCTATACACCTTTGCAGAGGGAATCTCGTTGTAGTGGGAGGGTTGGAAGACAACTCCATTCGTGATAATAAGAGAGTCATTGGATTCAGTCTGTATTAATCACAAGTCCGTGGAATTCATGTTTTGAGAAAGTCTCGGACTTAGTCTCTAGTAAACTTGAATCGGTCCCTAATTATACAATGAGGAGATCCAAGACAAAGATGCATAAACTTAGCAAAGTTTTAATGATTTCTGATTTAGTGTCATGGACTCTTATCAGATCTGGGTTCTTATAGAATTACCAAGTAGCAAACTTGCTATTGGACGAAAGTAAGTTAAGACTTTAGTACAAGGCTTGTTGTGGAATAGCATACTCAGAAAGAATGGGATCTATTATGAGTTAGATTTTTCACCAGTAGTCGTGTTTAAGTCTGTACATAGAAAGGCTTGTTGTGAAATGGTGAACTCAGAAAGAATGGGATCTATTATGAGTTAATTATTTCACCAGTGGTTGTCAAGACATTTTCCTTAACCGGAAGTCTTGTAGGAATATCCACGGAGCAGCACCCAGAAGTTTTCATTGAAAAGAGCTAAGAGCATTTAGTCAGTAGGCTGACAAAGTCCATTTAAAGGACAGTGGTGGGCCGATCATTCGGTTGTTAAGTTCGAATTGGGGATTTGATTATTCATTAAATGAGCATTGTGTGTGGCGCAATGGAGGCGTGGTGGTATTTTTGTACTATGCGTAGACAACATCTTGATCACTGGAGACAGTGTGAAAATGTTGACAGAAGCAAGGGTATGGTTATCCAAGTAGTGGTACATGAAAGATTCGGAATCAACAAATATTCTTGAGATTACCGATCACAAGAAAGATATGTTGTGATTATCCCAATTTTCATGTACAGACTGTCATAAGGCTCATTTTATTTCCATGACACAGAGGCAGTCCTTATGCATGGCAAGCGGAAGCCTAGTATATGCAATAGATGAGACCTGATATTTATTTGCATGGTTAGTAAATATCGAAGTAATCCCAGATGGGAGCAATAGTTCATGGTAGGACATAAGATCAAGCGCCGTAAAAGGGCTAAGGATAATAGGTAAGGTTACCAGATATGAACAACAAGTAAAAATCATCATATAGTTTGTGTTCACTTGTGGGAACCAAGTAGATTAGAGGAATGTCAACGGTGATGCGTTGACGGATTCTACTATGAACTCAGTACGTCCCTTCCCAATGGTGAGCGACGTAGAGATTGGATTCGCCATTGAACTAAAAATGTGAAACCTCGTCTGGCCAAGTCAGGTCACAATTTGATTGTGATGATAGTTGGTGCAGTTACAGACAGAGAGGAATCACTAGTTCATAAAGCAAGTGACACATAGAGCAAGTACGCCCGTTGCAAAGGACTGCGACAAGGTGGATGTTTGTCGCCTAGTTACATCGGTAGACAACCAGGTAAATCATTTTAGGATTGGCTTTCCGATGAAAGCGTGGTGATGGCCATGTTAAAGGATTGGGAGTCGGATGTATGGCAGAAAGGACAACAGTTCTTTTTTAGAATTGAGATTGAAAGAGAATCGTGGTTAGCAATAGTCATGAGCTTATTACGCAGAAGTGGGAGATTGTTAGAGCTATGCTGTAAAAGCTCCGATTTGCAGATTCTATCAATTCCATTTTGATCTGGCCATCATGTTTCGGTCAAAGTACATATGCTTGCAGTTTATTTATTTATGCAATCATACTCCTTGTCTGACATTGAGATAGTGTGGTTCGAAGTGTTTCGAACAGAAAGATCACCTATCGGTTCATTGTAAGACTAAACTATTCGTTCACAGTCTAGACAGGCAGTGAGACCCCTCTTGGACAAAGACTGTAGTGTATTCTTGATTCAGTTAGTCTTTGACTGGAGAATTACACTAGCACTTATGTTGGGTGTTGAATAGGACCACAGAAGGATAAGATTATGAGACTCACTGATCGTTGTTGTAATCTAGACCTTCAGTAATTGATGCATACTCTTAAGCTGTAAGATAATATAAAATGGGCATATGTATTCATTACTTATTTATTTGATTTATCAAGGGTGATTCCTATTTTGCTAGGATGACATACTCAGTATTTTGGTAAATAAGTGTGTTTATATGATGTGACATTATAAATTATTTACGGTTACTGTGTCCCAGTGCGCTGGGTTGATGACGTCCCCGAAATGAGCTCAGGAATGAATATTATGTCAAGCCCTGCAGGCGGATGTGTTATCCGGCATAATGATTAAGGATCTGAGTGGTACTAGTTTCGGAAATGAATAAGAAGTTGATTAATTATTTTGTCAGTAATTTAATTAATCAACGGACGTTATATCTTAAACATGGGGAGATAAATCGATCAATTGGATTAATATATTTAATCAGTGGAAACAAATTAATTGTAATTCGGAGCTAAATGGGGAGAGCATTAATATTACTCTAGTGGAATGTTTTATTATTTAATTCCAAGATTAAGAATTAATTATATTCCATAATTCCCTAAGGATGAGAATATTCCTTCTAGAATATCACCTAGGGTTAGGAGACTATGGAGTCTTCTAGAAGGTAATTAAATATTAGGAATATTATCCTAGATGGGAAAAAGGAGATGGAACATAATAAGGATTCCTAAACCTTACGAAATAAGCCCATATTTAGCACCTCCTTTAGGTCCCTATTGTAGCCTATAAATACACTAGGTCCCCTAACCTCTTGAACAAGCATTACATGTTTTTCTCCCCGAAGGACTGGAGAAATTCGGCCTCTTCAAGCGAGAAAGAAAGAGAGAGATTCTTCTTCGAGAGAAAATTTGGTTAGCACCGTAAGGTCTTAGAAGATGATGATCAAGAGGTTTTGGGAAATCTAATAAATCGCTCCACCAAGATTTATTAGAGATCGTGTAAAGGTCATACAATAGAAGATCGAAGGTTGCTATTTTGTATCCATCGAATAAATATATTTCCCAGCTTTCCGTCAAATTTCTGCGCCAGGTACTGTTCACGCCTTCAGTCCGCGCCCAGGTCTCCAGCTCGCGTCAAGTTCATCAGCATCCGCGCGAGCGTGTAGCGCAGTAGTCTTGAACGTGGATTCCGTGCGCGAGATCGCGGGTTCGAAACCCACCACCAGCAATTTTGTCTTTTTAGCTCAGCAGTGAAGAGGAAAGGCACGCGAGCCGTACAACCCGCGAAGGCCCGATCTCTGACTCATCCTCCATCCCACACGCGACCCGCATTGTGCCCGACATCTTTCACCAAGTACAGCCCGCGAAGCCCGACAACAGCCTGAATGAGCCCGCGCATTTTCCGTCTGGCCTAGATGTCCCTCCGCGTGGGCCAGCTTCCCTATGCGCGGCCCAATTGCATCAACACATCCCAACAAGTCCCTACAGCCCAGTGACGCGTCCTTGGTCCAAATACTTTCCAGCGAGGCCTAGAGCGAGTCCAGCGAGCCCTAACAGCTTCAGTCCGGTTTAGTCACAGCCAGCGAGCTCAAAACCGGCCCAGCTTGAGTCCAGCTACTACCAGGCGGTCCAAAGGCGATTCCACTTGGTCCAGAAGCCCCGGTTCGTGCCCGAGATAGTTCCCGAGCAGTACGATCCACTTACTGAAGGTCCGAGACAATTCTATGAGCTTGATGAGCGATTGGAGCACCTTGGTGACTCGATTAGAATTGAGAAAGGCCAAGTCTAGCTGCCCATTAGACTTTGGTGTTCAGACGATCTCCATCAACGGAAATCAGAAACGTCTCAGAGTCGGCAAAAATTATAAACCGTAAGTCCTAATCCTAACTATAGATTCTGATGTGTTAGGATTTATTATTCAATAAATTTGAATGTGCACATTATCGACGTTCCTAATAGAACCCAACACACTGTAGGAAGTGCATCAACAACCTGAATTTGCATCCGGGCGAACTCCTAGATAAGATGGTTCTGCTGAGTAACATAAGTCAAGTCACCCTTTACCTTACGGCTTAGGGCATCTGTAACGACATTCGCCTTCCCCAGATGGTATTGAATGGTACAATCATAGTCCTTGACAAGCTCTAACCAACGACGTTGACGCATGTTGAGCTCCTTTTGAGTGAAAATATACTGTAAGCTCTTATGATCAGTGAAAATCTCGCATCGACCGACGTATAAATAATGTCGCCAAATCTTGAGAGCATGAACTACCGCTGCTAGCTCCAAGTTGTGCGTAGGATAATTCTGTTCATGGGGCTTTAATTGGCGTGAAGCATAAGCAACGACCTGGCCATACTGCATGAGTACGCATCCCAAACCCTGTCTTGAAGCATCACTAACGATGGTGAAACTCCGAGAAGGATCTGGAATAGTCAACACCGGTGTTGTGGTAAGCCTCTTCTTGAGCTCCTGGAAACTGGATTCGCATCTATATGTCCACTCGAATTTAACAGACTTCCTCGTTAGCTGGGATAAAGGAAGGAAAATCTTGGAGAAACCCTCGATAAACCTGCGATAATACCCTGCCAAACCAAGAAAACTGCGAACTTCGGATGGATTCTTCGGTGTCGACCAATTTTGAACAGCGGAAACTTTGGATAGATCAACCTCGATACCTGCCTGAGTGATAACATGACCCAGAAAGGCTACTCGCTGGAGCCAGAATTCGCATTTGGAGAATTTAGCATATAACTTTTCACGTCTAAGGGTTTCAAGAACAACCCTCAGATGCTCCCCGTGCTCCTTCTGGCTCTTCGAGTAGATTAGAATATCATCGATGAAAACAATAACAAATTGATCGAGGTAAGGATGGAAGATACGAGTTCATCAGGTCCATAAATACTGTTGGAGCGTTACTGAGGCCAAATGGCATGACTACGAACTCATAATGATCGTACCGAGTACGAAAAGCGGTCTTTGAAATGTCTGACTCTTTGATCTTCAGCTGATGGTAACCTGATCGTAAATCAATCTTGAAAAATACACAAGCTCCCCTCAGTTGGTCAAATAAGTCATTAATTCTGGGAAGCGGATATTTATTCTTGATAGTTAACCTGTTAAGATCCCGGTTATCAATACACAAACACATAGAACCGTCCTTCTTCTTGACGAAAAGAACGGGTGCTCCCTATGGTGAAACACTCAGTCGGATAAAACCGAGTTTCAATAACTCCTGAATTTGAGTCTTAAGCTCTTGGAATTCTTTCGGTGCCATTCTATAAGGCGCTTTGGAAACTGGGCCGGCTCCTGGAATAAGATCAAAAGAGAACTCTACCTACCGGTCAGGTGTTCCTCCTGGAATTTGGTCCAGAAACACATCCACGAACTCACGAGCAATAGAAACGTCGTGAGGTGTCCGTACTTTTGGTTCATCGCTGACAAGACTCACTAGATAACCCTGACAATCACCTCATCGTAACATCTTAATGGCTTTCTCCATGGAAATAATATGAGGTAAAGAACGAGTCTTGGTGCTAAAGAAAGTCATATGATCATCTCCCGGAAGATAAAGAATAATCTCCCGGTCATGGCATCGAATATCTGCATGAAAATGTGTTAGCCAATCCATACCGAGAATGAGGTCAAAGTCCTTCATCTCGAGAATATCTCTCGGTCATGCCCATCTGCTGCTGCTAGGGTGGCCTCGGGGCCTGTTGTCTGGGCTGCTGCTGTTGTGGCTGTGGCTGTGGCTGTGGCTGCTGTGGTGGTTGTTGTCGTGGCTGCGGTCGCTCTGGGCAGTTGTTGATGAAATGTCCGAGCTGATGGCAATAATAGCAAATGTCCTGGCCGAAATGACACTCTCCACGATGGGGTCATCCGCAAGTAGTGCATGGTGGAATCTGCTGTGGCCTGGCTCCTGGTTGTCTCGGACGGATCCTCCTGTCAGTCTGGAAGCCTCTCCTCTTTCTCTTCTTCTCCTTCGGTTGTTGGCCAGCAGCAGGTTGAACTGGTGGGCTAAAGATGATTGGGCAGGTGCAAATGGCTGAAGATGATCGTGGTTGGCTTCCCTCCGGATGCTGGCGTCAACTTCCTGGGCTATGGTAACAGTACGGGCATAGGTCTGGACGCCGTGACCTACAATGTTATGACGGACTACTGGCAAAAGCCCGTCAGTGAAGCTCCATTTCAGCTCGATAGTACGCGGGATAATATTTCTCGCGTATTAACTCCTTGAACCTGTCCCATGTACAATCTTCCTTTTCACCGGGGCGCATTCCCCAGTAAGCGTTCCACCAGAGACGTTCGTCACCCGTCAATTGGATCTGTGCGCATAAAACACAATAACGGTCGGGACAGTCCATGACCTCGAAAATCATTTCAAGGCCTTGAACCCACTCGTCAACAATTCAAGGGTCTCCCTGGCCGGAGAATTTTTCTGGACAGTAGTCGCGAAACTGAGCGACTACGGTGGCCTGGGGAACCTCCTGATGATCTGGCTCTCTACGTGGCGGCATCTTAATATTAGAAATGTTCGACACGATTAAACATAGAGATATGACATAACATGATACATTAACTGAGTGAGAAAAAACATAAATTTCTTGACGAGTCACTAACTTGGCCTGTAAACATTAACACTAAATCATGGGTACACTGGACCATAATTCCTAAACATGACTCAAGCATCCTAACTAGGTTATAATTGTGAATTCTTTTTTAGCATATACATAGTCATTTGTTTATAATTTACAACATAAATCAGCACTTAGCTGTAGTCGGCGAGGCGTGAGCGTGACGTGTTCAGGTTTAATAAATGTTTCTGACTCATAAAAGTTTTCAGAGACGTAGAAACGGGCTCTGATACCAACTGTGACACCCCGCTATGTCATAAATATCAGAGTTAAATTTTCGCAAAATCTTTTCTTAAAATATACTTATAAGTTTGTGAAATCATGATTCAGAGTGCTACCGTAATCCGTTACTTCGCTTTGAAATCCGTTTATAGTTTCAAGGAAAGCGGTTTATCATAATATAAACAATCCGACTGGTAATCAGACCAAAAGGCTAAGTTTGACAAACATGAAACGTCAGCGGAAGTCGTAGCGTGGCAAAACATGTAATTCAAACTATGGGAGATAGTAACACCACTGCTATGCCAAATTCAAACATATAAACAAAATCCCGAACTGTCCGTCAGCTCACTCCTCCGGTCCGACTCTGTGACCTGAAAAACATAAATAAACATGGGGCGTGAGCACTAAAAGCCACTGTGCTCCATAGGAACTCATACTAAAGTTGAAATTTGATACTTGAACACCAAATATCCAGAGATGCACGTAAATTGACTAGACAGACAGTAATGAAGATTCAAACAATTACGGAAGCAGTTTTTCATTAAAAATTGAACCTTCAGGAGAGCGTCCCACTCTCCCTTCAGATCTCTTTCATTAATGTGAACAACTCATACATCATCCAAGGGTTTACAGTATAGACTCCCTCTACACTCTACTTGAATGATGACTCACACAACTACTTATCCGACCACAACTCCCTTGTGGATTTTCTAGTTCGAATCCCTCAAACTATAAGAACGAACCTCTGAACGTTCTTTTACAAAGTGTTCTGAATATCACTCTTTTTCAATCACTGAAAGAAAAATAACCAACTCAAAAATCAAATTCGAAAGTCATTTTCAGCTCTGGTCTCGTCCTCATTTTATCTTCAGCATCCTTTGGAAAGTCTTCTCATCCAAGACAAATGCAGATAAGGAATGAAAATCTCTTGAACTTTTTCCTTCTTTGATTATGGAAGGTGAATCTCGCGATCCTCCTCCTCTTAGATTATGGAAAGCGTATCTCCCCCTCAATCCCAAAGTCATGCCAAAATAATAACATAAATAATCAGTCCTTTGAACTCAATTAAAATTAACACTTATTCATACCAAAAATAAACTTACCTTAAATACTTCCGTAAATTTCTGGACACTGCGAACGTCTGAAGGTTCATCGATTTACTGCCAATCTTCAGCACTTTCAATCTCCCCCTTTGGCAGATAAATCGAAAACCATGAACCTGCAAAGATGAAACAAATACAAATTTTGCAGAATACACGACTTCCTAAGAATACTAATGTCACACATGTTTTGTTCTTAGGAACAACTTCAAATACCTGAATACCAGCACATTAGTTCACAAAATATCCCACAAACGTTCATCAATCGCAAGATAATAGGACATAAAGGAAGAAGCTCAAACAAAACACACAAAACCGAGTTTTTAATAAAACGCAAATAAAATTCCTGCTACGAGATAGCTATGCAGATTCTTCCTCGTCAGATTCTTCCCCAGAACCTTCTTCAACACCATCCTCAGTCCCTTCCTCTGGGCTTGCTTCCTATTCCTCATCCTCGGTATTAGACCCAACTTCTTCTACTTCTTTATCCTCTCCTTCTTCTGAACCTTCATCTTCTTCCACAACCTTCTCATTTTTCTTGTCCTTAGCGACAACAATCTTCTATTTCCCTTTTTCCTTAGCACCACCAGCAGCAGCAGCTTCTTTTGTCCCAGTCTTCTTTTCCCCCTTAGCAAGGGCTTTCTTCTACCCCTTAGTAGGAGCCTTCTTCTTTGCAGCAACAACATGCTTATTTTTTTCCCCCTGTTTCGATTTAGAGACCAACGGGAGACGTGACGTTAAAGCGCCCAGAACTTCTTTGTAGTACCTTCGCTGATCAGCCAACTTCTTTTCAAGCCCTGCGAAAACTGCCACTTGATGATTTAAAAATCCGCGGAGCTGTGAAGGTGCATCAGAGGCCTTAACAAGAGAAGGACGAGGCGGAGCAACCTTAACACCGGCAAGGGCAAGAGGTTTGTTAACAGGGGCATAATTATCACCAAGTCGAGGATCCATTTTCACTCCAGCCTTAAAGAGAATAGCACATATGGTAGATGGGTACAACATCAACTTATGAGGCTCGGAGATTTCCGCAAAGCTCACAACAACATCAAAGATCATAGAATCAACATCGAATGGGGTACCATTCAGAATACGATAGATAACACGAGCTTAGGTAGGGGTGACAAACTGCTTGTGAGTGGTAGGAGTCCAATTTGATGCTCCTATCTTCTGTAGAGCATTGACAGGCGGAGTCAAACTTTTCACAAAGATTCCCGGAGCAAGCCATTTGGTAAGTTGTCCACCGGTCAAGGTGCGAGAAACTTTATCAAGATCATCAGTCAGAGGACGAAGAGAGGAACCTTCAGCTAAACCATGTACAGAGTCCACAACAGACGGAGAGAATTCAACCACATTATTACGCACAAACACTTTCTGAAACTTCTTTGAGGACGAATCAACGATAGAGGTAGTTAGGTTCGAATAGAATTCACCAACAAGCCGGGGACAGTACTTCCCGACAGACGTGACTGAGCCCTCAAGACCCACTTTCGTCAGAAGTTCAAGCAACCCAATTTGTTCACAGTGTTCGCTATCAATCGTCCGCTCAGGACAAAACTTCATTTGAGAAAAGATGGAAGAAAAACGTGTTTCAGCCAAAGGGGAATTAAACTGACGGGAGAAAGCATTACCAACAGTAAGAGGACTGTCTGGACCATCACCATCGACTTCAGGAACGATTTTTTCTTTCTCAAGCGGAGAAAGTTCCTTGTCCGCAGCATGTTTGTTGTCTGATTTCTCAGGTTTAGCAACATAGTTGGTAACCTTACGTTCAATAGAATCAGCATCAGAATCTGGAGATGGCTCTCCTCCAGATTTCGTGTGAGAAGGAGTACCAGCAGCAGGTTCAGGCACATGAACGACCTTCTTCGCCTTTTTGGTTTTGGGTGCGACACTTTCGGCGACCTTCTTGCATTTCTTTGGAGATTTGACGACAGACGAAGAACCTTTTCCTCCTTTGTCACTGGGTTTGGCGACTTCAGGTTGAGAAGCTTTAGTCGTTGAGGATTTTTTAGGGCTTAGAGAAACCCTAGTTACAGATTTAACGGGAGGTTGAATGTTCTCGGTTTCCATGGTTGAGGGGTTGGAGCTGGTGGAGTATCGGAACTCTGACTTTGACGAGTTGAACGCCGAGATGGCGGAGGAACATTCTTCTTCGATTTCATGGTGCCCTGCTTGGATTTAGGCATTGTCGAGAGGTATAGATTTTCTTGAAGAAGGAATGTTAGAGAGTTTTTAGAAGAACAAACAAATCAGAGATTATGGTTGATATGAGAGAGAAGCAAAGGTGATAAGGATGATATAGGAAACATAAATCACCGTTACCAAGGCAGTTACAAGATGGTTCGGCTCTAAGAATTTGAAATTCAAAAAATTTGACCAACACATCGCAGAATATTAAAATCGATCCTCCAAAAAGATCACTTACCAAACTAATTGATACAGTTACCATCTATAACGCATGAAGTTTCAGACACGAATATCGGCCAAATCATGTACCAAAAATAATTTTAGGCTCAAGATCGAAATAATATATGTCATGAGAAAAACTGGATGCACATGCCTAAAATAAATACTTAGCACGCAATACCCTAAAATTTTCTTTTCACGCAATATTAAAAAGATTCATTAATTGATTGACCCACAAATCTTTCCAAATCAATTTGAGGCGAGCTCAACACTAACAAGATGATGAGAAAATAAATTCTCTTTGTACACAACTCAGCCCTTATAGCTCCCACATTTATACAACACATAATTAATATAAGTTTGTTCATTACTTTCTCTTAGCAAAAAATGAAATTTTTGTTCGCAATTCAGCCCCAATACTTATAATGAACTTACTCCGTTCTATGAACTTCCACACCAATTCACTTACTAACATCAACTATACGCCAATGTCAAGCCCATTACTTGAGGTGTGAATCATCCCGCAAAAAGTTTTAATTTTTAACAAGCTGAGAAAATACCAGGATGGCCAACCTTATTCCACCAGAGAATATTCATTCTTAGAATGTTTACCTGTAGCTATCACACCTCGATTATTATTAGACACGTAACTCGTTTCACAGGTGATCAAGGAAGCACCTCATGTGATAGTTCCTTGATGCCTATTTTCACGAGAGCAGCTCTTACAAGTATATTAAAATGGTCATCATGACGAGCTCTTACAAACTGACCAGTTAGAATTCATAGACCACCAATCAACAAACTTAACAATAAACGATCAGAGAAGAAGTTCAGGGATGAACCTACATACTAAGATGCCTAAAAAAAGAAAAAGTCCTATATGCAATAGGCAAGATGTAACGCCCCGTATTTTATTAATAAAGGAAAATACTAGCTTTCGAGTAAAAGCTAGCCTTTGTTAATAAATATTCATGTTAATATTCAAGTCCATGTTATTCAGCTAGTTAAGTTCCAAGTTCGACGTTAAGTCAGTAATATATCCGGTTAATTTTATTTATTAACCGAGTCAATGATAGTAATTAATCTCAGTCCGTTTATATTAATAAATGGACATCAGCAGGTTGGGATTAATTATTCCAATGTTGACGTATTAATTAAGTTAATCGTCAAAAGTAAATTCAAGCCATTTATTCAGTTTCAGTTAAAGTCCGACTATTAGTCGATAAATTATTCGGTTTAATTATTTCAGTAACCGAATAAGTTTCCAGATTTAATTCCGATTCATTTCATTATTTAATGAGTTCGGAATTAATAAGTTAAGTTGACGAATTATTCGAAATATCAAATATTCGGATTAGTCGTCCATGTCAGGAATATCCGAAATTATTTTCGAAGTCACGTTTACGTTCGGAATAATTTTGTTAGTTAAGTATCATGCTTAGTTAAATTATTAAGTACAAGATTGTGCTTAATTAAGTATTAATCATGTTTATTAAGCTTAATGTTGTAAGCATTTGGTAGAATTTCTTAAAATTCTTATTAAATGCCGTGGGCATTTTAGTGGATATTCATGGGGAGAAATGTTTTTATCCTTAAGCATGAGGTGTCATCCTTTTAAGACATTAAGTGATGACTAATCTTATGCTTAGGTGACTAAGCTTTCATGTAAGGCAAGTGGAGATAAATGATTGGCCAAGACATATACTCCTTCCCTCCATTCGGTTATAGCATATTTAAAGTAAATGTGGGGAGAAATAGATTGATCCTACCCTTCTTAATAGATATTCAGCTTATATCATACTACTAAATTGAAGGAGAGAGTGATTAAGAGTGAGCAGCACAGAGAAGAAAGGAAGAATTAGCCGTACGCACATGCACGAGAAGTTTTGCACGGTCACGAGAGTTTGTGTAATTTAATCGAGCGTTCAAAAAGGTAACCTCATTTTATCTTCTCTTGATGTTAGTAGGATCATGTTAGATCAGTTATGTTCAAGTCAAGTTCATGAATTAGCTTTAAAATTCCCTCGGTCGTACGAGTTAGATCACGTCGAGCATGTTCGATTTTATCCGACCACTCTTGAGAAATTCTTGTCAAATTGATCGTTTTAAGTCATTTCATGTTCAATTAACTCATGTTGGTCGAGGGATTTTCATGTTTGGGCGATAAGTTGGCCATAGGGACGTGGGTTGCGCACGTAGCGCATGCCACGGGCCAACCATATTTTGTAGTCATGTTAAATAATGACCTTTCGAGCAATTCATGTTTATTTGATCATTAGATATTATTTCATGTTCAGTTATGTAATAGTTGTCGAAAAAAATAAGGTTCGGTCGAGGAGTTGGCTTAAAGCCGTAGGCGGCGCACGGTGCGCACGCCACCGGCCACCTTAGCCCGTCGAGCGAATGCATGATTTTTGAGTATTTTCAGCAGAATTGATCATGTCATGATATTTTATGTTGTTTCATGTTGAAACGGTCGAGAGAAGTCGTCGGACGGCTGGCAAGGGCCGGTCGTGGCCGCGCTGCCCGCACACAACGGCAGCAGTAGGCCGGCAGTCAGCCAGCACGGACAAACAGCGTGTGCGCATGCCCGCGAGGCGTCGCGCACAGCCTGCCCGCAACAGCAGTCCGCTGGCAGTGCCCAGTGCACGCCATCAGTTCACTATGCACGCCAGCGTGCGTGTTCGTGCGTCAGTCGCCTGTGATGCGTAAGTGGGTTTTGACCCCCGACGACAAGGAGGGCCAAGAGCCGAGGCGACCCGATAAGGCTGATAATGGGGCCAAAATGACGCATGCATGGCCTAAGAGACGGGTACGAGCTCGTATGCAGGGCACTCGAGCACACGAGAAGTGGCACGTACAAGGCAGTAGACAAAGGCGTGCGCACGCGCATTGGCATAGACGCGCATGGCGCTTGGAGAATAGGCGGAGTGGCGCGCAGGGGGAGGTTGTTGGGTGGATGGTGCGCGAGGGGGATTGCTACGGGCCAATGAACGGAGGTGTGAGTACATGCGGGTGGGCAGGTACGAGCCAGCAGCACGCATCGGGACTTGATGCGCGCGAGAGGAGGAGCGAAACGCGAACGGCGTGGAGTGCATGGGTGTATGCGGTAGGCGATCCGAGCACGGGCATTGGCGGAACGCGCTGGGCATCGCATGGGAAGCAGGCGTGGTGCGCTAGGCAAGCGAGTGGAGGTGACGCAGGCGATGGCCTAGACCGCGTAGGCATAGGAGTGCTGGACGACGAGCGCGGGGTGCACGACGACACGCGCGAGGCACAAATCTAGACCGGGGTGGCAAGCCTAATCCTCGTAGGAATAGGCAAGGCGCGAATACTAATCCTAGCAGGAATAGAAAAAGCAGTTGAGTGCCGGAATGCGCGTGGGAGATCGGTGACGGGAGTAATCCTCGGAAGATCAGGAAATGTAACCGGGATCATATTCCTAGTAGGAATAGGAATAGTGGATATAGGCTCGAAGCATGGTCCTACAAGGAATAGGAATGGCGCACATGGGGCGCGCGTGCGACATAGGCGCGCGAGGCCTAATGCGCCGAGGACTAGGCGAGCGCGAGGCGGCACACTTGGGGCGCGCGACTTGAGGCGGCCGAGAGAAGGTTTGGGAGTGACTTGGAGGTTCTAGAATTGCTTGGTATGCAAGCCAAGCATCAATATTATATTAGTAATAGGATTTTATTGCTTTCTAGTATTAGGATTTCTATTATTGCAAGATTTAGGAGATCTAGTTTATTTAGGCTTAGATTTATTTTATGCACCTATAAATACCCCATGTACCTCATCATAATTATATGTCTTGAATTGAGTATTGATGTTCTAACGTGTGATAAACAAGGCCGTCAGTGTGTGTTTACATACAGTGTCGGAGAGAAGGCCCTGAGAGCGTCTCGAAGTCACAGTGTCTAGGAGAAGGCCCTGAGTGCGTCTGCTAGATACACCTATCGTGAATAAACGAAGGCCCTGAGTGCACCGTTTATTCACAACCCAACGTATAGATAAACACATCGATCAGCGATCCTTCATCATTGGTGCTTTCATTGAGAGGGTTTCATTGAGAGGTGCTGATCGTGTTTTTATCTATCTTATCTTTTTTCTTTTTTTCGGTTTGCCTTTTGCTGAGGGGCCGAATTTCTCTTTATTTATTGTTGGGGTTCGAATTTTTTGTTCGAATTTTCCCTTTAAATTTAAAAATTGAGTCTTAAAAAAAAGTGTCATCTTGTTAGTCCTTTGTTATTTTTTTCGGGTATTACCTTTTGTTGAGGGGCCGAATTTCTCTTTGTTTTATTTTTATTTTTTTGGTTCGAATTTTATTCGAATTTTTAGAGTCATAAAAAAAAGAGAGAGAGAATCATGATGTTACCATTAGATGAGTGGGATCAAGAGGATCTTGAATATTTGGAAGGTTTGGAGAGGGAATTAACCCCTTGGGAGCAAAATTACTTGGAGGAGATGCACGAGCAAAAGGAGGAGTATGAAAGACAACTAAGGGTCATGAAGGAGTTCGTCGAAGGAGAGCCCTTATTTACGTTCGATCTAGCGGGCTATGTTGAAGACAAGGCGGTCGAGTGTGAGGTCGACCAATTCGAGGACGAGGAGACCGACGCCGAGTACACCATGGTAAGTTCGGGTGATTGGTGCAAAACGTGCGCGTGGAAACGGCGCGCACAACACATCGAGGTCCAAGAATCCGAAGAAGCCGAGGTCATTGGTGCGATCTTGGTCGTGGGTGATGGGTGCAAAACGTGCGCGCGGGAATAGCGCGCGCAACACATCGAGGTCGTGGTCGGAGGATCTGAAGTGCCCGCAGTCAGAGAGAAGATGTTGGTCGCGATCGAAGCGGGCCATGATGAGGAGGTGTACGCACAGTGTGGTGTGGATACACGTATGGTCGAAGAAAGAGTGCCCGATGTTTGGATGGTCGAGGATGAGTCTTTGAGGACAAGGACATTCTCAAATGGGGCAGGAATGATGCGTAAGTGGGTTTTGACCCCCGACGACAAAAAGGGCAAAGAGCCGAGGCGACCCGGTGAGGCTGATAATGGGGCCAAAACGACGCATGCATGGCCTAAAGGACGGGTACGAGCTCGTATGCAGGGCACTCGAGCACACGAGAAGTGTCACGTACAAGGCAGTAGATAAAGCCGTGCATACGCGCATTGGCGTAGACGCACATGGCGCTTGGAGAATAGGCGGAGTGGCGCGCAGGGGGAGGTTGTTGGGTGGATGGCGCGCGAGGGGGATTGCTATGGGCCAATGAACGGAGGTGCGAGTACATGCGGGTGGGCAGGTACGAGCCAGCAGCGCGCATCGGGACTTGATGCGCGCGAGAGGAGGAGCGACACGCGAACGGCGTGGGGTGCACGGGTGTATGCGGTAGGCGATCCGAGCACAGGCATTGGCGGAACGCGCTGGGCATCGCATGGGAAGCAGGCGTGGTGCGCTAGGAAAGCGAGTGGAGGTGACGCAGGCGATGGCCTAGAACGCGTAGGCATAGGAGTGCTGGACGACGAGCGCGGGGCACACGACGACACGCGCGAGGCACAAATCAAGACCGGGGTGGCAAGCCTAATCCTCGTAGGAATAGGCAAGGCGCGAATACTAATCCTCGCAGGAATAGGAAAAGCAGTTGAGTGCCAGAATGCGCGTGGGAGATCGGTGACGGGAGTAATCCTCGGAAGATCAGGAAACGTAACCGGGATCATATTCCTAGTAGGAATAGGAATAGTGGATATAGGCTCGAAGCATGGTCCTACAAGGAATAGGAATGGCGCACATGGGGCGCGCGTGCGACATAGGCGCGCGAGGCCTAATGCGCAGAGGATTAGGCGAGCGCGTGGCGGCACACTTGGGGCGCGCGACTTGAGGCGGCCGAGAGAAGGGTTTGGGAGTGACTTGGAGGTTCTAGAACTGCTTGGTGTGCAAGCCAAGCATTAATATTATAGTAGTAATAGGATTTTATTGCTTTCTAATATTAGGATTTCTATTATTGCAAGATTTAGGAGATCTAGTTTATTTAGGCTTAGATTTATTTTATGCACCTATAAATACCCCATGTACCTCATCATAATTATGTCTTGAATTGAGTATTGAATTGGTGAGCCAATTTTGATGGGAACTTTATGTTCTAACGTGTGATAAACAAGGCCGTCAGTGCGTGTTTACATACAGTGTCGGAGAGAAGGCCCTGAGAGCGTCTCGAAGTCACAGTGTGTAGGAGAAGGCCCTGAGTGCGTCTGCTAGATACACCTATCGTGAATAAACGAAGGCCCTGAGTGCGCCGTTTATTCACAATCCAACGTATAGATAAACACATCGATCAGCGATCCTTCATCAGCCTGTTGCGGCGCGCGGTAGCGCCCAGCAACGCCAGTCACGCTCGTGCCCGCGCACATAGCGCGGGACAGCGCCCAGCCGATGCCTGCGATGCGCCAGGCGCACGCACGCATCCCAGTAGCCATCAGCAGAGTTCAGTCGCCCGCCAGCCGTGCCCAATGGCACGCTAGGCACGCTAGCGCGCATGCCTGTGCATCGTGCTGTGCCACAGGCCCTGCAGCCACCATGTCCCATCCACTCCAGGCAGCTCCAGCGCCCGCAGCCTGTGCAGGCCCGTTGGCCGATCCAGCAGCCGACCGCCCGGTCACAGCAGGCCGTCGGTCCGGCCAGACCGGTTCAGACCAGTTCAGACCGGTTGGACCGGTTCACCCTATATTTTAATGTTTCGAGCTCTGGTTCATGTTCAAGTTCCATTTTCAGTTAAGTTACAGGTCCAGTCAGTCAGTTCAATGTAATCAGTTAAGTTATCAGTTCAGTATTTTCAGTCTAGTCAGTTAGTCAGTTCAGTTCAGTATGTCAGTTAAATTTTCAGTTCATTCAGTTCAGTCCTGATCAGTCATGATCAGTCATGATCAGTCATGTGCAGTCAGTTCAGTTCAGTTTAGCAGTACCAGTTCAGTCCAATTTTTCTTATCAGTTAAGTTAGACCCCAAGATGGTTCTAGTTAACGATTCAGATCGAGTTGAGCATCTTAACAGCTATTTTAATCAGTCTGAGCATAGTACTTAGTAATTGTTTATATATGTCGCAGTTTTGCAGGCAATCAGCACTTACATTTTCAGACCAGCAGTTTAGGTGGGGACTCAGACTGGTATTACATTCATTATAATTACGCTACCATGTTTGAGGTATGTATTATCAGTATCCGCTCGGAATGGTCGCCGGTCCATTCTGGGTTCTAGTGGCCTTAAGCTACCCACTAGAGTGTGCACATGGTGTCCGGCATTTTTATGTTGGTAGATGTTCAGTTATCAGTAAGGTGATGATTATAACGATACGAGTATCAGATCATGATTATTCAGTACCGGTATCAGTTTCAGTTTCAGTTCAGTATCAGTTCAGTTATATATGCCAGGATCATGATATTGTTATTATTTTCACTGTTTACTTTAGTATGAGTTTCTGCGGAGCACAGTGGATTAGTGCTCACGCCCCCACATTATTCATGTTTTTCAGGACACAGGGTCGGGGCCGAGGAGTGAGCTGGCGACCGGTTCAAGACTTTTGTATATATGTTAAACATGTTTTGGCTACACTATGTTTTCCGCTGACTACTTCAATTTTTCAAACCAGCTTTTGATCCGACTCCAGTCGGTTACCATATTTCATTACCGTTTTGTTGTTTAACTAAGATAACGGTTTTCAGATAAAGTCAAATTTTACGGTAACACTCCGAATCAGTATTTCGCAAAAATAAATGCTTTTATTTAGAAAGTTTGCAAAAATCGTGCTATGATTTTTAGAAAATAGCGGGGTGTTACAGATGGTATCAGAGCACGTTTCTGCGTCTCTGAAAAATTTTATGAGTCAGAAATTTTTCTAAAATTTGAACACGTCACGCTCACGCCTCGCCGACTATAGGTAAGTGCTGATTTATGTTTTAAATTATAAACAAATTACTATGTCTATGCTAAAAAATTCCTCAGTTATGACTTAGTTAAGATGCTCGAATCATGTTCAGGATTAGTAGTCAGTATACTCAGGATTTAATGTCAGTATTTATGTTTAGCAACTCGTCAAGAGAAATGTGTGATTTATTGATCAGCTTCGAATTACTATGTCTATACTCAGTATGATGTCATCAGTAAGGATGCTCGAATTAGAATTCAGAACCTTAGAAAGGGGCTAAATTTGAGAACTCTAGATTAAATTCTAGATTTATTCAGGTCGAGTTCACAACTCGTCAAGAGATTTGTAAGCACTTATGTTATACAAATCTTAGCAATCATGTTCCTCAGACATTTTCTATCAAAAATTGCCCATTTTGTCAACATGTTGGCACATTCCAAGGAGGAATTCCTTGAGTTAGAGCAGGGAATAGACTCAAATTTCCTACGTCAGACTCAGTAAATCAAGTTCAAGGCTAAGTTTTCATGCTAGAGGTTGTTATAATTCTTAAGGCCATTATCAAAAGTAACAGTTTCCAGTGTATAAGAGTCAATATTCCGGGTTACCATGGAGGCTTGAAATAAAAGCCATTCAGCCGGGTATACTATGGAGGCTTGAAGTTGGAACCGGAACAGTATAATTTCATGTAATAACAACCTTTAAAGTTAGTTATGTTAAGTATGTCATCAATGTGATATTCCAAGTTATGGTTTTCAATGCTCAAGATCAGTTAATTCCTTTGTACTTGCGGGACCAGCTGATACTGGAGCAGCCCTATACAGTACATAGTCATGAGTATAAGGTCGATGTATAATAGTTACTAAGCCTGGTTAAATATGGAGGTCTGATATACGGATTATTATTCCAAATTTACCTAGAAACTTGAAGTCGCACCTTATCAAGACAAGTAAGTCAGTAAATGTCATGTTCCAATTCTGAGATGACCAATAAATTATTTCAGGATAGCTTCCAGAGCTCAAGTAAGAGTTATATAGTCATGTTAAAGTCAAGTCAGGGTTATCCAGTTATGTCAATGTTGAGGCTAGTCATGTCAAAGTTGAAGATGGTCTGTCTAATAAGACAATACTTATCAGTATATCCAGTGCCTCGATTCTCAAATTCTGAAAAATTTGGGAAATCACAGGAAAGATTAGTTCACGATAGACTTTTCTTGAGGTTATGTTAAACCTCAAGGAAGGTAAAGATTTGCAGGTATAGCATGGTGATGTCCGACACATCTTTTGTTAGTGATAGAAAAGATCAGTCAACAGCAACAAACAATACCGTAAAGTCGAATCGACGATTCCCATTCAAGGATGCATGTCACAAGAAGAGAAGGATGCCATGCCTGAGTCACAGTACACTGGGAGATCACAGAGAGTTAGCATTATAGTACATTGAGGTTACTAGCTTGAGATATATATATGATCAGTTATACAGACTACGTCGACGACGCAGGTGCAATGTTCGCCAGGTGCTGTATGCAGGCGTGCTGCATTCACTTGATGAGGAGCAGGTGTGCCGCATTACAATGTGCCGCGAACGATGTGCCGCGTTATCGAGTAGATGTTCACGAAAAGTAATTACTGATATTGCTAGTTATCCTCATTTGTACATGTGCGTATCTCTGAATTTTCCATGTGTACCAACGACTGGGGTTTTCCACAACCAACGTTCAAACCGAAGATCAGCAACCAGTCAGGAGATGATGACCAGTACGCTCAAGAATTATACTTTTAAGGTCATGTATAATCAGTGGAACACTTTATTTCAGAAAAGTGTCCGTTCTCAGCCAGCAGTAATCGAAAATTCACTTCATTGTGAATTGATGATTATTCAGTTCAGATCAAATCTACTGTTCAGTATTAAAATACAGAATTCTCAAGTTATGTCATCGGTAAGTATAAGCTTTATATTAAGCTTGCACATTTCAGTTTTAGTATTTCCGAGGACGAAAATATTTTAAGGGGGGTGGATTGTAATGCCCTGTATTTTATTAATAAAGGAAAATACTAACTTTCGAGTAAAAGCTAGCCTTTGTTAATAAATATTCATGCTGATATTCAAGTCCATGTTATTCAGCTAGTTAACAAGTTCGATGTTAATTCAGTAATATATCCGGTTAATTTTATTTATTAACTGAGTCAATGATAGTAATTAATCTCAGTCCGTTGATATTAATAAATGGACATCAGCAGGTTGGGATTAATTATTTCAATGTTGACGTATTAATTAAATTAATCGTCAAAAGTAAATTCAAGCCATTTATTCAGTTTCAGTTAAAATCCGACTATTAGTCGATAAATTATTCGGTTTAATTATTTCAGTAACCGGATAAGTTTCCAGATTTAATTCCGATTCGTTTCTTTATTTAATGAGTTCGGAATTAATATGTTAAGTTGACGAATTATTCGAAATATCAAATATTCAGATTAATCGTCCAAGTCAGGAATATCCGAAATTATTTTCGAAGTCACGTTTACGTATCATGCTTAGTTAAAATATTAAGCATAAGATTGTGCTTAATTAAGAATTAATCATGTTTATTAAGCTTAATGCCGTAAGCATTTGGTAGAATTTCTTAAAATTCTTATTAAATGCCGTGGGCATTTTAGTGGATATTCATGGGGAGAAATGTTTTTATCCTTAAGCATGAGGTGTCATTCTTTTAAGACATTAAGTGATGACTAATCTTATGCTTAGGTGACTAAGCTTTCATGTAAGGCAAGTGGAGAGAAATGATTGGCCAAGACATATTCTCCTTCCCTCCATTCGGTTATAGCATATTTAAAGTAAATGTGGTGAGAAATAGATTGATCCTACCCTTCTTAATAGATATCCAGCTTATATTATACTACTAAGTTGAAGGAGAGAGTGATTAAGAGTGAGCAGCACGGAGAAGGAAGGAAGAATAAGCCGTACGCACATGCACGAGAAGTTTTGCACGGTCACGAGAGTTTGTGTAATTTAGCCGAGTGTAAAAAAGGTAACCTCGGTTTTATCTTCTCTTGATGTTAGTAGGATCATGTTAGATCAGTTATGTTCAAGTCAATTTCATGAATTAGCTTTAAAATTGTAAACACCCCGACTTTTTAATAATATCAGAGTACGCGTTTTTCACAAACTTTCTGAATAAAATTATATAATATTTATTTTGTGAAAACTGATTCGGGATGCTATCGTGAATATCTGACTGAAAACCGTTAATTTTAAACTTATAATAAAAATGGTTATATAAAGTATTAATCGACTAAAGTCGGAACAAAACTGAGTTTAAGTACTGAAAGTTTTAGCGGAATAACAGCGTGGCCAAAACATATTTACATATCCATAAATATCCTAAACTGCCCGTCAGCTCACTCCTCGTCCCAGACTCTGCGACCTGAAAAACATGAATAACGTGGGGGCGTGAGCACTAAAGCACTGTGCTCCGCAAAAACTCATACTAAAGTAAAACAGTGAAAATAATAATAATATCATGATCCTGGCATATATAACTGAACTGAAACTGAAACTGATATCTGATACCGGTCTGATCTCGCGACATAAGTCACGTAACTGATAACTGAACATCTGTCGGCACAAACTAATACCGAAATCTGCCGGCACAAACTAATACCGGACACCATGTGCACACTCTAGTGGGCAGATTAGGCCACTAGAACCCAGAATGGACCGGAGACCATTCCGAGCGGATACTGAACTGATAATACATACCTCAACCATGGTAGCGTAATTATAAACAATGTAGTACTTAGTCTGAGTCCCCACCTGAAGTGCTGAAACTGAAGGCAGTGCTGATGCCTGATCAAACTAAAAATAATATAAACAATTACTACTGACTATGCTCAGACTGATAAATTAACTGATTAATTATGTTAAGATGCTCTACTGAACCTGACATGATATTCGAACTTAATCGGTATAACTGAAACCGGTTAAGTATGAAATTGAACTGATATTAATTATTTGAACTGAACTGGACCCAGAATTTTAACTGAAAAGGACACTGAATTCATGAACCGGGACTGAAACTGAAGAATACTGACTGAACCGGTCCAACCGGTCTGGACCGGACTGCCGGTCGGCTGAACCGGGCAGTCGGGTGCTGGCTCGGCCAGCGGCCTGCCAAGTGCTGCGCACACGGGCGCTGCCTGGCCTGGCCACTGGC
>CACSLK010027792.1:1471460-1484259 GCA_902706635.1 Striga hermonthica
CAGCAGGCCGGCGATCCTGCCAGACCGGTTCAGACCAGTTTCAGACCGGTTGGACCGGTTCACCCTATATTTTAATGTTTCGAGTTTCGGTTCATGTTCAAGTTCCATTTTTAGTTAAGTTACAAGTCCAGTCAGTTAGTTCAGTGTAATCAGTTAAGTTATCAGTTCAGTATTTTCAGTCTAGTCAGTTAGTCAGTTCAGTTCAGTATGTCAGTTAAATTTTCAATTCAGTCAGTTCACTCCTGATCAGTCATGATCAGTCATGTGCAGTCAGTTCAGTTCAGTTTAACAGTACCAGTTCAGTCCAGTTTTTCTTATCAGTTAAGTTAGACCCGAGATGGTTCTAGTTAACTATTCAGATCGAGTTGAGTATCTTAACAACTATTTTAATTAGTCTGAGCATAGTACTTAGTAATTGTTTATATATGTCGCAGTTTTGCAGGCAATCAACATTTACATTTTCAGATCAGCAGTTCAGGTGGGGACTCAGACTGGGTATTACATTGATTATAATTACGCTACCATGTTTGTGGTATGTATTATCAGTATCCGCTCGGAATGGTCGCCGGTCCATTCTGGGTTCTAGTGGCCTTAATCTGCCCACTAGAGTGTGCACATGGTGTCCGACATTTTTATGCTGGCAGATGTTCTGTATCAGTCAGGTGATGATTATCACGAGACGAGTATCAGATCATGATTATTCAGTACCGGTATCAGTTTCAGTTTCATTTCAGTATCAATTCAGTTATATATGCCAGGATCATGATATTGTTATTATTTTCACTGTTTACTTTAGTATGAGTTTCTGCGGAGCACAGTGGATTAGTGCTCACGCCCCCACATTATTCATGTTTTTCAGGACATAGGGTCGGGGCCGAGGAGTGAGCTGGCGACCGATTCAGGACTTTTGTATATATGTTAAACATGTTTTGGCTACACTATGTTTTCCGCTGACTACTTCAGTTTGTCAAACCAGCTTTTGATCCGACTCCAGTCGGTTACCATATTTCATTACCGTTTTGTTGTTAAACTAAGATAACGCTTTTCAGATAAAGTCAGATTTTACGGTAACACTCTGAATCAGTATTTCGCAAAATAAATGCTTTTATTTAGAAATTTTGCGAAATAGTGGGGTGTTACACAAGATTTTTATAAAATAGCGGGGTGTTACACAAGATATATATATATATATATATATATAAATGCAACTGACACAATGCACATAGATTATATAGCACACATTCTTAAAGATTTTCTCAGGGATAAAAATCGTTTCGAATCAAGAGCTTTAGTGAAAATATCAGCAAGCTGATCATCTGTAGGTACATGGTCTAACACAATAACCCCATCTTCTACCAAATTATGAA
Organism: Striga hermonthica; assembly: GCA_902706635.1. NCBI lineage: Eukaryota > Viridiplantae > Streptophyta > Magnoliopsida > Lamiales > Orobanchaceae > Striga > Striga hermonthica. The sequence goes on from CACSLK010027792.1 coordinate 1,472,828, forward strand.
TAAAATGATAACGAATGTCAATATGCTTGGTACGAGAATGTTGGACAGGATTTTCGAAATATTTATAGCACTAGTGTTGTCACGGAAGAGTTGAGCCGAATGAACTTTCATACCATACTCAGATAGAATCTGTTTCATCCATACCAACTGAGAGCAGCAGCTTCCAACGACAATGTACTCGGCTTCAGCAGTAGAAAGGGAGATGCAGTTTTGTTTCTTGCAGAACCAAGATACCAAGTTTGATCCTATGTAAAAACACCCACCAGAGGTGCTTTTTCGATCATCAAGATTTCCAGCCCAGTCAGCGTCACAATAACCTGCAAGATGTAAGTTCGTATCAGCAGAGTAGAATAGACCATACTCTTTGTACCTCCAATGTACTTTATGATATGCTTGACTGCTTTCATATGTGATTCCTTGGGGGCAGCCTGATACATGGCACACAATTCAACACTAAAGCAAATGTCAGGTCTACTAGCAGTGAGATATAAAAGACTACCAATCATACTTCTGTAAAGAGTTTGATCAACAGATGAACCTTCATCATCTTTGGACACTTTTACATGAGTGCCCATGGGAGTTTGAGGACATTTAGCGTTTTCAAGACCAAATTTTTTAATAAGATTTTTTGCATACTTACCCTGATGCAAGAAAATACCATCTTTACCTTGCTTTACCTGAAGTCCAAGGAAGTACGAAAGTTCACCGACGAGAATCATCTCAAATTCAAACGACATAAGTTTAACAAAGTGATTGACCAGCTTCTTGGATGTTGATCCGAAGATGATGTCGTCGACATAGATTTGAACAGCCAATAGGTCATCATTCGTTCGAAGAGCAAAAAATGTCTGATCTACTCCTCCTCTCTTGAATCCCTTTTCTAGAAGGTACATGGTAAGGCGTTCATACCACGCACGAGGAGCTTGCTTTAATCCGTACAATGCTTTCTTAAGCCTGTAAGCATGATTCGGATTTTTGGTTCTTTGAACCCTTCTGGCTGCTTCACGTAAGCCGCTTCATGTAATATCCCATTCAGGAAGGCAGATTTCACGTCAATCTGGTAAACAATGAACTTCATTAGACATGCAATAGATAGAAATATGCATACCATTCAAGTCTAGCAACATGGGCGAAGGTTTCATCAAAATCAATCCCTTGAGTCTGAGTGTAGCCTTGAGCTACTAGTCTCGCCTTGTTCCGTTTCACATTCCCGAACTCATCAGTTTTGTTCTTGAAGATCCACTTGGTTCCGATAACATTTCCCGAGGAAGGTTCAGGGAATAACTCCCAGACATCGTTTCTAGTGAATTGCTCCAGTTCCTCCTGCATGGCTAAGATCCAACACTCGTCTTTCAGAGCCTCCTTAGCATTCTTGGGTTCAAGGAGTGAGGTGTAGCAGGCATAATATGAGACACTCATAAGTTCTTTGACTGACGTCTTCGAGTTTCTGGTTACTCTCTCGTTTATGTCACCAATGACTTGCTCAGATGGATGGTCTTTCTGAACCCTTAAGGGAAGATCACACCTAAGTGACACAGAACCTTCTTGAGTCGCAGGGATAGTGTAGTAAGTTGATGTTTCAACATCCCCAACAGAAGGTTCAGTAGTCTCCTTGTCTGCAGAACTCTTAACACCCTGAGTATCCTGCAATGCCTCAACATTTTCAAACTGATTAAAGGATACATAAGAACTAACTTGAGAATTTTTTTCATCAAAGATTACATTTATGGACTCAATCACAGTGGAGGTACTTGTGTTGTAAACACGATACGCTCGACTATTGTTAGAGTAACCAAGAAAGAATCCAAAATCCGATTTTGCATCGAACTTCCCAAGTTGGACACGATCATTATAGATAAAGCACTTACACCCGAAAATATGCAAGTGACTGAGGTTAGGACTCTTACCTTTCCAGAGTTCATATGAAGTTAGACCAATACCTCGACGAAGGTATGCACGATTCACTAGGTAGCATGCTGTATTGATTGCCTCAGCCCACCATCTGGAAAAAATGTTTTTCGAGTTCAACATGACTCTGGCCATTTCTTGTAGAGTGCGATTCTTCCTTTCGACAACTCCATTTTGCTGAGGAGTTTTAGGAGTCGAGAACTCGTGACTAATACCCAGAGAATCACAAATTCAGCAAACTCAGAGTTTTCAAATTCTCTTCCACGATCGCTTCGAATACTTATTATGTGAAAACTTTTCTCAGTTTGAACCTTCAAACAAAGTGACTTAAAGGCAGAGAATGTGTCAGACTTTTCACGCAAAAAATCAACCCAAGTATATCGAGAGAAATCATTAACGCACACAAAAATATACTTTTACCTTGATAGCTTTCTACCTGAATGGGACCCATGAGATCCATGTGAAGAAGCTCTAGGATATGTTTAGAAGCAATATGGTTCAGTGACTTGTTGGATGTCCTCGTTCGCTTACCTAATTGACAAGGTTCACAAATTGGCTGATCCTTCATAGCAATCTTTGGAACACCCCTGACTACACCTGCATTGGTCAATTTGACAAGGTGAGAGTATCCAATATGCCCTAGGCGTTGATGCCATATTTCAGGTTCGTTCACATTTGAGAAAAGGCATTTTTCATTAACATCAACAAGATAGCAGTTATCTGTTGAACGAGAACCTGTAAGTACACAAGAACTTTCACTGTCTTTCACATAACACTTATCACAAGAGAAACTGATACTAAACCTTGATCACAGAGTTGACTCACACTCAAGAGATTTTCCTTTAGCTCATCAACAAGTAATACATCAGTTAGTTTAGGTATTCCACCCAAATTTAAACAACCAGTTCCAATAACCTTATTGCTCACTCCATCACCAAATATGACTTCCCCATTAGAACTGGGTTGAATGTTTTTCAAGTAAGAAGGTTCACCAGTCATGTATCTTGAGCAGCCGTTGTCCAGATACCATTTACCTTTCAGAGAGGTCCTGAGGGACAGAATAGAGGCAAAGCAGTTGAAGGATTTCTTAGCAACTCATACTTGATGATTTTTGGTACGGTTATTTGAGAGAGTCCTGGAATGAACCTTCACTGGAATCCCAGGCTGATTCCAACCCCTAACATTACCTGTACAAAGGTCATGCTGCATTTTATAGCATTTGGGTCTTATGTGACCAGTTACACCACAGTAATGACAGATAAGAACAAAGTTATGATGAGTTTTAATAACAGATTTCTGCATGGGAGAATGAACCTTCAAGGGAGATTGTGGAGATGGAGGTTTACTTACAGTGCTTTTTACAAACCTGTCAAACAAGTTTCTGGAAGGTCTCCCATGGAGGTTCACGTCTCCAACTCCAGGTTTGTCCACAAATCCAAGACCGTTATGTTTTGCATTTGAAGCTCCAGCTGAGGACTCAGGAATGTCTTCCCTACCAGTGTACCCTATTCCAGTAAGATCACCATGTTGTCTTCCCAACGAAAGAAGTTCATTCAGATCTGCTTTTCCCTTGTTCAGTTTTCAAACAACTTCTGTAGTTCGGTTTAACTCAGCAGAGTTTGCCTTCAATTTACTTTCCATGCTGGCATGTTGTTTCATCATCCGATCAACTTCATTTTTCAGTAGTAAAATTTCCTGGTTCCGCTCAGCAAGAAGTTTCTGAGTCGAGAATACTTCGGTCTAGGTCTGCGCCTTTTCCAGTTCGTCTTGTTTAGAAAGTTTGACACTGTTCTCAAGGATGCAAGTTCGTGCCTTAGCAATATCCAGTTCACACTCTTTAGTAGCAGAGGAGGCGGATGCTTGTTCGTTCAGCACCCTGTTTGCTCTTGAAAGTCTAAACACTTCATTTTGAAGCTTCTGTAGAGCTTCAGATGCTTGAGCACACTTTTCCATAGCAAGCAAGTGAACTGGATCTACACACACATTTTGATCTGCTTCATCTTCAAATGCTTCAGTTTCTATCAAACTTTCATCAACCTTGTTCGGTGCATGAGAAGTGGTGAGACACATGATCTTCTTGACTGAGGTATGAACTGCCAGGTTGCTTGTGTGTAACAAAGGTTCGTCTGTGCCTTCTTCATCTGAATCTTCCCAGGTTGCCTTCAGTGACTTATTATTCTTCTTAAGATTAACACACTCATACTGGAAGTGTCCAAACCCTCGACACTCCCTGCATTGATCCTTCTCGACTCGTTGTGAATCAGATTTTGAGAGTGGCATACTACTTTTCTTGTCCTGCACCACATTCTTGCTGAAATTGTTCCCCTTTTTTCCAGCAAATTTGTTCTTGTACAGCCTTTGACTCATCTTCCCATAGTTTCGCGCGATTAAAGCTAGTGCTTGATTCAGCTCACAATCATCTGCAAACGGACCTTGATCGTCATCGCTTTCTTCTCTTTCCTCGACTACATCAGCTTTGAGAGCTAAGCCCTTACTTTTGACTTTGTCATAATTGTTGTTGATTTCAAAAGTTCTGAGCTCTCCAAGAAGTTCATCAACATCCAACGACGCCACTCTTTGGAAACTTTCAAGAGCTGTGATTTTCTCTCTAAACCTGGGAACGACGGTTCTCATAATCTTTTGTACTTGACGTTTTTCAGAGATTTCTTCTCCAAGCATCATGCTTTGATTTACCAGATCACAGAATCCGGCATAGTATACGTTAATTGTCTATTCATCCCTCATTTTGATCTCATCAAATTCAAGAAATACCCATTGAAGTCAGGATGCTTTGACAGCCGTTGAACCTTCAAATTGACGCTGTAAGACCCTCCAAGCATCTTTTTGCAGTTTTGCAATGAACTATCATCTTATGTCTTGTCTGATCAACTGCCATCATAATCGCATACAAGGCACGATAGTTGGCTTCTTCTTGAAGCTTCTCAGCATCAGTCCAGTTGTCCTTGGGTTTAAAAACCGTAAATTTTATTCTTTCTTTACCTTGATCGGGTGCTTGTTGCATGACTGGATGCTCTCAGCCATTTTCAACACTTTTTCATACGCCTTTTCCAAGCGATCCCAGAAATATTGTCATCATAGACTTCCAATACGAGTAGTTCAAACCGTCCAATTGCGGAAGCCTGGACATCGATCCGCTTTCTTGATTCATTATTTGAGGGTAACACACGTCCTAGGATCTTTCGTAATGAAGACGAAAACCCGCTCTGATAACAATTGAAATTTGATACTTGACACCAAATATCCAGAGATGCACGTAAATTGACTAGACAGACAGTAATGAAGATTCAAACAATTGCGGAAGCAGTTTTTCACTAGAAATTGAACCTTCAGGAGAGCGTCCCACTCTCTCTTCAGATCTCTTTCATTAATGTGAACAACTCATACATCATCCAAGGGTTTACAGTATAGACTCCCTCTACACTCTACTTGAATGATGATTCACACAACTACTTATCCGACCACAACTCCCTTGTGGATTTTCTAGTTCGAATCCCTCAAACTATAAGAACGAACCTTCGAACGTTCTTTTACAAAGTGTTCTAAATATCACTCACTCACCAAAAGAAAAATAACTAACTCAAAAATCAGATTTGCATGTCATCCTCAACACTAGTCTCGTCCTCCTTTTATCATCAACATCCTTTGGAAAGTCTTCTCATCCAAGACAAACGCAGATAAGGAATGAAAATCTCTTGAACTTTTTCCTTCTTTGATTATGGAAGAGTGAATCTCACGATCCTCCTTCTCTTTAGATTATGGAAAGCGTATCTCCCCCTCAATCCCAAAGTCCTGCCAAAACAATAACATAAATAATCAGTCCTTTGAACTCAATTATAATAAAGACTTATTCATACCAAAAATAAACTTCCTTTAAATACTTCCGTAAATTTCTGGACACTGCGAACGTCAGAAGGTTCATCGATTTACTGCCAATCTTCAACACTTTCAAAAGTAAACAGTGAAAATAATTGCAATATCATGATCCTGGTATATATATAAACATAGCATGATACCGGTAACCATTGCCATCACATGACCGTTGCCTCATAACCGTTACCTCATCTGCCAGCATGAAAATATCGGACACCATGTACACACTCTAGTGGGCAGACTAGGCCACTAGAACCCAGAATGGACCGGCGACCATTCCAAGCGGATACATAACATAACATGACATGATACATACCTCAAACATGGTAGAGTAATTATAATCAATGTAATACCCAGTTTGAGTCCCCACCTGAACCGTCGATATGAAACTGGAAGTGCTGATGATCGTGAACTGTTCAAATTGTAACATAATATAAACAAATACTATGTACTATGCTCAGAATGATTAAAATAACTAGTTAATATGTTAAGATGCTCGACTCGACTTGACTTAACATTTGGACTTAACCAGTATCATCGGAACCGATTAAAACTGGAACTGAACTGACATGAATTTACTGAACTTGACCGGACCCATAATTTAACTGAAATTTGACCATAAACATGAATTGAATCATTAATCATTAAAATATAAGTCGAACTGGTCTGAACCGGCCGGTCTGCGATCTGGCCAGACCGCCAGCCTGCTGTGGCCAGACGGTCGGCCGCTGGCTCGGCCAACCGGCCTGCTAGGGCCTCGGGCGCAGGCGCTTGCATGGACTGGCTCGGCCTAGGCATGGCCGGTCCTTGCTGATTGTGCACGGGCACGGATTGGCAAGGGCATGGCCATCCGCGCACGCTGGCGTGCCGCTGGGCACAGCCGATCATGGACGAACACTAGCCTGGGCCGACTGAGCATGACTTTGAGCGCTGAGGTGCGGCTGGTGCGACTGGCGCTCATGGAACGGCCATGGCGTGCGGCTGGGCACGACCGACGGTCGACTGGACTCATGGCGTGGCGACTGGCACTGCCGGGCGCTGTGGGCGCTGGCACTTGCGCGACTGGACACTGCCGGACGCTACCGAGCACCGCGACAGGTGACTGAACACGTGAACGCGCGCATAGGCGCTGGTTGGCATGAACGGGTACCGTATGGGCGCTGCCGAGAGACCCTGACGGTACTGGGCACTCGGACGTGCTGTCGAGCACTGCCCAGGGCCGACTGGCATGCAGTTGCACGCACTAGCGTGCACGGGGACCTGTCGGCGTGCGCTAGGCACTAGCCGACGGTCGACTGCTACGGGCAACCTGTACGTGACGCCCGTCTGGCACACACGCACAGCGCCCGTCCGTCCTATCTGACTGCCGTACGCTGTAGCCGCTGTGTGCGGGCAGCGTGACCACAACCGTCCCTTTCCAGTCGTCCGACGATTTTCCTCTGACAATCATATCCTGAATCAATAGTACTTAACATAACTTAACATAATATGAAGAAATACACATAATTTCTCAGAGGATCATGAACATGACTTAATTCGACCGACGAGACGCGGACAACCGTGGCGTGCGCTACGTGCGCGACCTATGGTTTTTGGCCAATCCCTCGACCAAACGACAACTTCCCTCGACCACTATTACATAACTGAACATGAAATGACATATAATGACCGAATAAACATGAATTGCTCGAGAGTTACCGAATAAAAACGGACATGGATCGGCATAGTTTATTTGGCACAATCGAAGAAAAACATGGCATTTTCATGAACTTAACTTCCTGATTTGAACCTAACATGATCATAGTAACATTGAAATAAAGTCAAGAAGAGATTACCTTCTCGGTTGTTCGATCAAGTGTGCACAACTTCCAAGCTCGCTCGGCCTTAATTTGTCCGTGCCTACGTGCATGTGTATGAACTTCTTTCCTTGGCTTAAACTCTCGGTTCTCTCTTAACTTATAGCTTAATTTGTGAGATAAAATTTACCCAATTCTCTTGATTTAAATAGGGTAAACGATGGTGAGGAAAATTAAGGTGAAAATGAGGTGGAAGTCACGGCCAATGGCCGTGCGCCACTTGCCGAGCATTAGGAGCCTAAGGTGGCCATCATTTGCTTAGTCATCTTTTCACATCTTTTTCTATAACCTGAGTTACGAGAAGGAAGAGATAAGAGGGCCCTATGGATAATGTGGTCAGAAATCCATAATAGAGTCTTAAACAATCCCAATCGGATCCTCTTACAGTAGAAGAACAAATAATGACTATTTATACCGGAACGAGGGGTGATTAGTCATTTCCCAAACAAATCTCAAGCCTCCACACATGCTAAGTGAAATGATGAAATCTTCACGTGAATTTGCTCTAAGGCTTCGGTAATTTGGGCTAGTTAAATATAGCTTAGACACTAATTAAGCATGCTTAGTGCTAGGATAAGCGCAGCTACTTAGCTTGATCAAAACATGCATAAGGAACATGATTTCTCGGCAATGCAAAACACTTGCCGATTAGGCCGTTTACTAGGGCGATTAGTGCATGTTCAAGACGATTAGGCTCAGTAATATTTTTATCGAGCGATTGATCATGGATTAACTTATAATACATGAAATTAGATACTTAAAAATTTTTCCAAGCATAAACGTGAATTCGAAAATTAATTCGAACGTTCTTGACTTGAATAATAAGTTCCGAATGATAATGCTTGATAAAATAAATATTCCAGAACTAACCATGTAATTTATATTAATAAAATAATGGGCTATTACAATTGTGTGACGACTCGTTGTCCACGAGTACGACCACTCGGCGATCCTTGACCCATGCCGGTAGTCGCATCGTCCTAGGCCCTCTTGTTCCTGCCATAGCGTGCATTGAGATCTCGGCTTCTTCTTTGGGCACCTCAACTTCGCCTTCACTTTCTAAGTCCTCTTTGATCTCGGGCTCTTCTTCTTCTAGGTCGATGATGTCAATGACAAAAGTCTGCTTGGATCGGTGGCCTGGAGTAAACTTCTCCTCGCACTTGAACCAGAGCCCCTTATTGAGTCAATGCTTAATTTCCTCAAGGGACAATCGCTTGACTTCTGGCCCCGTTGGTCGAGGGGTGATGGCCGGTCGCGCGCTCGTGGTCGGATTGCTCGGGCCCGCGCGTCGCGCGTCGGGATAGCGGACGTCCGCCTGTCCCCTTCGCGTGGCTGCTAGGTGATCCTCTCAATGCCTGGCTACTTCTATCGCCGCATGCATCGTCTAGGGTCACTTCAATCGCACCTCAGCAGCTAGATCGAACTTCAAGCCGCCTATGAAAGCTCCAACCAATGCAGTCTCGGGCCAGCCTCGGACTCGGCAGGCCAAGCGCTCGAATTTCTTCAAGTAATCGCGCAAGCTGCCTGTCTGCCTTATGCATGTGAGCGCCTCATCATAGTTGTGGTAGTCGGATGTGCCAAAACGCGTGAGTAACTCGCGCTCGAAGTCGTTCCACCTAATGACTCGTTGTCGGCTGCAGTAGACGCTCGTGAGCAACTGTCACCATACGTTGGCCTCACCTTCGAGATAGTAGGCCACGTACCTTACTCGATCATGGCCCTCAGTCTCATTAAGCTCAAAATATTGCACAGATCAGTTGAGCCATGCATCAGGATCGTTGCCGGTAAAGGTGAATAGCGTGAGTCGCAGCTTGTCGGGTTTCGGCCGGTCGTGGAAGTTGGATGCATGTGACCGTCGGTCGAAGTCAACCTCCTTCTCCCGTTCCTCGCGCCGTTGCTCCTTTTCCACGGGCCGCTCGTTGTGATGCTGCGGTAAGGCTTGTTGAACCACTATGTTGCGTGCCATCTCGTCGAAATGTCAGTTCATGATTTCCATAATTTCTTGAACCGTGGCCTTGGTGGTGTCGAGCCCCTCGCTCATGGTACGGACTTGAGCATCGAGATTATTGATCTTGTCCTTCATCTCCTTGTTGGCCATGGCTTTCTTCTTTTGCTTGTGTTCCTCGCTTCGTGGACTCGTCTTGAAGTTTTTTTTTTGATAGGGACGAAAAAATAAGGGGTAGAAAAGAAAGGGAATGGGATGGGAAAAAGACACACGATCTAACACCTCTCAATGAAAGCACCAATGATGAAGATCGCATGTCCCGATCAAATGAATAAAATTGCAATAGAATCAAAAGAAATCTAAGACAATGTGTTTGAACAAAAGTTCAAATTTTTATTTATAAATTTGATGATGAAAATAACATGGAGGAATGGCCTTTATATAGGCACCAACTAGATCTAATCCTATTCTAACTATAACTTTAATTAAGCAATAAAATATTAAGTAAACCTAAACACACTAGATATCATAGCATAATAAGGAAACTAAATAACTAGGGATCTTGAACTTGTCTTGCACTCCAAGTAACTCTCTCTCTCTCTCTCTCTCTCTCTCTCTCTCTCTCTCTCTCTCTCTCTCTCTCTCTCTCTCTCTCTCTCTTGCGGCCGCCTCACCCAAACCGCCCTAGTCGCGCACAGCCTCCCACGCCCTAGTCCTCGAGGACTAGGGCGCCGCCTTTCCCCGCGCATGTGCGCCTGCCTGGCGTGTCGCGCATGCCGTCGCTGCCAGCTGCCCCCTCGCGCGCGTGGCTTCCACTAGCCTTGCCGCATGCCTCGAGGCATGAGGCTTTGTGGCCTACGCTCGTACCGTGCATGCGCACCTCACGCACGCCTTCGTCCACAGCGGCCCCGTCGCATGCGTTGCCTCCGCTGCCCTCATCCGCTACGCCTGCTGCTTGCGCGCGTTCGCTTGTGCCGTCCCGCTGGTCATCCTCGCACACCCCGCGCACATTCCACTCGAGAGCGCGCACCTCAGCCGTCTCCCGCGCTAACCTCTTCCTTGCGTGATAGGCGCGACTTGTGGCATTCTTAAGCTGTCTAGCCACTTCTGCATCAGCATGTACTGGCACGCTGCGGCTTTCTTATGCTTGGGCGGAGTGGCGCTCGTGCGTACTAGGCAAGGCAGGCAGGCGCGCACGTGCACTGGGAACACGCTGGCGATCGGATGCGAGGACGTCGGGCGACGGTCGTGTGAAAGAGCATGGCGTCGCTGGAACTCGCAGTGCAGGTACGGCGGGCGCCAGGTCGTCGCTGGGAACGTGCGCGGTGCCTGGTTGTGCGTAGCTGCGGGCTGATGCTCGTGGTTGCGTGCGGCTAGGCGATGGTAGGCTTCCGGCGACTGAAGGCGGCGGCGGCTCACGGCTGCGGTCGGCGGTGGGATGTAACAAAAAATATATAATAAAAGACTCGAATAAATATTACCCAAAAGCCTTCTAATGGATTACCTAAACACCTACTTCGATTAATCTTGGTGGAGCGATTAATCGAATCTACCTAACTCTTGAAGAATGTGATTTCTTTCTTGTATGTAGAAGGAAAAATCGGCCAGCATTATTCTCTCCCAAGAGGTTGGAACATGGTGTATTTATATGCTCCATAGGGCCTAAAGGAGGTGCTAAATATGAGGTTATCCCGTTAGGCTAAGGAATCCTAATTTTACTTTATATACTTTCCCAACTAGGTTGGAATTCCTCCTACTAATAATTACCTTCTAGAACACTCCAAAATCTCCTAACCCTAGGTAATATTCTAGAAGGAATATTCCTTCCTAAT
>CACSLK010027792.1:1533761-1548008 GCA_902706635.1 Striga hermonthica
CGACTAGCATGCCTTCCATTCCTTCGGGACACCTGGTATTTTAGCCACCCCCACCAGGTTTCACTTCTTCGATAAGCATCCCGAAACCATCGATGGCACGTCCTTTTCAGTCGTGGCCTCATCTGTGCACGTCTACGCCAATGCGCGTGTTCGCGCCCTTCTTGAATGCACTCTTTCTTGCGTGTGAGCGTTGCTAGCCTCGAGACCACCTTCTCGCGGGCCCTCGTGCACCTCCATGCACAACCCACATTAACTGCTTCGTGCGCTCGTGCATCACGTCCATGCACTCCCCGATCCAAGCCCGTCTGCATACGCACTCGTGCCCGTCTTTTAGGCCATTCTTGCATCGTTTTGGCCCTATTTTCAGCCTCCTCGAGTCCTCTTGGCTCTTGGCCCTTCTTGTCGCAGGGGTCCAGAACCCACTTTCGTATCATTCCCGCCCCCTTTGAGAGTGTCCTTGCCCTCCAGGACTCATCCTCAACCATCCAAACCTCGTGCACTTCTTCTTCGATCACGTGCACATCCCACTCACGGACCTCGTCGACCTCGACCAAGACCTCGACTTCGAACATCTCTTCACCCGTGTTGTCCTCCTTGTGCGTCGCGTCCCGGTTCTCTTCGACCATGATCTCGCTTGTGACATCAATTACTTTGTCCTCCACGCACGTCTCCTAGCCAAGGCCCTCTTCGACCATGATCAAGATCTCTTCCTTGACCTCGACCACTTCGGCTTCTTGCTCGCACGATTCTGGGAACTTCTCATCGGCCTCGGCTTGTTGCTCTTCCTCCATGATCTTGAGTTGTCTTTCATTCTCCTCCTTTTGCTCGTACATCTCCTCCAAATATTCTTGCTCCCAAGGGGTTAATTCCCTCTCTAAACTTTAGAGGTATTCGAGATCCTCCCAATCCAACTCATCTAATAGTAAGAACATCATGACTCTCTCTTTTTTTTTAAGACTCTATGAATAAAATCAAAACAACTAGGATGACACTTTTTTTTTACTCAAATTTTCGAAAAAATATAGGGAAAAATTCGAACAAAATTCGATCCCCCCAAAAAAGAACATAAATTCGAAAAATTCGAACAAAAAAGAACAAAAATTTGGCCCCCTCAACAAAAGGCAAAACCGAAAAAAGAAAAAAAAAAGATAAATAGACAAAAATACGATCAGCACCTCTCAATGAAAGCACCGATGATGACGGATTGGATTTTTGTCTATATGGGTTGTGAATAAACGCGCACTCAGGGCCTTCGTTTACTCACGATAGGTGTATCTAACAGACGCACTATCAGCCTTCTCCTAGACACTGTGACTTCAAGACGCTCTAATGGCCTTCTCTCCGACCTTGTATGTAAACACGCACTATGGCCTTGCTTAACACACGTTAGAACATAAAGTTCCCCTCTCTAAATTGACTCATCAATTCAATACTTCATTCCAAGACATTCAATTATGAAGAGTACATGAGGTATTTATAGGTGCATAAAGTAAATCTAAGCCTAATTAAACTAGATCTCCTAATTCATTAAATAAAAGCAACATGGTAATAAAATCCTACTACTACCATAACTACTAATTGCTTGAATTGCACTCCAAGTAGGGAAGAATAATCTAGAGAAGATTCAGCTCAAAAAGGTCTCCCCACACTTGGTTTCTTGCTAGGCAAGTCATGCCCCGCGCGCTGCCCCTGCTGGCCTGCTGCCCGCGCCCGCGCGTGCTGCCAGCGCGCTGCTGCCCTGTGATGAAGGATCGTGTGTTGCGTTCCACTCGTCTTGTCTCGAACACAGCTTCGCCACAGCCTTGCTCTCGACGATAGGTGTGATCGACTCGGTTATTAGCCTAAACTCTCTCACGATACTTGAGTTCACTCTGTAATTAGCCTCGCTCCCTCGATTTTGAACTGGCTCGGGTCTTAGCCTCACCAATTCGATTTGTATGATCGAACTCTCACGAATCTTAACACATGGTTTCGAACAAACGTTCTTTTCTATTTCATCATATTTCTGGACATGAAAAACAGTGAGGGAGCATCTCTATTTATAGATCCTAACTATGACTAGTTCTAATCTACCTAGTAAACTTATTAAAGAAATAAAATATTAAATCCTAATGCTAGTAAATCTCCTAATATCTTCTACTACTAATAAATAAAAGCAACATGGAAATAAAATCCTAACAGTACTAAAATTCCTAATGTCTTGACTTGCACTCCAAGAACTTCTAGAAGCTCAAGTCACATGTGCGCCCCAAACTCTTCGGCCGCCTCAACGCACGCCGCCTCCGCGCGTTGCCTACTCCTTGTGCTGCTAGGCGTCGCGCGCCTTGCCTTGCACGCGCGCGCGCATCGCCCCGCTCGCCTAGTCCTTCGATGACTAGGTCTCGCACGCCTGCAGCGCCATTCCTATTCCTTGTAGGATCATGCTTCGGGCCCATATCCACTATTCCTATTCCTACTAGGAATATGCTCCCGACTACGTTTCCTGATGTTCCGAGGATTACTTCCGTCGCTGATCTTTCACGCACGTTCCGACACTAAGCAGCTTTTCCTAGTCCTGCGGGGTTTAGTATTCGTGCCTTGCCTATTTCTACGAGGATTAGGCTTGTCACCTTATTCTTGCATTGTGCCTCAAGCGTGTCTCCGTGCGCCCCGCACTCGTTGTCCAACACTCCTATGCCTACGCGGTCTAGGCTTGTGCCCATGCACACGCCACCTGCACGCATTCCATCCGCACGCCCAGCGCACCCCACTGCTCCCAGCGCCCGTACGCGCTTGCGTGTGCCCAGCGCTACCTCACCCAGCGCCCATCGCTCGCTCGTTCTGCCGCAACAATCCCTCGCGCGCATCAACCACCCAACATCCACCCCTTGTGCACCACTTCGCCAAATCATCAAGCGCCATGCACGTCTACGCCAATGCGCGTGTGCGCGCCCTTCTTTAATGTGCCTTTTCTTGCACCCGAACGTCATATGCCTGTGGACCATCTTCTCGCGTGCCTTCGCGCACCTCCATGCATGACCTCGCATACGAGCTCATACCCGTCTTTTAGGCCATGCATGCATCATTTTGGCTCTTTTTCCGGCCTCATCGGGTTGTCTCGGCTCTTGGCCCTTCTTTTCGTCGGGGTCCAAAACCCACTTTCGTATCATTCCCGCCCCCTTTGAGAATGTCCTTGTCCTCAAGGACTCATCCTCGACCATCCAAACCTCGGGCACCTCTTCTTCGACCACGTGCGCATCCCACTCACGGTCCTCGTCGACCTCGACCAAGACCTTGCCCTCAACTTCGAACACCTCTTCATCCGCACTACCCTCCTTGTGCGTCTCATCATTATGGCCTACATCACCCACAATCAAGATCACTTCCTTGACCTCGTGTAGTGCCCCGTTCAAATATTAGGTTTTTTCGAATATTATTATGCATTATTATGATTATTATTTGAACTAATTGCCTATATCGTATTATTGCTCGGCATCTTTTCTTTTAGACTTATTATTATTTAATTAGATGTAGTTTAATTAATATAATAAGTCGTATAATTCAACTTGTTATTCGTCGTCAATCGGTTAATCGTTCGAAATCCTCGGAGAATATGCGTTGTATTATTCGAGCCGTTATTCTATATCGAGCCTTGGGTTTTAATGTCGACCCAATTTATCGTATAAATTTTATTCGGCCCTCCTCGGATATAATTCTCGATCCTTTTAGCTATAAAATTTTTGGCCCTTTAGTATTTAATTTTAAGCCAATTTGAGTTTTAAGGTTGGGCCCCAAATCTTTTAATGTTATTTTAGCCCATTAGGAGATAATAAAGTTTTTGTTGGCTCGTTAAAGCCATATCTGCAATTTTTTCGTTTTTCCCCACGTGCGCCAGAACAGGTCGTCTTCCTTCCATCGCCCTTCAAATTTTGTTGCGATTTTTGCGTGAGATATCTCTCACGATCGTTTCCCTCTCCGTGCTTAAAATCTGGATTGAAGACTTTTTTTCCCCTCACTCTCATCACCGTCCCTGTTTAAAAAAAAAAAAAGAAAGAAAGTTAAGTTTCAGTCTCCATCGTTTCCGGCGACTGGTAGTTTCTTCGAGCAGGCCAGCTTCCGACGACCACCACGCTCTTCCCAGCGAGCCATCGTTCGGTTCCCTTGGTCGCAAGAAGATACGGTTGAGTTCCGGTGACCCGTCTGCCATTGTTTCCGGCGAACACCCGACGGCCGTTCGTCACCAAGTTCAGTCGCCGTCTGTCGTGAAGCCCGGGGCGTTTTCCGATAACAAGCTGCAATCTTGGTTCCGTGCTTCGAAGTTTCAATCCGGCATTTCGAGGTCTCGGGCGTTCGTACGTTCACCCCGTTCGTCTCGTCCGGTTGCCAACCGAGCTTCCTGAAGAAAGGTAATCGACGAACCTTATCGATATATTCGTACTCGGGCTTGCTCTTTAGATTATATTCGTACTCGTTGAATTGATTTCCGTTGATTGCGTTGGTATTAATATCCTATCGTTTATGTTCGTTATTTATTTCGTATGTTCGAGGGTTATTCGGGGATGATTGGAACTCTCGATTTTGTAAAAGTGGGTATCGTTATGTTGCTGTGAGAGATGTGTATAAGTTTGGAGTCTCGTTTTGTTAAATCGAGCCGTCGTTAGGTTGTTCGGGTCGTTCGAGCCCCCGTCGTTCATTTTGCATTATCTTCGGTCATTTTGTTTTCTCGAACAAACCGGTTGCGTTATATATTTTGGATCTCTCTAAATTGTTGTTTTCGTAAATATATTTACTTCTCAAAAATCCATTGAGTCGATTCGCATTCTAGCAGATTTGTTCGATTTTCAAAGTCTAAAATTCTCAGTTTCTGTTCAGTTGGGCCTTAAGTCCAGGTTTTGTTTTTTAAGTTTAGCAGATTATGATTACAATTAATGTCACAAACTGGCGCATGGTATAGTGGTGCTGGTAGCCAAATTCTCTGCTATTGGTCCTGTGTTCGAACCTATGCTTCCAGGAGCTGTCATTTTTTTTTTGTTATATATTCCCCAGCCCAGGTTCTATTCCCAGGCCCGCGTCCAGCCCGAAAGTTCTCTCCAGCAGCGGCCCGCGAGGGGCCCATTTCCCAGCTGACTCCAGGCCTCCTTGGAGCCCTTTAAGCGGCCCATTCCTTTTCTAATTAATGGCCCAAATTGCGTGCACAAGGCCCAACTGCGGGGCAGTTTTATCTAGTAATTGGCAGTGCGGCCCAATTCGACGTTTTAGCCAATTTTTGTGTTCCGGAGCCCTTTTTCGTACCGAACTTATTTTTAAAAATATTTATGAAATGAGAAAAATTTGTGAAAATTATTTTAAGTCCCGAGACTCCAATTTTGATTTTCCGAGTCCAAAATTTTTAAATGAGAGAGTTCCAAGTCCACGAAAAATCCTATTAAAACTCTTAATCCTCAATTTTGATTAAGTGTGGGTTTTATGTTAAATTTGAGTAGTGAGATATATTATTGATGTATTATCTCGCTTAATTGTAGGTGTTTGAGGAATCAAACCTTCGACCTACGTACTTGCCTTGTGTGATTTGTATCCTCGATTTCCAGGTGGATTTTGAAAAATTGGCTATGCCGTAATTGTTATTATTGCTACTACTGTTTAAATTGTGGTATGATCAAAGTATGCATGTGAATAATGTAATCTTCGATGTGAGTTGTACCGGCCGTCGAATGGATATCCCCGTAGTTATAGAACGGACCCCGTTAGGGTAATCTCCCCTATGCTCCTGTGAGACCAGGGCCGTGCTCGGTCGAGGCATGAGACCAGGGCCGTGCTCGGTCGGGATTATGAGACCAGGGCGGTGCTCGGTCGGTTCCCCGTTGTGAGTCAGGGCGGTGCTCGGCCGACGGGGGTAACTCCTACTGGCTGGCACTCGATGTAAGTCCAGGGGGCATTCGATATATAGTCAGCAGTAGTCTATTGATATAGGTGTGCACATGAGTTTGATTATTGATTATTGATGGAGATGGGATAAGATTAATGGTTCGTATACATGCTGAGACCATACCTTTCGATTACTGATTATTATTGATTATTGTCATTAACATTTATTGCATAGCGGTGAGCACTACTGTTTCCTTTTGTGCTCATCCCCACCTGCTCTTCATGGATGCAGGTTAGTGTTGCAGGCACGACCGAGGGAAGCGAGTGTGGTCATAATAAATTGTTACTGCTTCCGCTTGAAACTGAATTATTGTTATTATTGTTTTGTTCAATTACTGGAGTATTGTTAGAGAATGTTTCCCCTAGGATCTTATGAATATTGATTATTGAACTGAGTTATTTTGGATTGTTAATTATTGATCAATGAATATTGAGGATTGAGTGTTGATGATTGTTTGAAGTTGATATTGGTTTTGAAAATGAACAGCGCCTCAAGTGTTTTTAAAAATGAATTTCGAAAAACTTATCCTGAAATTTTACAAATAAAAGTGGGGTGTTACAGTTTGGTATCAGAGCCAGTCTGCGTTTCTGTAGACTAGTCTAAGTATGAAAATTTCATTATGTAAAAATATGCTTGACCTTGTGTTATGACCACTCGCTCTCGTCGTGCCGCGCCAGCTCAGGTATGAGTACCTGAATGATTTTGAATTACTGTGCAATGCCTGATTGTTGATATTTGATATGGAATCGGGGTTTAGGAGTTATCCACCTATGCTTTAAAATGCGAACTCTAGTGTTGAACTTTAGAAATCCCTTATTATTATGCTAAACTCTTCGGCCATTTTCAATGTAGAACTATGGCTCGTCGTAATGCTCGCAACCGTCAGCCTACTCCGTCTCCACCTCTGTCTCCATCCCCATCTCCACCTCACCAGCAGGCTCCCAATCCGGTTGGGGCTCATCTCAACATTGTGATTCAATTTCGCCAGTTGACCCCGCCGTCTTTCACCGGGGTCGAAGGGCCCGAAGCAGTGGCGGAGTGGATCCATCAGTTAGAGCAGAATTTCGATTTGCTGCAGTGCTCCGACGCCCAGAAGGTCGTCTGTGGCCGCTATATGCTGAAGGGCGATGCCGCCCTATGGTGGTCCGGCTATTGGAGGTTGAGGCAGGCGGAGTTTAATGCCCTCACTTGGGATCGCATGAAGGAGGTGATCATGGAGAAGTATTATCCTCAGAGTTATCGCATGAGGATGGAGCGCGCTTTCTGGGATCTCAAGCAGGGAGCAGGATCAGTCGAGGAGTACGAACGAGAGTTCACCCGCATGAGCGCCTTTGCTCCACATATGGTGGACACCGACCTGAAGAAGGCCCACAAGTTCCGGGATGGACTGAACCGAACTCTCCGTATGCATGTTGCCAGCCAGGGAAATCTTTCCTTTGATGAGACCGTTATCCGAGCCGTCCAGCTTGAGAGTTATCAGACTCTCGATGCTTCTGTCCCTTCTGCTCAGCTAGTTCAGCCTATTTCCTCTGCGCTGCCCGGCTCTAGTTCGAGAAAGAGGAAGGCAGATTCCCACCGGGACAACCGGGAGGGAAAGAGTGGAGGGAACGACCGACGTGGCGAGTGCCCCGCCAACCAGGGCCAGAATCCGAGGTGCCTTAAATGCGGCTGTCACCACACAGGGGAGTGCTGGCACAATCAAAAGGTCTGCTTCAACTGTCATCGCCCAGGACATTTCCGTAGCACGTGCCCTGAGCTACAAGGACAGCAGCCATTCCAGCAGCAGCAACCAAATCAGCAGCTTCCCCCGCCGCCGTCTCAGCAGCAGCATCAGCATCAGCAGGCCCAACCGAAGTTTGGCGAAGGAGGTCGAGCACGGGTATACACGATGGCCCAGTTTGAAGCCGAGCAGAACCAAGGCTGAGCAGTCGATCGAATGTCAGATTTGAGACGATTATTTGTTCCCTCCTTTTTGTTAGAATTGCATTTCTCGTACTTTTAGTAGACCTTGTTTATTTCCTTTTGCTCACCCGACAAGTTCGAATTTCGTTTGAGACTCTTATTGGTTATTTTGAATTTTGCTTTGAGACTTCTATTGGTTATTCAGTTTTCTTATTTGGAAATTTCTCTTTTCTTTTCTTTCCTCGAGTAAGATGAGACTTTCTGATGGGGTTAAAGTCTTAATTTTCTGTTGGACCTTATCTGTTCTCGTAATTTGGAGTTTTGACATCTTTAAGTCGATGCAAAGGGTTCAAGAGAGCGAATAATGTTGCAACTCTTGAGAATACCTTGGCTGAGAGATAGGCATAAATCAACCATTCTATTATGAGCATATTGATCGTCATATCGAGGGATCGTACGTGGAAGTCTCCGGCTACCTGATCGAGAAGAGTTTTAACAAAATTCTATAAATGCTATGGATAAGGAAAAGTCTTTTAAGGAGAGTACCCTAACAGCGAAGTCGGAGTGCTTGGATTTTGTAGTTCTGATTAGGGTCGCAAAACACTAAGGAATTTTTGATCTTCGTGTACGTATCAAAACGGGGAGATGTAACAGCTGATGAGAAATGAACCGTAGCTACTGGATGCGGGCGGTGCAGGTGTACTACGTGTTGGTGCCGCGCACAGGCGTACCATGCTCGGTGATGCATCTCGAGTTGTAGGAAGTCCCGTGTGTAGTGTGCCGCATGTAGCGTACCGCGTTGCCGCATGCTAGACCAGCCTTTCATGTCACAGCTGCCAAGTCTCTAACGTGTAAATACGTATCGATTCCGGAAAATTTTCACGTGTATTGCATTGACCTAAGTCTTCCTTGGAGGACTATAGAAGTGAGGAAAATTTTGATGATCTACCTTTAAGAGTCGTTGTACTCAAATTCATTATTATGACCACGCGAAGTGAAGAGCTTTATGGTAAGAAAAGAGGCTGCGGCAAGGCTATATCAGTTCTATTATGATCCTCGACCAAGTCTATGACTTAGCCTGATGGTTGACTGCACCACTAGGAATTTCGAGGATGCATGACACGTTATATGTCTCATGATAGAGGAACGTGTGCGTGACCTCGAGGTACTTATGGACTATGATCAACTACGTGATAGCCAGAACCCTACCTATATGGAGGTACCGGTGACCTATTGGAACAAGGGTCCATCAGGGAAAGGCCAAAAGGGGGTATTCGACAGATTCCAGTAGTGGAAATCAAGTCGAGGGCGAGTCGACGTGGGAGAGGAAAACCGAGATTTGGAGAAGTACCGAACACCTTGTGTTGATATTTTCCATGTATTCTAGTTATTTTAGGTTTCGAATTCCGAGGACGGAATTCTTTTTAAGGTGGGTAGACTGTAGTGCCCCGTTCGAATATTAGGTTTTTTCGAATATTATTATGCATTATTATGATTATTATTTGAATTAATTGCCTATATCGTATTATTGCTCGGCATCTTTTCTTTTAGACTTATTATTATTTAATTAGATGTAGTTTAATTAATATAATAAGTTGTATAATTCAAATTGTTATTCGTCGTCAATCGGTTAATCGTTCGAAATCCTCAGAGAATATGCGTTGTATTATTCGAGTCGAGCCTTGGGTTTTAATGTCGACCCAATTTATCGTATAAATTGTATTCGGCCCTCCTCGGATATATCTTTCGATCCTTTTAGCTATAAAATTTTTGGCCCTTTAGTATTTAATTCTAAGCCAATTTGAGTTTTAAGGTTGTGCCCCAAATCTTTTAATGTTATTTTAGCCCATTAGGAGATAATAAAGTTTTTGTTGGCTCGTTAAAGCCATATCTGCAATTTTTTCGTTTTTCCCCACGTGCGCCAGAACAGGTCGTCTTCCTTCCATCACCCTTCAAATTTTGTTGCGATTTTTGCGTGAGATATCTCTCACGATCGTTTCCCTCTCCGTGCTTAAAATCTGGATTGAAGACTTTTTTTCCCCTCACTCTCATCACCGTCCCTGATTAAAAAAAAAAAAAGAAAGTTAAGTTTCAGTCTCCATCGTTTCCGGTGACTGGTAGTTTCTTCGAGCAGGCCAGCTTCCGACGACCACCACGCTCTTCCTAGCGAGCCACCGTTCAGTTTCCTTGGTCGCAAGAAGATACGGTTGAGTTCCGGTGACCCGTCTGCCATTGTTTCCGGCGAACACCCGACGGCCGTTCGTCACCAAGTTCAGTCGCCGTTTGTCGTGAAGCCCGGGGCGTTTTCCGATAACAAGCTGCAATCTTGGTTTCGTGCTTCGAAGTTTCAGTCCGACGTTTCGAGGTCTCGGGCGTTCGTACGTTCACC
Organism: Striga hermonthica; assembly: GCA_902706635.1. Lineage (NCBI taxonomy): Eukaryota > Viridiplantae > Streptophyta > Magnoliopsida > Lamiales > Orobanchaceae > Striga > Striga hermonthica. The sequence goes on from CACSLK010027792.1 coordinate 1,543,958, forward strand.
CCGTTCGTCTCGTCCGGTTGCCAACCGAGCTTCCCGAAGAAAGGTAATCGACGAACCTTATCGATATATTCGTACTCGGGCTTGCTCTTTAGATTATATTCGTACTCGTTGAATTGATTTCCGTTGATTGCGTTGGTATTAATATCCTATCGTTTATGTTCGTTATTTATTTCGTATGTTCGAGGGTTATTCGGGGATGATTGGAACTCTCGATTTCGTAAAAGTGAGTATCATTATGTTGCTGTGAGAGATGTGTATTCGGAGTCTCGTTTTGTTAAATCGAGCCGTCGTTAGGTTGTTCGGGTCGTTCAAGCCCCCGTCGTTCATTTTGCATTATCTTCGGTCATTTCGTTTTCTCGAACAAACCGGTTGCGTTATATATTTTGGATCTCTCTAAATTGTTGTTTTCGTAAATTTATTTACTTCTCAAAAATCCATTGAGTTGATTCGCATTCTAGCAGATTTGTTCGATTTTCAAACTCTGTAAAATTCTCAGTTTCTGTTCAGTTGGGCCTTAAGTCCAGGTTTTGTTTTTTAAGTCTAGCATATTATGATTACAATTAATGTCACAAACTGGCGCATGTATAGTGGTGCTGGTAGCCAAATTCTCTGCTATTGGTCCTGTGTTCGAACCTATGCTTCCATGAGCTGTCATTTTTTTTGTTATATATTCCCCAGCCCAGGTTCTATTCCCAGGCCCGCGTCCAGCCCGAATGTTCTCTCCAGCAGCGGCCCGCGAGGGGCCCATTTCCCAGCTGACTCCAGGCCTCCTTGGAGCCCTTTAAGCGGCCCATTCCTTTTCTAATTAATGGCCCAAATTGCGCGCACAAGGCCCAACTGCGGGGCAGTTTTATCTAGTAATTGGCAGTGCGGCCCAATTCGACGTTTTAGCCAATTTTTGTGTTCCGGAGCCCTTTTTCGTACCAAACTTATTTTTAGAAATATTTATGAAATGAGAAAAAATTTTGAAAATTATTTTAAGTCCCGAGACTCCAATTTTGATTTTCCGAGTCCAAAATTTTTAAATGACAGAGTTTTAAGTCCACGAAAAATCCTATTAAAACTCTTAATCCTCAATTTTGATTAAGTGTGGGTTTTATGTTAAATTTGAGTACTGGGATATATTATTGATGTATTATCTCGCTTAATTGTAGGTGTTTGACGAATCAAACCTTCGACCTACGTACTTGCCTTGTGTGATTTCTATCCTCGATTTCCAGGTGGGTTTTGAAAAATTGGCTATGCTGTAATTGTTATTATTGCTACTACTGTTTAAATTGTGGTATGATCAAAGTATGCATGTGAATAATGTAATCTTCGATGTGAGCTGTACCGGCCGTCGAATGGATATCCCCGTAGTTATAGAACGGACCCCGTTAGGGTAATCTCCCCTATGCGCCTGTGAGACCAGGGCCATGCTCGGTCGAGGCATGAGACCAGGGCCGTGCTCGGTCAGGATTATGAGACCAGGGCGGTGCTCGGTCGGTTCTCCGTTGTGAGTCAGGGCGGTGCTCGGCCGACGGGGGTAACTCCTACTGGCTGGCACTCGATGTAATTCCGGGGGGCATTCGATATATAGTCAGCAGTAGTCTATTGATATGGGTGTGCACATGAGTTTGATTATTGATTATTGATGGAGATGGGATAGATTAATGGTTCGTATACATGCTGAGACCATACCTTTCGATTACTGATTATTATTGATTATTGTCATTAACATTTATTGCATAGCGGTGAGCACTATTGTTTCCTTTTATGCTCATCCCCACCTGCTCTTCATGGATGCAGGTTAGTGTTGCAGGCACGGCCGAGGAAAGCGAGTGTGGTCATAATAAATTGTTACTGCTTCCGCTCGAAACTGAATTATTGTTATTATTGTTTTGTTCAATTACTGAAGTATTGTTAGGGAATGTTTCCCCTAGGATCTTATGAATATTGATTATTGAACTGAGTTATTTTGGATTGTTAATTATTGATCAATGAATATTGAGGATTGAGTATTGATGATTGTTTGAAGTTGATATTGGTTTTGAAAATGAACATCGCCTCAAGTGTTTTTAAAAATGAATTTCGAAAAACTTATCCTGAAATTTGACAAATAAAAGTGGGGTGTTACACCTCGGCTACCTCGGGCTTCCCAACATCCATGGACACGACACCAAACGAAGGTGAATCCTCTCACCTGACTCGCTCGACCATGAACTCGGTGACCTCATCTTCAACATAGCTTGGTAGATCTAACGCCAATACGGGCTCCATGATCTTGAATTGTCGTTCGAGCTTCTCCTCGAGATTTCTTCGCTCGTGCAACTCTTTCAAATACTCTTGCTCCCAAGGGGTTAATTCCCTTTCCAACCCTTCCAAAAATTCGAGATCTTCCCAATCCATATCATCTAATGGTAAGAACACCATGACTCACTTTTTTTTTATACTCTCGAAAATTTTTCAAAAAATAGGAAGAAAAATACGAAAAATTTCGAAAAAGAGGGGGAAAAAATCAGACAAAAAGAAAAAAGAATGGGATAGGAAAAATTTAACGAAACACCTAATCAATAACTCTCAATGAAAGCACCAATGATGAAGGATCGTGTGTTGTGTTCCACTCGTCTTGTCTCGAACACAGCTTCGCCACGGCCTTGCCTCGACGATAGGTGTGATCGACTCGGTTATTAGCCTAACTCTCTCACGATACTTGAGTTCACTCGGTAATTATCCTCGCTCCCTCGATTTTGAACTGGCTCGGGTCTTAGCCTCACCAATTCGATTTGTATGATCGAACTCTCACGAATCCTAACACACGGTTTTGAACAAACGTTCTTTTGTATTTCATCATATTTCTGGGCATGAAAAACAATGAGCATCCCTATTTATAGATCCTAACTATGACTAGTTCTAATCTACCTAGGAAACTTATTAAAGCAATAAAATATTAAATCCTAATGCTAGTAAATCTCCTAATATCTTCTACTACTAATAAATAAAAGCAACATGGAAATAAAATCCTAACATTACTAAAATTCCTAATGTCTTGACTTTCACTCCAAGAACTTCTAGAAGCTCAAGTCACATGTGCGCCCCAAACTCTTCGGTGACCTCAATGCACGCCGCCTCCGCGCGTTGCCTACCCCTTGTGATGCTAGGCGTCGCGCGCCTTGCCTTGCACCCGCGCGCGCACCGCCCCTCTCGCCTAGTCCTTCGATGACTAGGTCTCGCGCGCCTGCTGCGCCATTTCTATTCCTTGTAGGATCATGCTTCGGGCCCATATCCACTATTCCTATTCCTACTAGGAATATGCTCCCGGCTACTTTTCCTGATGTTCCGAGGATTACTTCTGTCGCCGATCTTACACGCGCGTTCCGACACTCAGCTACTTTTCCTAGTCCTGTGGGGTTTAGTATTCGCGCCTTGCCTATTCCTACGAGGATTAGGCTTGTCACCTTATTCTTGCATTGTGCCTCAGGCGTGTCGCCGTGCGCCCCGCACTCGTCGTCCAACACTCCTATGCCTGTGCGGTCTAGGCTTGTGCCCATGCATACGCCACCTGCGCACATGCCATCTGCACGCCCAGCGCGCCCCACTGCTCCCAGCGCCCGTACGCGCTTGCGTGTGCCCAGCGCTACCTCACCCAGTGCCCATCGCTCGCTCGTTCTGCCGCAACAATCCCTCGCGCGCATCAACCACCCAACATCCACCCCTTGCGCGCCACTTCGCCAAACCATCAAGCACCATGCGCATCTATGCCAATGCGCGTGTGCGCGTCCTTCTTTAATGCACCTTTTCTTGCACCCGAACGTGGTATGCCTGTGGACCATCTTCTCGCGTGCCTTCGCGCACCTCCATGCGCGACCTCGCATACGAGCTCGTACCCGTCTTTTAGGCCATGCTTGCATCGTTTTGGCTCTTTTTCCGGCCTCATCGGGTTGTCTCGGCTATTGGCCCTTCTTGTCGTCGGGGTCCAAACCCACTTCCGTATCACCCTGCGCATGCGCGCACGCTGCTGCCCTGCGCCCGCGCGCGCTGATCTGCTGTGTCGCGCCTGCCTGCGCCCGCC
>CACSLK010027792.1:1554861-1572744 GCA_902706635.1 Striga hermonthica
GAAAGTTGAATTTGAGCTGAGGGATTTGCTTTTTAGAGCTAGATCGATGAATAATCAAAGACATAATGTTTGGATCTTGAAAATGGATGATGATGAATAGTGGATTGTGTGCTAGGGTTTTATGTTGGGTGTTGGGGAACATGGGGGCAAGATCTATTTATAGGAGGGTGGGTAGCTTAGGGTTTTGAAGGAATTGGGCTTAAAAATCGGGCCTAATAGATTGGGCTCGATTTTAACAACTTGGGCTCGGATAAATAATTGCTACTAGGCTCGATTTTAAAATACTACTTGGGCTTAGTAATAAATAAATTATGCAATTAATATTAATAATTCTCCGCATAATTAAAATAATACTAATACCGATAAATAAGTCGAGCTATTAATATAATATTATTCCGGGGTGTTACAATCTATCCTCCTTAAAACATTTCCGTCCCCGGAAATGACAAAACTAATCAGAAGGCCAACTCGACTAAAACTAGAAACTGAAAATACATAATACGATACTACTAATTAGAACTCGAAATCTGGATAGCGAGCTCGAATCTCATCCTCTCGCTCCCACGTGGCCTCGGCCTCGCCGTGGCGAGTCCACTGGACTCTAACGAGCGCTACATCTCTGCTCCTCAGCTGCTGAACCTTTCGGTCCAGAATAGCAAACGACTGCACATCGTACGTCAGGTCCTGCCCGACGTCAAGCTCACTGTAACTCAACACGTGCGCTGGGTCATACACGTAATCCTTCAGCATCGAAACGTGGAAGACGTTGTGCACACCCGAAAGCTCGGGTGGCAACGCCAACCGGTATGCGGCCTCACCCACTCGCTCGAGGACCTCGAATGGGCCTAAGAAACGGGGCTGCAGCTTCCCCCTCTTCTCGAAGCGAACCACGCCTCTCAAAGGCGTGATCTTCAGGAATGCCTTATCTCCCTTCTCGAACTGGATATCTCGTCTACGCTGGTTAGCGTAACGCTTCTGTCGATCCTGTGCCACCTTCATCCGCTCACGGATCAAGGCGACCTGCTCCACCGTGTCCTCGATCAGCTTCGGACCGAGAACCTGCCGTTCGCCGACCTCATCCCACTAAAGGGGTGATCGGCACTTGCGACCGTACAATGCCTCGTACGGTGCCATCCTGATCGACGCCTGATAACTGTTGTTGTACGCGAACTCCATCAACGGCAACAACTCCTCCCATGAACTACCACGGTCCAGAACACATGCTCGAAGCATGTCCTCGAGTGTCTGGATGGTCCGCTCCGACTGCCCGTCGGTCTGCGGGTGGAAAGCGGTGCTGAACCTCAACTGTGTCCCCACGGCCTCGCTGAGGCTCTTCCAGAACTGGCTGGTAAAACGAGGGTCTCGATCGGACACTATGACCTTGGCGACTCCATGAAGTCGCACCACCCCGCGAATATAGATCGTCGCGAGCTGGTCCATGGACATCGTCATCCGCACGGGCAAGAAACGAGCCGTCTTCGTCAGTCGGTCCACAACTACCCAAACCGCATCATGCTGCTCCCTCGATTTGGGTAGTCCCGAAGCGAAATCCATGGTAAGCTCTTCCCACTTCCACAGTGGGATCTCCAAGGGCTGCACTAAACCCGGTGGAAACTTGTGCTCGGCTTTCACCTGCTGGCAAACCAAGCACTTCTTCACAAACTCAGCAACATCTCTCTTCATGCCCCTCCACCAAAACGACCCTTTCAGGTCGTGGTACATCTTGGTGCTGCCAGGGTGCGCCAAATAGGGTGCACTGTGAGCCTTGGTCAAGATCTCCTTCCTCAGGGCCTCTACATTCGGCACAATGAGCCTTCCCTTATACTCCAAGGCACCATCTGCGCCTCGGTAGAACCCCTCTACGCCCTCGGCAACAACCTTCGCCCTCATGGAACGGACGAACTCATCAACGAACTGATCTCTCCGAACTCGATCTCGGAGCATGGGCCACACTCTCATCGACCGAACACCTCCTACTACAGGCATCGTAGGAAGTGACTCGACGACGTCTAACTGCATCCGCGCGAACTCTCGAAGAAGCTGACTCTGCTGGGTGATCATGCAAGTCAACTCGCCCCTCGCCTTTCGGCTAAGGGCATCAGCTACTACGTTCGCCTTCCCCGGATGATACTGGATGGTGCAATCATAATCCTTCACTAGCTCCAACCATCGCCTCTGGCGCATGTTGAGCTCCTTCTGCGTGAAGATGTACTGCAGACTCTTGTGATCGGTGTAGATCTCGCACCGACCACCATACAAATAGTGCCTCCAAATCTTGAGCGCGTGGACAACGGCTGCCAACTCGATGTCATGAGTCGGGTAGTTCTCCTCGTGGGGCTTCAGCTGTCGCGAAGCGTAAGCGACAACCTTGCCCTCCTGCATCAGCACGCACCCAAGTCCCTGCTTTGAAGCATCACTATAGATAGTGAAACTCCGTGTAGGGTCCGAAATAGTCAGCACGGGTGCCGTAGTCAACCTCCTCTTGAGCTCCTGAAAGCTCGACTCACAACGGCTACTCCAATCGAACTTAGTCCCTTTCCTCGTCAAGCGTGTCAAGGGTAGGGCTATCTTCGAAAACCCCTCAATGAACCTCCTGTAGTAGCCTGCTAACCCGAGAAAACTCCGTATCTCGGTAACAGACCTCGGTGTTGACCAGTTCCTCACTGCCTCGATCTTCCCGGGATCAACCTCAATGCCCTCGGCCGTAACAATGTGACCGAGAAACGCCACTCGATCGAGCCAAAACTCGCACTTCGAGAACTTGGCGTACAGTCTCTCCCGCCTAAGGGTCTCCAACACGATCCTCAAATGCTCCTCGTGCTGGGCCGTGCTCCCCGGGTAGACCAAAATGTCATCTATGAAGACGATGACAAACTGGTCCAAGAATGGGTGGAAGACACGGTTCATGAGATCCATGAATACCGCCGGCGCATTGGTCAAGCCGAACGGCATCACGACAAACTCATAGTGACCGTATCGGGTACGAAACGCAGTCTTCGCCATGTCAGACTCCCGAATCCTTAGCTGATGGTAACCCGAACAAAGATCTATCCGGGAAAACACACGGGCGCCTCTCAGCTGGTCGAATAAGTCCTCTATCCTGGGGAGTGGATACTTGTTCTTTACCATCAACCGGTTCAAGTCCCGGCAGTCGATGCACATGCGCAGTGTCCCGTCCTTCTTCTTCACAAAAAGGACAGGTGCTCCCCAAGGTGAAACGCTCGGCCGGATGAAGCCGATACCCAACAACTCCTGAATCTGAGCCTTCAACTCCTGAAGCTCTTTCGGCGCCATACGATACGGTGCTTTCGACACTGGCCCAGCTCCAGGCAACAGGTCGATCGTGAACTCCACCTGACGACTAGGTGGTCCTCCCGGTAGCTGATCCGGAAAGACGTCCACAAAATCTCTCACTATGAGTACATCTCCGGGCATGCGCTCCTCCGAAGGTTCCCCGAGTATAGTGACTAGATAGCCCTGACAATCATCCCTCCGTAGGCACTTAGTCGCCTTCGCCATGGAAATGATACACGGTAAAGTCCTCGTCGTCGTCCCGAAGAATGTGATGTGGTCTCCATCGGCTAAGTGCAACGTCACCTCTCTATCACGGCATCGGATGTCTGCGTGATATCTCTCCAACCAATCCATGCCAAGAATAAGGTCGAAGTCCCTCATCTCGATCACGAATGCGTCTACCTCTAGAGTTCTGCCTCCAATACACATGCTAAGGTTCTTGGCCAGGGAACTCGTGACTATCTTCCTCCCCGAAGCTAGGCTGATCTCGAGGGGGTCGACGTCACTCACACTCTGGACCCCTATGGCCTCTAGACACTTGGTCGAGACGAACGAATGTGTTGCCCCAGTATCGAACAAAGCAAAGACAGGTACATCGAGTAAAGAGAGCATGCCAGACATGGTACCTGGCTGCTCGGCGGCCTGCTCCTGGTCAAGTGCGTAAATGCGGGCAGGTGCACCTCGAGGTGGGTGCTGAGCTGGCTGTCTCGGTGCTGGCTGTCTCTGAGCAGGAGGTCTCTGGCCCTGCTGGGGCTGTGGGCGATCTGGGCAGTCTGCGATCCTATGACCGGGCCTGCGGCAACGATAGCAAATGTCCTGCCTAGCCAGGCACTCTCCCCGGTGGACGCGCTGACAAATAGCGCAAATAGCTGGGGGCTGCGGGACCGGTGGTGCTGCCTTAGCTGGGGCTCCTGGTCGACGGTTCCTCATATCGTCGCGACCTCTCCACTTCCTCTTGTTTCGGTGCTGCGCCTGCTGAGGTGGCGCTGGCAGGGCTGGCTGGATGGCAGCTGGCTGTCTGGCTAGCGGTGCCACTTGAGCTAGTTGCTGTGCAGGAGTGTCTAGCAGCTGGGATGCCTCAATCTGCTGAGCCCGCTCAACGGTCTCAGCATAAGTCAAATAGCCATGGCTGGCTACGAGCACTCGAAGGTCTCTAGTCAGGCCGTTGCCGAAACGGGAGGCCTTCTTGTCGTCGGTGTCCACAAGATGGCGTGCAAAGGTGCTCTTACGAGCGAACTCCCGCTCGTACTCCTCAACCAAACGGTCTCCCTGAAGCAAGTCATAGAACTCTCGCTCCATCCTCTCGCAAAAATGGCGAGGGTAGTACTTGGCCTCCAAAATCCCCTTGAGCTGATCCCAAGTCAGCTGGTCTCGCTTGTCAGCTGTCCTGAGACGCCAGTAATCGTCCCACCAGTCTCCGGCCGCACCCTCTATCTGAAACTCGGCACAAGAGACCATGTGCTGGTCGGATATGCCCATCATCCGGAAAATACGATCCATCTTGCGGATCCAGTCTCCTACGGCCAACGGGCCCTCCTCTCCAGTGAAGACCGAAGGGGCGTAAGTCCGAAACTGGGCTGCGACTACTGACTGATCCCGCTCTGCGGGTGGAGCTCTACGGGGCGGCATTCTGAATAGCCAAATAACAACTTGATTAGTATAGCCAATTAATAAATAGCTACACTACTTGACGAATTTAAGTAATTTACCGAAAACACCTAGCTTGGCTAGAGTTCCAGTTTCTGCTTAACTCTACTGATTCTAGCTCGAATTCTGATATAGTCTAGAGTTGGACTTAGATAAACTTTCTATAATTCTGTCTAAAGTTCTCTTTCTTGTCGGAGGATAGATGGCCCCTAAGGTTCTTACTATATTCTCATGCACTTGCAGAAATTTAAAAACTTAGGTGACTTACCTCGGAGTCGGCGCGGCGTGAGCGTGGCGTGGTCATGCATTTCTAAACTCTTTTAAGTATACAGAACCACAAAGTGGCTCTGACCCTGTAACACCCCGCCTAATTACTTCTAGAATTTATAAAATTAGAGTAAAATTTTTGCTTTTTATTTTCGAAAAACTCTTAAACTTTATTTTCGAAAATACTCATACTAACTTGCGGGATGCTACTAACTTAAACTCTTTCTCATGCAGACGTAAATAAATACATGCAACCTAATCAAATCCGTTATATAAAGTTACCACGGAGATAAAGGCATTATACATGCATAAGTCTGAAAATCTCATAATACATACTAAGTCTGAAATGTGCGGAAGCTGAAACATAATATGTCTACGCATAGTAATAATAGTACATGTTCAAATAATGACATGTAGATGCGTTACAAAAAGACAGCTAATGACCATGACCACCACTGAAATCTCACGCGCCACGCGCCGCTCCGTCACCTGAAAAACGTAGTGGGGGCGTGAGCAAAACCGCTATGCTCCGCAAGGACCAGTACTTAATTATATAGCATCGTTAATAACAATATCATGACTTTAAGTATATAAGAACTGAATCTGAACTGAAACTGTAACTAGGGCATCTGGTGGTCATAAAGACCCTGGGGCTTAAAAGCCAATCATGTGCACACTCCGGGGGATCATTAAGGCCAATTAAGGCCTCCCTCAGAATCACGGGGGAACATTAAGGCCCGCCACGGCCTCCCTCATGATGATCTAACTATTTCTCATACATACCTCAGACATGGTACGGAAATTAAAGATGAAGTATAACCAGTACGTGACCCCCACCTGTTAACTGCTACTGCTAGGCAAGTGCTGACTCACTGGTAGCTATCGGAGGCTCGACTCTCCTTAAGCTACATAAATATTCGAGCAAAATGTACTAAGTACTAAGCTCAAATAAAAACTTGATTCTTATTATTAATAAATCTTACTCGGTTCTCTCGCTCGATTAAAAAAATCATTTAATCTGGATTTAGATGCTTTGAGCTGTTCTGAAAAGATTTGTTGACTTGAGGCATTCTAGAGTTCTCTGAAATATTTCTAAGTCTGGACTGCTTATCTGATTTATCTGATCTAACTTATCTGACTGATCTGATCTAACTTATCTTACTGGGTGCAACTCGACTTAATCGTGGTTCGGGTGCATATGCACGGACACGACATTAGTCGACGCACAACTTTCTATCCGGATCTAGAGTTCATCCGGACTGACCGAAAAAGGCCAAGCTAGGGTTCTCTACTCAACCGGCTATTTATGTCGATTCAATTCAAAAACTCAAACTTTAAGTTCAACTCGATTCCCAGTAATTTCAGCTAAATCTCAACCGGATAAAATCTAGGGTTTTCACCAAAGCAGCTAAAATCTCGAATTTATAGGCATGCCAAACCACCTCTAAAAATTATGAAATTTAAACCACGACATATTCATCATTTATAGGATTTTTCGTGAAAGTTTCATCGAATTCCGAGGTCTTTTCATATTTATCAAAAACCGGGCATTTCAGCTACATATTCAAAAATCCAGTTAACATACTAAACGAGCCCCAAAAATTACAAAATTAAAACCTAGGCCTCAAGTCAGCTATACGAATTTTATTACGCTAGTTTCGCATTTTACCGGGCAGCAACCAATATTTACGGAATTTAATACCATTTAAGCCGATAAATTCACCATAAATTCTATAATGCTCGAAATCGCCTCCCGTAAATTTTAAAATTCATCTAAATATTCAATTAAGCTCACGGAATAAGGTTTAAGCCGATATACCTCTCGAAAGGATCAAATCGGAAGTCAGAAAAATTAAAACGGTTAGGGAACGACCCGGTTGAGCTCGGGTGTACTCGGATCTAGGCTATGGGCTCGGTTTTTGGGCCGAGAGTTACGGATCTGAGGAGCTGGGCTGCTGGTCGTCGCGCTACAGTAACTCCGAGCAGCGTCGGGACGCCGGAATAATGCTGCGAACTTGCTGTGAGAAGCCCGCCGGAAATGGTGGCCTTTTTCCGGCGTGAACTCGTCGGGACGACGCAGAGGAGAGCTGGTGACGGGAAAAAAGTGAGCTCGTCGGGTCTGAGCTGAGGAGGGCGCTGGTGCGAGCTAAGGCCGAGGTCGCGCGTGAACTGCGGGCTCGAGCTTCGCTGGAAAATGGAGCTCGCGACAGTGGAGGTGCGGATCTGCTGGTTTTTGGTCGGAGAATGCACGGAGCTGCTGTTCCTCGCCGTGAACAGAGACGGACTGACGAGCAGGGGAAGATGACGACTGCCTGGACGTGGTCTCGAGCTCGCCGGGAAGGTCGCGAACTCGCCGGAAAAACGGGGCTGGAGAGCTGCGGGCTGTGTTCTTGCCGGAGATGGTGGCAACGGGATGAGCTCGTCGTGGCGGAGTTGTGGCTGGGCTGAGGCTCGTGGTGGCTGCGGGCTGGCTAGTCGTGAGCTCGTGGTGGCTGCACTTGGTGGTCTGTTTCTCCCGATTTTTTCCCCTTTTTTTTCTTTTTTTTTTTATTTATTTTTACTGCTATGGAAAGTTGAATTTGAGCTGAGGGATTTGCTTTTTAGAGCTAGATCTATGAATAATCTAAGACATAATGTTTGGATCTTGAAAATGGATGATGATGAATAGTGGATTGTGTGCTAGGGTTTTATGTTGGGTGTTGGGGAACATGGGGGCAAGATCTATTTATAGGAGGGTGGGTAGCTTAGGGTTTTGAAGGAATTGGGCTTAAAAATCGGGCCTAATAGATTGGGCTCGATTTTAACAACTTGGGCTCGGATAAATAATTGCTACTAGGCTCGATTTTAAAATACTACTTGGGCTTAGTAATAAATAAATTATGCAATTAATATTAATAATTCTCCGCATAATTAAAATAATACTAATACCGATAAATAAGTCGAGCTATTAATATAATATTATTCCGGGGTGTTACATATATTAAGGCCGCTTCCCCATGTTATTTTTAATCATGAAATTTATCAATAAAAATCCGAACTTTTGTTCAAACACTTTGTCTTAGATTTCTTCTATATTTCTATTGCAATTTTATTCGTTTAGAGGGGTGCGGTTTGTGAACCTCTAGACAACTATCGGCGATTCAAGGCACTTGTTTGTGGCTTATCGGCAATCGAAACACACGATCTTCATCATTGGTGCTTTCATTGAGAGGTGTTAGATCGTGTGTTTTTCTTCAACCCCATTCCCTTTCTTTTTCTTCTTCTTTTTTCGTCCCCCCTATTGAAAAAAAAAACAAATCGTGAGGTTGTGTGCTCGTGAGAGGGGCTAGCTGATCGAAAAAAAAAAGAGGAATGTTTAGGAGAGAATCCATGGAGGAATACTTGAGGTGGGAGGAAGAGAGGTTTGAAGAGGTGGTGCGTGCGGCCAAAGGAAGGAGATTGACGGTTTGTGAGCGGATGTTCTTGGAAGATTGGTGTAACGCCCCGTTATTTAAAAGATAAAATACCGAATATTTTTCTAAAAACCAGAGTTTATTTTTCGCAAATCGTTTTTAAAAAAAAAATGTGTAACGGGCATTACTTAATCTATCTCAATTTCGACTGACATTACCAAAGCTATTATTTCTATCAAGACATTCAGAACATAAATAAATGTTTAAAAATAAACACGTTTCACTTAATCAATCTGTAATTCAAACGTTCAAATTTGAATACAAATTACAATAGAGTTTACAGAAAATATAAATATAATCAAAGACGACCACGCCCGTCCACTCGTGTCCGCCGCCAGCTCGATCAACCTGAAAAACAAAGGGGTGAGCACCGTCTCTCGGCTCAGTGGTAAAATTCATACTATGCATCGATTCAGTATAAACAAAGATAGGATAATAATTATATAAACACGTAAAGCTTACTATCTCACCACTGACTGATATCATCCCGGCTTCAAGCCTCCAGGTAAATTCAGAGTGACTCTTATTTCAAGCCTCCATAATTTACCCGGCTAATTAGCTATTATACGCCGTTAACCTAAGTTCATGAACGCCGGTATGGTTACTTACTAGTGCATTCGTCATCAACCGACCCCGCTAATAAATAACTCTACTAGTGCCATTGGCATTACCAAGTCCCGCTAGTAGATAACTTAACTGATAATTACCCGACCTAGTGACTCTTATTTCAAGCCGCCATGGTAAAAGTTCGCATCTCACAGTCGGCCCACCGGCCTACGATCACATGCATATAAAAACTATACTACCACATGTTTATAAAGAATAGACCATAGTATAGAACCACATCTGGGGTGTACTTCGCAAGCGATGAAACGGAGCTGAGGGAATGAAATGACCGAAGCGAACGATTTAGCTCATAAGAAATATCATACTTCCACCTTTAAACTTACTGACTAGTTGAAATGAATGAATGTACGTGCGTCTGATTGAGGGCGACTCCTCTTAATCTACAATTCAAATAATTCTTCTTATTACTAAAAGGGGCGACAAACAGACAAATAGAACAAGCAAGGACAAACACAGTCAAATAAACAAATAAATCCAACACAAAGAAATAAATCAAGCACGAACGAATAAATAAGTAAGGTAGATAAAACACAGAGAGCAATTAAAACAAATAAATTTCTACTGCTCGGCTTGTTCATCTTGCTTAACTGGACTCGTCTAAGGTTCTCAAAAAACGTAACTTGAGCTCGAATAACTAAATTTCTAACTAAACTGAACTGGCTGGTCCGAGCTCAATCAAACTATCTTAACTGAACATAACACAAAACTGGCAATAAATAATCAAAACTGAAGGTGCTATCTTTACCCTTCCATTTTTTTTGTCTTCCCTTTTACTCAGGAACAAACAATTATATCAAGGCTAAAGTTATTGATTTGGATTTTACTATTCTGAAAATAACCACTCATACAGTACATATAAAATAAAAATTAAGGTCCAACACATAGCTCAAAAATACTGCCAAACATACAACACAAAACAAAGCATGGGCAACACATACACAAACACTTCTCTCTTCTTCAACCTTAATTCTTAGTGCATGAGTTTTAAAACTTCAAGACTGAAACTCTAACCCCTTAAACTGGACATAAAAGCAGCAAAATCAGCCATCAACACGGCTCAACACGAATCAAAAAATCATGGCTGAAACAATTCATATCATGCTCTATCTTCTCTTGAGCTTAACAACTTAGGCATATGCATCAGGAACCAAGGCTCAATATACTGATCTAAAAAGCTTTTAAGAATCACTCATTCACAACATAAATATATAACATAACAAATAGGTTCAGCATGATAGCAAAAAAAAAAAAAATTACATTTTTACCGAACTTAACACATAAAGTTCACATATAAACAATAACTGAACTAAGCACAACAAAACACCATATATATACTCGGTCAAAAGAAGCGTTATAGGTCTCAGCTAAAATACCGTGAAAACAGGGAAAGAAAGAGCTCGTTTTCGACGGTTCCCGATTCGGGTCCCTGCTACCCGACGCTCGAGTTTTTGCTGAAGTGGTGCTACTGATCAGGTTCCAAGGGTCTCGGCACCTTCAACTTACTTAACGATCTTGCTTATTGCTCTCAGCCGGAACCGACTGTTGGGGTCGCCGAAAAAAATGGTGCATCAGTCTCAGGTAAGAGTTCGGTCGGTCGTGCCTTGAACTCGCCAGAACCTTGGGAACTTCGGTTGCCGTGGGTCACCGTGAAAGACTGCTGCTGGTCAATTGTCGGCGTGACCCTTACCTTCTCGTCGTCGGGCTGGTGGTGCGCGACTCTCCGGTAGGCTAGTTCGGGGATGTTGGCTCTCGAAATTTGCTGGCGATTTTAGGAAATTTTCGCCGGATTTGTGAGTTGGACCTAGCAGGTAAAAATGAGACGCGGCTAATGCTGTCAATCCCTTAAATAGGGAGAATTAGGGCTGAGAAAAGGAGAAGTCGTCGCGTGAGAAGGGCCGGATTTGGGGGTTTCGGTTGGGCTGACCGATTCTTGTTGCTGTTGGTGGCGGCTCAAAGGATGAGATGAGGGAGGTGGCCGAGAAATCGAAATTCTGTTAAAGAGATGAGGAGCCGAGCTGCTCGAACAAATGAAAAAGATAGACTGAAAATAAAAGAGTTGGCCCATCAATCGGTTGTAACTAAATGGACCGAATATTAAAGAGAATTTGGGCCGAAAAACTTAAAGATACAAGATTGGGCTGCTTGGGAAGCCTACTTGGTGAAATAAGCGAGTTGGCTACTTACTAGCCTAGTACTTGGGCTCAATTGAACTCTTGGCTTACAAAAATAAAATAATACTTAAGCACATAATAAAATTTATCACTTAAGCAAGAAATATTACTTGAAGTACATAAAATGCCATGAAATAAAATTTGGTACTTACGTACAAAATATAAATTGACCCCATAGGCAATTAAATAAACACTTAAGCAAATAATCAACAATCATTTATGCACAAAATCAAATAATCAAATTGGTAAACACTTAAACAAATAGTCAAATAATCACTAGGCAATTAAATTAACACTTAAGCAAATAATCAACAATCATTTATGCACATAATCAAATAATCAAATTGGTAAACACTTAAACAAATAGTCAAATAATCACTTTAGCAAATAGTCAATTATTCACTTAAGCAAGAAGTGTCACTTTAAGTACATAAAATGACACGAAATGAAATATAGCACTTAGGTACATAATATAAGTTGAACACATAAGCAACTAAATTAATACGTAAGGAATTAATCAAACAATCAAAATAGTCATTTAATCACTTAGGTAAACAATTCACAAAACCACGTTTAACGCTTAAGACAATTAAATCAAACACGAGCAAATAAGAAGAAATAATCAACAAAGTTAAACTTAGTCGTGTGTTGCAAATGCAATAATTAAATAAAATAAAACGGGGCGTTATAATCTATCCTCCTTAAACGATTTTCGTCCTCGAAAATCTAAAACTGAACTGAAAGAATAACTCAAAAACTTCGAACAAAATTCTCAAAGGCTCTGGTGGCAAAGCCTAAAAGATAAACTAAGCCACCGCCTCGGACTAAAAGTCGAAGAGTTTGAAGAAACTATCTGCAGCTTTCTCTCGACCATCTGTTTTGTTAGCTTCGGAACAGAATCTTCTGCTCACTACGCTTCCGCTGCGCCACTCTGATGGTCGGCTTACCTTTGGAACACATAGCTTCTATTCAAACTTTAGGGTCGCTTCTCGGTGCGATTGCGAGACTCCCATCTTGTTGACTCGAGAAAACTACCGCAATTGGCAAGGGATTTGTCGCTCTGCTATTCGGCATAAACTCTCCATAGAGTCAAACACCACTAACCACAGACGCCGAACCCACTACCTTGATCCTCCATCGAGTAGCTCTCAAATCAACAACTTCTATTGAGAAAACAACAACTATCTCGCCTCGACTCTTCCGACTAAGAAAGTCGTCCGCCACGTTAGCTTTTCTCGGATGGTAGCTATTCGTGTCGGCAGTCTTAGACGAGCTTGAATCACTTCCGTTTCTTGGACTTAGCGTAAGGCTCCTCCTGCGGCTCAACTTCCCCAGGATGAACAAAGACGTCATTGAGAAGCACGACGAGTAAATGGTCCTTTCAAAATACGTTGATTTTCCCCAACTGAGAGATTAAGTCCCAATTATCGGCTTAGGTATTTAAGGAACACACTCCATTAACTTCACAAATGAAAACAATTAAGAAACAAGTAGAAACAACAAAGGCACTCGGTCTTATAATCGAAGAAGAAGAATACAAGGTTCCAAACACAAATACTCAAATCCGTAACTCCAACCAAAGAATTAAGAAGAACAATAATTTCAAGAGATTGCAAATAAACAGGACTAGACGAATACTTCCAATAATCTTTGCCCCCCCCTCACAGATCAATCTTGGTTCGGGTCGTCCTCATTCTTGGCCAACATGTAGACACGTCCCCTTCATCCTCCTCCAAGTCTTAGTTGGTCCTACTGAGGCTGTTGTTGTGGCTGTTGGTTTGGTGGTAGACCGCGCTCTGGACACTGCTTAGTGAAATGTCCCGGCTTCTTGCAGTAGTTGCAGATATGTTGGCCTGCCAAGAACACTCCTCCATGAGCTCTGCCACAGTTACCACACCGCGGAGGCCCATCAGGCACTTGGCGGATAGGCTGAACATTTTGGATAGGAGGGTGATCGCCACGTCCATCTGCTCCTCCACGCTTGTTCCGTTGTTGGTCATGTCGATCATCACGCTTCATCTTGCTCAAGTCGGGAGGTGGCTGAGTAATGATAGTTGACTGAGTAGGCTGAGCATGATAATAGGAAGGGACGGGGGCAACTGGGGTCATGCAACTTTCAATCTGCTGGGCCCGGATAACAGTCTCTGGAAATGGAAGGTCTCCGTTACTAGCCACCAAAACACGAATGTCCTGGCGAAGCCCGTCTCTGAACTTATGGGCCTTTCTCTCCTCAGTGTCAACCATGTGCCGGGCAAAGGCACTCAAACGGGTGAAAGCCCGAGCATACTCATCGACTGTAGAGGCATCCTGCTTAAGGTCATAGAACTCTCGCTCCTTCTGGTCACGATAGCTCTTGGGAAAGTATTTGTCTGTAACAATCTGCTTCATCCTCACCAAGTGAGGGCAGTCCGCTCAGCCTCCGGCCTCAGAAGCCAATAGTCAATCCACCAATCGGCGACATCACCCTCCATCTGGTATTCGGCACACTCAATACGTTGGGTGTCTGAGCATCGGAGAACGGTAAAGATCCTTTCCAGCTTACGAAGACACTCCGTCAAAGCTGCTGGTCCCTCCACTCCTGAAAAGGTGGGAGGACGCATGTTTTGAAACCGCTCAATCGTACAGCCGTGATCTTCACCTTGAGTGGGTGGAGCCTGCTGATGCTGAGGATCTCTACGAGGACCCATATCTATAGGACAAGTTGAAACTTCAGCACGAGACTCAACCACTAAAGTTAACACTAATTTAAATGAAGGAGGATAAATTCCTAAGCCCCATTCTTAAGTCAATCTTAGACTCGGGTAGAGTCATACATATAGTCACAAACTTATGCTGAGACTTATCTAAAGTCATACATAACCTTAGTATACAAAAACGTCTTAACTCATACATATAATTTCTATCATACTAGAAGTGAATCACATAGTCATATCACACTGAAACTGAAACATCTCATGTAACTTTGTCTTACTGAACTGAATTGCCACATAATACTTACTTTGGAGTTGGCGCGGCATGACGAAGGCGGGTGGTCAAACCTTAAAATCTTTCGGAAATTTTTCAAAAATTCTCTAACTATGAAAACTTCTGACTAAAAAAATTTTGCAAGTCTACAGAACCATAGACCCGCTCTGATACCATACTGTAATGCCCCGTTATTTAAAAGATAAAATACCGAATATTTTTCTAAAAACCAGAGTTTATTTTTCGCAAATCGTTTTAAAAAAAAATGTGTAACGAGCATTACTTAATCTATCTCAATTTCGACTGACATTACCAAAGCTATTATTTCTATCATGACATTCAGAACATAAATAAATGTCTAAAAATAAACACGTTTCACTTAATCAATCTGTAATTCAAACGTTCAAATTTGAATACAAATTGCAATAGAGTTTACAGAAAATATAAATATAATCAAAGACGACCACGCTCGTCCACTCGTGTCCGCCGCCAGCTTGATCAACCTGAAAAACAAAGGGGTGAGCACCGTCTCTCGGCTCAGTGGTAAAATTCATACTATCCATCGATTCAGTATAAACAAAGATAGGATAATAATTATATAAACACGTAAAGCTTACTGTCTCACCACTGACTGATATCATCCCAGCTTCAAGTCTCCAGGTAAATTCAGACTAGTGACTCTTATTTCAACCCTCCATAATTTACCCAGCTAATTAGCTATTGTACGCCGTTAACCTAAGCTCATGAACGTCGGTATGGTTACTTACTAGTGCATTCGGCTTCAACCGATCCCGCTAATAAATAACTCTACTAGTGCCATTGGCATTACCCAGTCCCGCTGTTAGATAACTTAACTGATAATTACCCGGCCTAGTGACTCTTATTTCAAGCCGCCATGGTAAAAGTTCGCATCTCACAGTCGGCCCACCGGCCTACGATCACATGCATATAAAAACTATACTTCCACATGTTTATAAAGAATAAACCATAGTATAGAACCCCCACCTTTAAACATACTGACTTGTTGAAATGAGTGAATGTGACGCACTTGAGGGCGACTCCTCTTGATCTACAATTCAAATAATTCTTCTTATTACTAAAAGGGGCGACAAACAAACAAATAGAACAAGCAAGGACAAACACAGTCAAATAAACAAATAAATCCAGCACAAACAAATAAATCAAGCACGAGTGAATATATAAGTAAGGTAGATAAAACACAGAAAGCAAATAAAACAAATAAATTTCTACTGCTCGGCTTGTTCGGCTTGCTTAACTGGACTCGTCTAAGGTTCTCGAAAAATGTAACTTGAGCTCGAATAACTGAATTTCTAACTAAACCGAACCAGCTGGTCCGAGCTCAATCAAACTAACTTAATTGAACATAACACAAAACTGGCTATAAATAATCAAAACTGAAGGTGCTATCTTTACCCTTCCATTTTTTTTTTTTTTTTGTCTTCACTTTTACTCAGGAACAAACAATTATATCAAGGCTAAAGTTATTGATTTAGATTTTACTTTGCTGAAAATAACCACTCATACAGTACATATAAAATAAAAATTAAGGTCCAGCACATAGCTCAAAAATACGGCCAAACATACAACACAAAACAAGGCATGGGCAACACATACACAAACTCTTCTCTCTTCTTCAACCTTAATTCTTACTGCATGAGTTTTAAAACTTCAAGACTGAAACTCTAACCCCTTAGACTGGACATAAAAGCAGCAAAATCAGCCATCAACACAGCTCAACACGAATCAAACAATCATGGCTGAAACAATTCATATCATGCTCTATCTTCTCTTGAGCTTAACAACTTAGGCATATGCATCAGGAACCAAGGCTCAATATACTGATCTAAAAAGCTTTTAAGAATCACTCATTCACAACATAAATATATAACATAACAAATAGGTTCAGCATGATAGCAAAAAAAAAACATTTTTAACAAAGCATAACATGTCCTCTTCTCCTTCGAAATTTTTACCGATTAACACATAAAGTTCACATATGAACAATAATTGAACTAAGCACAATAAAACACCATATATATACTCGATCAAAAGAAGCGCTATAGGTCTCAGCTAAAATATCGTGAAAACAGGGAAAGAAAGAGCTCGGTTTCGACGGTTCCCGATTCGGGTTCCTGTTGCCCGACGCTCGAGTTATCGCTGAAGGGGTGCTACTGATCAGGGTCCAAGGGTCTCGGCACCTTCAACTTACTTAACGATCTTGCTTGTTTCTTTTAGCCGGAACCGATTACTGGGGTCGCCGAAAAAAATAGTGCATCAGTCGCAGGTAAGAGTTCGGTCGGGTGTGGCGCTCGAGACGCCGCGTCAGGTCGAGTTTCGTCGAGCGTGCCTTGAACTCGCCAGAACCTTGGGAACTTCGGTTGCCGCGGGTCGCCGTGAAAGACTGCTGCTGGTCAATCGTCGGCGTGACCCTTACCTTCGCGCCGTCGGGCTGGTGGTGCGCGACTCTCCGGAAGGCTAGTTCGGGGATGTTGGCTCTCGAAATTTGCTGGCGATTTTAGGAAATTTTCGCCGGATTTGTGAGTTGGACCTAGTAGGTAAAAATGAGACGCGGCTCATACTCTCAATCCCTTAAATAGGGAGAATTAGGGCTGAGAAAAGGAGAAGCCGTCGGGTGAGAGGGGCAGGATTTGGGGGTTTCATTTGGGCTGACCGATTCTTGTTGCTGTTGGTGGCGGCTCAAAGGACGAGAAGAGGGAGATGGCCGAGAAATCGAAATTCTGTTGAAGACAATGAGGAGCCGAGCTGCTCGAACAAATGAAAAAGATGGACTGAAAATAAAAGAGTTGGCCCATCAATCGGTTGGAACTAAATGGACCAAATCTTAAAGAGAATTTGGGCCGAAAAACTTAAAGATACAAAATTGGGCTGCTTGGGAAGCCTACTTGGTGAAATGAGCGAGTTGGCTACTTACTAACCTAGTACTTGGGCTCAATTGAACTCTTGGCTTACAAAAATAAATAATACTTAAGCACATAATAAAATTCATCACTTAAGCAAGAAATATTACTTGAAGTACATAAAATGCCACGAAATAAAATTTTGTACTTACGTACAAAATATAAATTGACCCCGTAGGCAATTAAATTAGGGTCAAAATCTTTTTCACCCCATTATATATCTATTCTTTCTTTTTCACACCACCCCGTCAAATAACTTCTTTTACACCCCAGAATTCACGAAATGCTATGCGATATTACACTCGCATGTCCAAATGAACCAGCGCATATCCAATCGGCCGCATAATTTCTGACTATGCGTAAACATTTCGCATTTTTTAATCGTATATCCACATCAAACGCATAACTTACAAATGTGCGAACATCTTTTGCATTTTTAATAATCGTATATACATATCGAATGCAGCATAATTTACGACGATTATGCGCCTTCTTTTCGCAGGGCTATATGACTGCGAAACT
>CACSLK010027792.1:1575932-1593545 GCA_902706635.1 Striga hermonthica
TTCGAGTAGAAGTGCGAAGGTGGTATGCGAGTAATATGCGGCTATTCGCATACCCCAATCGCATAACTGAAATAACTGAAAGATGAAAGAAATAAAAAAATAAATAAAAAATACACTTTCGAGTAGAAGTGCGAAGGGGGTATGCGAGCAATATGCGGTAATTCGATACCTCATCGCATAACTGAAATAACAGAAAGATGAAAGAAATAAAAAATAAACTTTCGAGTAGAAGTGCGAAGGTGGTATGCGAGTAATATGCGGCTATTTGCATACCCCATCGCATAACTGAAATAACTGAAAGATGAAAGAAAAAAAAATAAATAAAAAATACACTTTCGAGTAGAAGTGCGAAGGCGGTATGCTAGCAATATGCAGTAATTCGCATACTGCCTCGCATAACTGAAAGATGAATGAAATACGAAAAAAACTTATTATGCACTAATTCCGCGAACAATATGCGACGTTGGCATGTCGCAGTTGTGTCGAAGAATAATTTTTCGACTAATAGTCGCAGTTCATTCGCCTAACAAAAATAATTATTTAATGGGCGACGGACCGCGATTGACCGAATCGTACATCGAATCTCCGAATATTCATCGTAGAACAGTCGCATAATTTAACTCAT
Organism: Striga hermonthica; assembly: GCA_902706635.1. Classification (NCBI taxonomy): domain Eukaryota; kingdom Viridiplantae; phylum Streptophyta; class Magnoliopsida; order Lamiales; family Orobanchaceae; genus Striga; species Striga hermonthica. Next base: position 1,576,558 of record CACSLK010027792.1, read on the forward strand.
AATTTTCTCGCCCATGCTCATACCTGTCGCCTATTTAGCGCATGTTTTATCGCATATGTCTTCGTACTTTTTGGGGTGAAAAACTTACCTTTTTATTGGGTGGTGTGAAAAACTTAGTGTGACTTCAGAACGGGGTGAAAATAGCTATTTCCTCATTAAATTAACACTTAAGCAAATCATCAACAATTATTTATGCACATAATCAAATAATCAAATTGGTAAACACTTAAACAAATAGTCAAATAATCACTAGGCAATTAAATTAACACTTAAGCAAATAATCAACAATCATTTATGCACATAATCAAATAATCAAATTGGTAAACACTTAAACAAATAGTCAAATAATCACTTTAGCATATAGTCAATTATTCACTTAAGCAAGAAGTGTCACTTTAAGTACATAAAATGACACGAAATGAAATATAGCACTTAGGTACAAATATAAGTTGAAACACATAAGCAACTAAATTAATACTTAAGAAATTAATCAAACAATCAAATAGTCATTTAATCACTTAGGTAAAAAAATTCACAAAAGCACACTTAACGCTTAAGACAATTAAATCAAACACGAGCAAATAAGAAGAAATAATCAACAAAGTTAAACTTAGTCGTGCGTTGCAAATGCTATAATTAAATAAAATAAAACGGGGCATTACAATTGATATCGCCGTCAAAACCCTAACAACTGGAAAAGGCCGAGGTACGAAAGGTGGAGACGGGAGCTGTCAACATTCAGTGGAGCTGACCCAAATGTATGGCTCAAGCAAGCACTTACATATTTTATCCTTAAAGATCTACCAATGAAGAATTGGGTAAAGTACGCTTCAAATTATTTTGACGGAGTGGCCGATGTTTGGTGGCTATGGCTCTACCACAACCGCCGCAAGCCAACTCGATGGGATGATTTTAAGAGGGAGCTCGTCGCACGGTTCAAGACCCCGATCTATTGCCATTACGACGAGGCTCCTTCGCATAAATGGAAGAGAGGCAGCTTGCCTAATTACCAACGGGAATTCATGGGCCACACCCAAGTCAAGAAGGATATGCGAGCAAGTGGCAAAGCCCAAGGCGAGTCCAAGAAGGAGACGGAGGTCGAATTGGTCGAGCACGATAAGTGCGAGACAAAAATTGCGGTCGAACAAGACACACACAAAGTCGAGGTGGTCGACGCTCCAAGGCTCGAGGAGGTTTCGGACGTGGCCAAGATAGCCAAGGACGATGAAGTCGAGAATAAGAAAGAAAAGGTCAATGTGATCGAAGAAGGAGTCCCCGAAGTTTGGATGGTGGAAGATGAGTCCTTGAGGACAAGGACATTCTCAAAGGGGCCAGGAATGATACGGAAGTGGGTATCGACCCTCGATGATGAGAAAGGCCGAGAGCCGAGGCTAATGGACAAGGCCAAACAAAGGGCGCAAACAAGGCTGGCATGGCCTAGGAGACGCACAAGAGCACGTATACCAGGGTGCCGACGTGCACAATGGCATAGGAGGTCGAGCAAGAAGCTCAAGAGATCGAGGCTTGAAGGCTCGGGTGACGCGGTCGACTGGTGCAAGGCGTGCACAAGGGAGCAACGCGCACGACATTTGGAGGCTAAGGCCTCGGGCGTTTAATTTACGGAAGAGGAGAGCGGTGGGCTAGGGGTGGATGTTGGGTGGACAGCGCGCACGTGGGACGACCGCAAGGAAGGGCGCGAACACGCACATTGGCGTAGACGTGCACGGGCGAGACCATGCTTCAGAAGGAAGCACTATCAGAGGTTTTGGGATGGTTATCAAAGGATTAGAACCTGGTGGGGAAGGTATGGCTAAGGAACCAGGTGGCTCGAAGGAATGAAAGGCACGCGAGTTGGGTGCCCAACGGATGTAGCCCGCGCACATGGGCGCGCTGGCAGCACGCTGGCAGGCAGTGGTGCGCAGGGCAACGCGCGGGTGGGCGCGCGCACAGGCAGGCCGCGAACAGGTCGGGCGCGTGCAGGCACGCGCGCAGACACTGTGATGTTGGATCGGATTTTTGTCTATACTTGGGTTGTGAATAATCGCGCACTCAGGGCCTTCGATTACTCACGGTAGGTGTATCTAACAGACGCACTCAGGGCCTTCTCCTAGATACTGTGACTTTGAGACGCACTAACGGGCTTCTCTCCGACACTGTATGTAAACACGCACTAACGGCCTTGTTTATCACACGTTAGAACATAAAGGTCCCCTCACAATTGGCTCACCAATTCAATACTCCAATCAAGACATAAAATAATGATGAGGTACATGGGGTATTTATAGGTGCTAATTACCTCTAGGCCTAATAAAACTAGATCTCCTATTCTATGCAATAAAATAAATCATAATGCTAGTAAATCTCCTAACATCTTTTGCTACTAATAAATAAAAGCAACATGGAAATAAAATCCTAACATTACTAAAATACTAAATGTCTTGACTTGCACTCCAAGTATAACTTGAAGCACAAGTTCAACTGCCTAAGTACTCTCGGCCGCCTCATCGCGTGCGCCGCCCGCGAGTCCTAGTCCTCGTCGGGCGTGGCTTCGCTAGCATCCTCCGTGCACGCGCGCGCCTTCGCGCGCACCGCCCCTTTGCTGCCCCCGGCCAGCGCGTCTCCCTCACCCGTGCGCCATGCCTCCTCGCCTAATCCTTCCCTGCGTAGGTCTCCGTCCGCGTCGCCCCACTCGCGCGCCTGTGTGTGCGCTCCGTCCCAGCTGGCCTCCCCGCGCACGTCTGCGCCAACGCCCAAGCCCCAATCGCCTACGGCGCGTCCCTGGGCACCCGCTGCGTTGCGCGTACCATCCACACCTGCGGACTGCTCGCCTACCGTACACTTCCGTGCACCCAACGCTGCTTGCGTGTTGTCCACTTGCTCGCGCGCATCATGGCACGATGCGCGCCACTCGCCCGTGCTCCCCATTACTTTGCCGCCAAACGCCAACGCGTCCCAGTCAACCTCTATGCTTCTATCCTCTACTCTACATCCGCGTGAACCCATTGTCGCGTGCATCACCTTGTCGCGCGCATCATGGCACGATGTGCGCCATATGCCCAATAGTCGTTCATCCTCGACCCCTTTGTCGCTCGGCTCCGTTGGCTCGCCCAATGGCCTTGGTTCGTCCCACGGGTCCCATCCTTCAATGCACTTTCCATCCTTCCCAACACAATCACCAGCTCGCCAACTCCAACCATCTTCCATCCATTGCTTACCTTGCCTTTTAGCCTCCATCTTCCAAGCTCGTCTTTTCCTCGCACAAGGCTTACCCCAACACTTCTTTTCTTTAGCCTTTGCCTTGCGTTTCCTTCGCGCTTGCTTGGCCTTACGTTTCCTAGACTTCACCCTCAACTTCGGACCACATCCTTTTGGCCAATCCCTCACACATGAAGGTCGATATATCGGGCATGATGGCTCTTCCAACATGTTCTCCAGCCATATATCGAGATCATCGCCACCTTCATCCTCTGACTCGCCAGGGTTGATGACCACTTCTGTATCACACTGGCGCACTGAGGCACGACGCAGTGGAATAGCGCGCGCCCAGACATGCGCGTAGGGACGGGTGCGCGGGCGCAGCACTGAGCAGCAGCGCGCGCGGGCGCAGGGCAGTAGCGTGCGTGCGCGCGCAGGGCAGCAGTGATACGGAAGTGGTCGTCAACCCAGGCGAGTCCAAAGATGTGGATGGCGACAACCTCAACATTTGGTTGGAAAACATGCTAGAGGAGCCATCAAGCCCGATATATCGACCTTCATGCAAAAGGCACTGGCCGGGAGGATGTGGTCCACAGTCCAAGCTTAAGCCTAAGAAGCGCAAGACAAAACGAGCCCGAAGGAAACGCAAGGCAAAAGCTAAAGAGGGATGTTGTTGGTGCAAGCCTTGTGCAAGGAAGAGGCGAGCATGAAAGATGGAGGCTAGAAGGTGTGGTTTGCGAGGGGTTGCAGATGGGTGGTGGATGCCGGCGGGTGATTGCACCGGGCCGATGGAAGCGAACACGAGCAAAGAACGCGCATCGGGACTTGATGCGCGCAAGCGGTGAAGCGATCGAGTAAAAGATGTACGCGGTTGGTCAAGGGAACGTTCGAGTGATGCACGGGTACCGGGCATGCACGACGAGTACACGGATAGCATGGGCGTGTTTGGCAAGTGCGCGAGCGCGCGGGACGCAAGCGGAAGCCTAGGCCCAGCAGGCCTAGGAATGGCGGGACTGCACGCACGCGGGGAGATCGGCAGGTTTGAGGCGCGCACTGGGCGCGCAAGTGAGGGAGACGCGGGCGGAGTCCTAAGCCTCGCGGGCTTAGGAGAGCAGGGCGCGCACTCGTGAGAATAAGGCGGCGACAGCTGGGAGCACGCGTTGGCACGCGATTGGGGTGCACATGCACAAGACCTAAGCCTTGCAAGCTTAGGAATGCCGGGTGACGAGGAGCACGCGCAGGGGACCTGCGGCACAGGCGAAGCATGGGCGACGACATGCGCGTGTAAAGGCCGCGCGCAAGACACCGAGTCCGCCGAGGACTAGGACTCGCGGGCGCGCGCTAAGGCGGGGTGCGAAGTAGGGCGGCCGAGTACTTAAGGGCGTGTAACTTGGAATTGTTTGGAGTGCAAGCCAAGCAGGATCAAGACATTCTAGTTAATGAGGATTCTATTTCCTTCTTGCACAATATTATCTAGATTGTTTAGGAATTTAATATTTTATTGCTTTAATAAGTTTCCTAGGTAGAATAGAATTAGTCATAGTTAGGATCTATAAATAGGGATGCCCCCACATTGTTTTTAATGTCTTGGATGAGTTGAATAGAAAAGAACGTTTGTTCAAAACCGTGTGTTAGGATTCGTGAGAGTTCGATCATACAAATCGAACTGGCGAGGCTAAGACCCGAGCCAGTTCAAAATAGAGTGAGCGAGGCTAATTACCGAGTGAACTCAAGTATCGTGAGAGAGTTAGGCTAATAACCGAGTCGATCACACCTATCGTCGAGACCAAGGCCGTGGTGAAGCTGTGATTGAGACAAGCGAGTGGAACAAAACACACGAATCTTCATCATTGGTGCTTTCACTGAGAGTAATTGATTGTGTGTTATGTTAAACTTTTCCTATCCCATTCTTTTTTCTTTTGGTCCTATTTTTGTCTCTTTTTTGTCCGAATTTTTTCGAATTTTTCTCCAAATTTTTGAAAAATTTCCGTGGGTCTTAAAAAAAAAGTGTCATCTAGTCTTTTGTTATTTTTTTTCCTCCCTTTGGTTCGAATTTTCCGAATTTCTCCTTTTTTTCAAATTTTTTTCGAGAGTAAAAAAAAAAGTAATATTTCTTATGTGCCAATGGACGAGATGGATTGGGAAGATCTTGAATTGTTGGAGAGTTTGGAAAGGGAACCTACCTCATGGGAAAGCACGTATCTAGACGAACTCCATGAGTGAAGAAATCTAGAAGAATACGAGCGACAACTCGTAGGGGCCCGAGGAGCAAGAGAGGGTGAAGTCCAAAACGATGAAGATGATGGTGCATTTAATTTTCTAGACCTTGAGGACAAGGAAAGTCTTGAAGAGGAGGGGAATGATACGGAAGTGGTCGTCAACCCAGGCGAGTCCGAAGATGTGGATGGCGACAACCTCAACATTTGGTTGGAAAACATGCTAGAGGAGCCATCAAGCCTGATATATCGACCTGGTTGAACCCATGAGGATCTCGATATGCACAAATCACAGACAAACATTAAACATAAACCTATGCGCAGCGGATCTAAAGGTTTGATGAAGAAAACTTACTGCTTAAAATTTATGTAGATCTGGCTGGCCCGAACAGTTGACCGCAAATCAAATCTTCTCGAAATCGAACAAACTTGACCAATCCAGAAAGCTGACGTCACGGCGAAGTCAACGGTGTTGACCGGTCGGAAAACAGACTTCACACGCGCTCTCACGCGCGCGAGTAAGCCTCAGCCACTGGTACCTTCCGGCGGCGCGTGGCGGCGCGTGCGGCGGAGTCCGGCGGCGATCTCGACGGTGATCTCTTCGTCTCGTCGTCCTGGTCGTCGTGGTATGGTCACTTGCTGGTTTTGGTCTCCAGTTTGGATGTAAGATTGGAATCTCTATATACCTTAAGATCTTCTACTGTATTCTCAAACAGCTTTCTAGATCTTGTATCAGTGGAACACAAGAAATAGAAGAACTTCTTGGAAGAGAGAGAGAGAGAGAGGGGGGGGGACGGTTTTTCCAAATTGTGGGATTGTCCTATCTTCTTCCATGAGCCTAATGCTGTATATATAGAGCTACAGTAGGGACCCTAAGGAGAATAGGATAAGGGCTTCTAATATATTAATACTGTGGAGCAACCCCACAATTAATATATTAATAATATTAAAGTCCACCACAATAATATTATTGCACTCCCCTCACCTATCCCAAATTATATTTGAGACTCCTTATTATAATTATCCGATTTACCACCCCATGTTTAAGATATAATGTCCATTAATTAATTCGATCACTAATAATCAAGAATTAATTAATATATTATATTACCGAAGCTAGCGCTAGCTCATAGCATTCATATTATGCCGGAATAAATCCACCTGCAGGGTTTAGCATAATATTCCTTCATGAACTCACTTCGGGGACATCATCATACTAACGCACATGGTGACCGTAAATATCCTAATAGCACATCGAACACATAATGTTATTACCCAATTCATTAAGTATGTCGACCCGGCTTTGATCTCACCCAAAGAATCAAAGCAACAACAGTTATGTGCACATGCCTATTTAATATCTTACGGGTTAAGAGCACGCAATAATTAACTGAGGCCTAGTTCGTTTACGACGATTAGTGTAAAACAAACATCCCTCTCTGGGATCCTGTTCAATACATAAATGTACTAGTTCAACTAATCGGTCAAGACAAACCGTACGGTTGACACTACAACCGTTCCGATGGGTTGTTCAATTCCATCTAGGTTGTGAACCAATGATTCTTGTTTCGCAAGTAACTGATATAGTGATCTTCGGTACGCCCGATGACGACCCACTTATCTACATGCAAAACAACAGAACGTGGAACTTATTTAACCAAACATAATTCTCATTCATCAAGGAATAACAAGTGTAATATCCACTAAAGCAAAGCTTAAGTATATAACACCAACAATCTCCCACTTATACTTAAAGCTGCCGCTTTACTAGTATAGTCCTATCGATCCGTATCCTAAAAGACCTATGTCGATCCTATCACCATACATTTGACATTCATTCCCTCTACGTGTTTGGCGAAGACCTTCTCCGGCAAACTCTTCGTAAAAGGATCAGCTAGGTTGTCTTCTGATTCAATCTTGGTGATCTCAACTTCTTCTCTTGCCACAATAAGGTGGTATTTGCGCTCTATGTGTTTGCTTGCTCTGTGGGCTCGTGGTTTCCTTGAGTTTGCTACTGCACCACTGTTATCACAGTACACGGTAATAACACGTGGCAAACTCGGAATCACTTCTAAGTCCACCAAGAAGTTTCTGAGCCAAACTGCCTCTTTCGCTGCCTCTGTGGCTGCGATGTACTCGGCTTCCATAGTGGAGTCTACTACGCACTTCTGCTTAGCACTCCTCCATGAAATGGCTCCACCTCCCAAGGTAAACACATAACCTGAGGTTGACTTACTCTCGTCCCTATCTGACTGAAAATCAGAATCGCTGTAACCCAGCGGAGACAAACTGTCTGCCCGGTAAACTAACATGTACTCCTTAGTCCTTCGCAGGTACTTGAGTATATTTTCACCGCAGCCCAATGTTCCCTTCCTGGATTACTCTGATATCCCGCTACCATGCCAACGGCGTAGCTAATATCAAGCCTAGTGCACAGCATTGTATACATGAGACTTCCTACTGCCGAAGCATAAGGAACTGTCTTCATCTCCTCTATCTCCTCAGTCGTCTTAGGAGACAACTCCTTAGATAAAGGTACTCCATGTCTGAAAGGTAATATACCTCTCTTAGAGTTCTGCATACTGAATCTGGCCAAGACAGTATCTATATATGAAGACTGGGATAAGCACATCATTCTTTTCTCACGATCAAGAATGATCTTGATACCAAGAATGTGTCATGCTTCACCCAAGTCCTTCATATCAAACTGCTTAGACAACCACGCCTTTACGTCCGACAACTCCTTCTTGTTGTTGCCAATAAGAAGTATGTCATCCACGTATAGCACAAGAAACACCACCACACTTCCACTAATCTTCTTGTATACACAGTGCTCATCCGGACATTAAGTAAATCCATATGACTGGATTACCTCATCAAACCGAATATTCCAAGACCTTGAAGCTTGCTTCAGTCCATAAATGGACCGATTAAGCTTACAAACTAAGTGCTCATGTCCTTTTTCAATGAATCCTTCTGGTTGCTACATATAGATGTCTTCCTGAAGGTTCCCATTAAGGAAAGCCGTCTTAACATCCATCTGCCACACTTCATAATCCATATGAGTGGCTACAGCCAAGAGAATCCGATACCTTTTTTCTGGGTATAACCTTTCGCAATAAGCCTAGCTTTAAAGGTTTCCACCTTTCCATCCGATCCCCTCTTTCTCTTGTAAACCCACTTGCATCCAATGGGACGTATCCCATCGGGTGGTTCTACAAGATCCCAGACCTGATTGGTGTCCATAGACCCCATCTCAGCTTTCATTGCAACCTTCCACGAATTTGCATCTCTATCTTGGAGTGCCTCGTCATAAGTTCTTGGGTCCGATTCTAGGTCTCCTGGAACTGAGTCCGATGACTCTCCAAGACCTATCCATCGGTCAGGTTGTGTAGAAACCCTCCCACTACGACGAGGTACCGTCTGTACTGACACACTATCAGTGTTACGTGTTGCAGTACTATGTGATGTATCTACTTGCGCACCCGGTGGGGAACTATCGATATCTCTCCCTAACTCCTCTAGGACAAGTTTACTACTGGGCTTATGATCTATGATATAGTCTTCTTCCAAGAATCTAGCGTTCGTACTAACGATCACCTTCTGATCCTCAGGACTATAAAATAAACCACCTTTCGTTTCCTTGGAATAGCCGACAAACAGTCTCAATTCTGATCGTTTCTCCAACTTGCCAGCCTCCTGCACTAAGACATGTGCAGGGCAACCCCAAATTCGAATTTGTGAGAAACTAGGCTCGCGCCCTTTCCACAACTCATAAGGAGTACTGTCTACTGACTTTGAAGGAACAGAATTCAGAATGTAACATGCTGTCTCTAATGCAAATCCCCAAATCGAATCTGGTAACTTCGAATAACTCATCATCGACCTAACCATTTCCTTAAGAGTTCTGTTTCTTCGCTCTGCAACCCCGTTCTGCTGGGGCGTGCCGGGTGCAGTCAGCTGGGATTCAATCCCTGCTTTTGATAGGTATGTCCTAAACTCTCCAAAGAGGTATTCGCCTCCTCGATCAGATCGAAGACACTTGATACTTTTACCTTGTTGTTTCTCCACAACTGTCCTATACTCCTTGAATTTCTCAAAGCATTCGGACTTGCGGTGCAACAAGTAAATGTATCCATATCTAGAATAATCATCAATAAAAGTGACGAAATACTCATAGCCTCCCCTAGCTTGGATCGACATAGGACCACACAAATCAGAATGAATCAATCCTAGCACTTCTTGGCTTTTTCGCCCCTTTGCCAAAAACGGCCTCTTGGGAGATCGGTGACGGGAGTAATCCTCGGAAGATCAGGAAATGTAACCGAGATCCTATTCCTAGTAGGAATAGGAATAGTGGATATAGGCTCGAAGCATGGTCCTACAAGGAATAGGAATGGCGCATGTGGGGCGCGAGGCCTTAAGCCTCGAGGCGAGAGGACATACATGGGCGAAGGCGGTGCAGCCCTAGTCCTCGAGGACTAGGGCAAGGCGTGAGGGCGGCGGACGCATGGAAGGCGGCCAGAGGTTTTAGGCGTGTGGAAGACTTGGGAGCATTCTAGAAGTACTTGGTGTGCAAGTCAAGACATTAGGAGATCTAGTAGATTTAGGAATTTATGGTAGTAGGATATTTACTAGCCTTAGGATTTAATATTTAATTGTTTTAATAGTTTCCTAGTAAGATTAGCATTAGAGGTAATTAGCACCTATAAATACCCCATGTACCTTATCATTATTATACAAGTTGAATGAAGTATTGAATTGGTGAGCCAATCTTGAGGGGGAACTGATGTTCTTAACGTGTGTTTAAACAAGGCCGTTAGTGCGTGTTTACATACAGTGTCGGAGAGAAGGCCGTTAGAGCGTCTTGAAGTCACGGTATCTAAGAGAAGGCCGTAGTGCGTCTGTTAGATACACCTATCGTGGATAAACGAAGGCCCTGAGTGCGCCGTTTGTTCACAACCCGTATAGATAATAACACGATCCGTCATCATTGGTGCTTTCATTGAGAGGTGCTGATCGTGTTTTTATCTATCTTATCTTTTTATTTTTTTTGGTTTGCCGTTTGCTGAGGGGCCGAATTTCTCTTTACTTTTCTTAGGGTTCAAATTTTTTGGTTCGAATTTTCCCTTTTATTTTTCAAATTTCAGTCTTAAAAAAAAAAAAAACAAAGTGTCATCTAGTCCTTTGATTCTTGTTCGGTTATTACCTTTTGTTGAGGGGCCAAATTTCTCTTGTTTTATTTTTTATTTTGGTTCGAATTTTTTGTTCGAATTTTCTAGAGTCAAAAAAAAAAAAAAAAATGTTGTTCGAGCCATTAGTTGAGTGGGATCAAGAGGATCTCGAATATTTGGAAGGTTTAGAGAGGGAATTAACCCCTTGGGAGCAAGAGTATTTGGAGGAGATGTACGAGCAAAAGGAGGAGTATGAAAGACAATTCAGGATCATGGAGGAAGGGCAACAAGTCGAGGTCAAGGAAGAGATCTTGTTCGTGGTTGAGAAGGGCCTTGGCGAGGAGACGTGCGTGGCGGAAAAAGTGTTCGACATCAAGAGTGAGGGCTTGGTCGAAGGCGACGAGGAACCTACGTTTTCGTTCGAATTTCTAGAATACCTTGAAGAGGAGTCGTTCGTCGAAGTTGATGTCGAGGTTGAAGTCGGTGTCGAGGTCGATGAGGACCGTGAGTGGTATGCGCATATGGTCGAAGAAGATGTGCCCGACGTTTGGATGGTCGTGGATAGATCCTTGAGGACAAGGAAAGTCTCGAAGAGGAGGGGAATGATACGGAAGTGGGTTCCGTACCCCTGTGACAAGAAGGGCCAAGATCCAAGACGACCTAAGGAGGCTGAAAATAGGGCCAAAACGACACACGCATGGCCTAAAAGACGGGTACGAGCTCGTATGCGGGGCACTCGAGCACATGAGAAGTGGCACGTACAAGCCAGTAGACAAAGGCGTGCACACACCTATTGGCATAGACGCGCATGGCGATTGGAGAATAGGTGGAGTGGAGCGCAGGAGGAGGTTGTTGGGTGGATGGCGCGCGAGGGGAGTTGCTGCGGATGGACGGACGCGCAACAGTACGCGTGCAAGGCAGCTGGCGAGGACGCGAGGCGCGCATTGGCACGCAAGTGGCCAGCGGACGCACGAGACCTAGTCCGCGCGGGACTAGGCATGGCAAGGGTACGACATGCACCGCAGGCGGGATGGGCTGCGACATGTGGGGAAACGCGGGTGATGTCCTAGACCGCGTAGGCATAGGAGTGCTAGGCGACGAGTGCGGGGTGCACGGCAACACGCGCGAGGCACAATTCAAGAATAAGGCGGCATGCCTAATCCTCGTAGGAATAGGCAAGGCGCGAATACCAATCCTCGCAGGAATAAGAAAAGCAGTTGAGTGCCAGAACGCATGTGGGAGATCGGTGACGGGAGTAATCCTCGGAAGATCAGGAAACGTAACCGAGAGCCTATTCCTAGTAGGAATAGGAATAGTGGATATGGGCTCGAAGCATGGTCCTACAAGGAATAGGAATGGCGCATGTGGGGCGCGAGGCCTTAAGCCTCGAGGCGAGAGGACATACATGGGCGAAGGCGGTGCAGCCCTAGTCCTCGAGGACTAGGGCAAGGCGTGAGCGCGGCGGACGCATGGAAGGCGGCGAGAGGTTTTAGGCGTGTGGAAGACTTGGGAGCATTCTAGAAGTACTTGGTGTGCAAGTCAAGACATTAGGAGATCTAGTAGATTTAGGAATTTATGGTAGTAGGACATTTTCTAGCCTTAGGATTTAATATTTAATTGTTTTAATAGTTTCCTAGTAAGATTAGCATTAGAGGTAATTAGCACCTATAAATACCCCATGTACCTCATCATTATTATACAAGTTGAATGAAGTATTGAATTGGTGAGCCAATCTTGAGGGGGAACTGATGTTCTTAACGTGTGTTTAAACAAGGCCGTTAGTGCGTGTTTACATACAGTGTCGGAGAGAAGGCCGTTAGAGCGTCTTGAAGTCACGGTATCTAGGAGAAGGCCGTAGTGCGTCTATTAGATACACCTATCATGGATAAACGAAGGCCCTGAGTGCGCCGTTTGTTCACAACCCGTATAGATAATAACACGATCCGTCATCACAGCACCCGTGCGTGCCCAGCAGCACCAGCCACGCCCCGACCGTGCCAGCTAGCAGCCCGGGGCCCGACCCATGCCTTTCTTATATTCTTTCGAACCCTTGTGTGTGCCTTTGACTGGTTTGACCTCGTTTTTCATGCTAGGACTTTATGTGGTATTTTTATGCGTTTTTGTCAAGTCTAAGTGTTAGGCCCAAGTGTTCCAATATCCACGGAACTTCACGAACTACTTGGATGAATCAAGTTCGACCAATGTATGCTTGTGATTGTTCTCTAAGGTCAAATAGATGTTAATCTTAGTATTAAATTATTGTAGGTGTCTGACGAGCCGTGCTTGCTGCCTACTCCCGTTGTGTGCCATATTTCCTTGTTGTACCAGGTGGGTTTTACTTTTGAAAATTATCTATGCCATACGTGTGTTTAAGTGTTTTGTTGGTATGACCTATGTATGAATGTGAACCATGTGGCCTACTGATGTGGGCTGTTACGGCCATCGGTACGGTTGTCCCCGTCGAGTTACGGTACTGTTGCCCTTGCGAAGCAAGTCTCCTTAAGACCTAATGAAAGGCTGTGTCCGTTACAGTGGCACGCACTCCCGTCGTTAGGTTTTATGCATCCCCTTTCTGCAGCTAATGATAGATGTGCACATGAGTGAGTTATTGTTGAGATTAGGAGATGAGACATGATGATGATTGATTTATATTCATACTACGACCATACCATCTGAACATGTATTATTTATGTGCATAGTGGTGAGCATGCTTTTCATCTAGTGCTCATCCCCACCTGCTCTTTACCGATGCAGGTAAAGCAAGAGCTGGGTGACGAGAAGAGGCGAGTGGGTCGGTCAATTTTATTTATTGCTTCCGTATGAATAAGGCTTTATGACCCCTTTTGTTGAGACTTGATTATGTTATTTCCCAGAACTTATGACTTGCTTGTTTTGGAAATTTGTGGAACCCGGATTGTTGGGTATTATGGATTGATTTTACATCCATGTTGAGAATTATGTCTTGTGATATGTTTCGGTTAATGAAAACAATTTGTGAAAACCGGGTAATGAATCCCCGTGAGCCCAGATAAGACTTGGGTTGTGAAAAATGTTGTTTCACACCCATTGTATTTTCGAAAATGATTTTGAAAATTTTACACTGATTTTTGAAAAGTCCAGGATTTCTTTAAAATCAAAGTGGGGTGTTACACCAAAGAAGTGAAAGAAAATTCTCCCAAAGGCCAAAAAGAGATTAAAGAACAAAAACTTGCCAAAGTTTACAACGAAAAGTAAATTTGAGAATATAAGCGGCTATATGCTTCACAATACACATGCTCCAGGCTCAACTACCCTCTTTAAAAGATCCTTCATAATCTTTTAAGGTACACACCTTCTTCCGATCCGAGAAAACCATTTTCGGTGCAACATACGACTCGATAACGACCTGGTAAATGATCATCATTGGCCTCCAGGTTACGATACCCAAGAGTTGCGATGACGTTCGCAATTCCTATTACACGGACTTGGAGTTATCGCAAACAACAACATCGACCTTGCAACAAATAAGGTCTAGCAGAAAACTAACTGCTTACCCTTATTCATATACAAAGACTCAAAGCAAAGTTAGCTTCACACATAAAACACATAAAATTTTACAACCGATTAAAAGATAAAACACGAGAATGGTAAATTAATAACCAACACACAATCTCGATTTCCCGGTCAGTCGCCCACTCCTCGCTCAGTTCATTTAGCGTTGGTAACACTTCATCGATCGGTCGATAACTCGTTCAAAGTTTTAAATCAAAATCATCATACTCCAAAGATTGGATTTCACCACTGTTACTCCGGTACACTTGTCAGCTTCTCCAGACATTGAGTGGTCCCGCACATTCAAAATTTCTCGGTTATCTAATCTCAATAAGGCATCCTGATGTTGGTCACCAGAAAAGCTATGGTGCATATACGCAAATCTCAACTATTAACGAGAAAGCTCGCGCAAAGTGCTAACTCGAACTCATAGAGAAATCTCTAGAGTCATAACTAGTTCCCAAAAGCGCCTAGAGTTCACCCAATAAGCACTAGGATTCGAAATATACCAAGGTGGATAGTTCCTAAGCCCCAAATCACAAGTTCATCACGAGTAGTTTCATTACTACAAGTGCATCAATTACATCACAAGTATTTTCATTAATACTTTAAACAAAACATACCTTAAGTAGTGCGGAGTGACGGAGACGAGTGGTCATAACACAAGGTCTAAACACATCATCACATCTTAAACCAGTCTACAGAAACGCAGACTGGCTCTGATACCAAACTGTAACACTCCACTTTGATTTTTAAAGAAATTCTGGACTTTCCAAAAATTAGTGTAAAATTTTCAAAATCATTTTCAAAAATTCAATGGGTGTTAAACAACATTTTTCATAACCCAAGTCTTATCTGGGCTCACGGGGATTCATTACCCGGTTTTCACAAACGGTTTTCATTAACCGAAACACATCACGAGATATAATACTCAACATGAATATATAATCAAACCATAATACCCAACAATCCGGGTTCCTCAAATTTCCAAAACAAGCAAGTCATAAGTTCTGGAAGAATAGCATAATCAAGTCTCAACATAAAGGTTCATAAAGCCTTATTCATACAGAAGCGATAAATAGAAATGACCGACCCACTCGCCTCTTCTCGTCACCCAGCTCCTGCTTAACCTGCATCGGTAAAGAGCAGGTGGGGATGAGCACTAGATGAAAAAGCGTGCTCACCACTATGCACATAAATAATACATGTTCAGATGGTATGGTCGTAGTATGAATATAAATCAATCATCATCATGTCTCATCTCCTAATCACAACAATAACTCACTCATGTGCACATCTATCATTAGCCGCGGAAAGGGGATGCATAAACCCTAACGACGGGAGTGCGTGCCACTGTAACGGACACGACCTTTCATTAGGTCTTAAGGAGACTTACCTCGCAAGGGCAACCGTACCGTAACTCGACGGGGACAACCGTACCGACGGCCGTAACAGCTCATATCAGTAGGCCACATGGTTCACATTCATACATAGGTCATACCAACCAAACACTTAAACACACGTATGGCATAGATAATTTTTATAAGTAAACCCACCTGATGTAGCAATGGAGAAAATGGCACACAAATGGATGTAGGCAGCGAGCACGGCTCGTCAGACACCTACAACAATTATATACTAAGATCAACACCTACTTGACCTTAGAGAACAATCACAAGCACCCTTGGTCGAACTTGATTCAACCAAGTAGTTCGTGAAGTTCCGTGGATATTAGAACACTTGGACTTAACACTTAACTTGACCAAAAAAATGCATTTAAACACCACACATGGACTTGGCACGCAAAACAAAGTCAAACGGGTCAAAGGCACACATATGGGTTCAGGAAAAATTGCAAGGAAGGCTTGGGTCGGGCCCCGGGATGCTCGCTGGCACGGTCGTGCACGGCTGGGAGTTGCTGGGGTGCGCACGGGCGCTGCCGGGAGCGTACGGGTGCTGGCGTTGTGCTGGGGGCTGCTGGGCGCTGGGCTGAAGGCGCTGGGCTGCAGGCGCTGGGGCGCTGTGCGTGCGTGATGAAGATCGTGTGTCCCGACTGTCGACAAGCCGCTCACGCGCCTTAAATCGCTCGATAGGTGTTAGGAAGTCGCACACTCGCAGCCTTTCTAACGAATATAATTGCAATAGGATTTTGGTGAAAAAACTAAAACAAAGAGAGAATGAACAAAAGTTCTTGATTTCTATTAATTCTTGGATGATTGAATAATAACATAGGGGACATGGGTATTTATAGGAGAAAAATAAATCTAATTCTAATCTAACTAGATCTCCTAAGCTGTGCAGTATATAATCCCTATTCCAACTAAATCTCTAATTAAAGCAATTAAATATTAAATAACCTAAACAATCTGGATATTATTGTGCAAGAAGGAAACTAAATATCCTAGAGTCCTAATTGACTAGATTGTCTTGATCTTGTTTGGCTTGCACTCCAAACAATTCCATCCTCACGCCTCATAATACTTCGGCCCGTCTCGTACGCCTTCCATCCGTGTGCGCCGACCTTCGGCTTCCTATTCCTTCTCGCGCGCGGTATCACGCGCGCTTGCGCCCCACGCACGTCAATGCCAACCGCCTCAGCCTCGCCTAGTCCCGCACAGACTAGGCTTCGCGCATCTGCCCCCACGCGCGCGCCATCTTGCGCGCTATTCTTTCGCTGCCGCCCTTGTACGCGTATGCGCCCAGCACGCCTATGCCTTCACGGTGTAGGACTCCCGCTTTTGTGCTACACCCGCGCGCTTTCTTGCGCGCCCGGTTCCAATCGATCCTCTTGCGCGCGTGCCGTCGAGTGCCCGTCTTTCCGAGGACTCTGCCCGCGTGTACGCCCAACGCCCGCGCATCACCACCCGATGCG
>CACSLK010027792.1:1598072-1609791 GCA_902706635.1 Striga hermonthica
TCAACTTAAAGTCAAACTTATAACTTATAACTTAATAACTTATTGGGATATTACAGAATTTCTGTCTATACTCGGTTGTGAACAAACGACGCACTCAGGGCCTTCGTTTATCCACGATAGGTGTATCTAACAGACGCACTACGGCCTTTTCATAGATACCGTGACTTCAAGACGCTCTAATGGCCTTCTCTCCGACACTGTATGTAAACACGCACTAATGGCCTTGTTTAAACATACGTTAAGAACATCAGTTCCCCCTATGAGATTCACTCATCAATTCCAAGACTCAACATGTTTATTAATGAAGAGGTACATGGGTATTTATAGGTGCCAACTACCTCTAAGCCTAATAGATCTAGATCTCCTATTCTATGCAATAAAATAAATCCTAACTCTAGAAAGCAATAAAATCCTAAAGCTAACAAATAACTAATGCTTGGCTTGCACACCAAGCAATTCTAGAATGTCCCCTAAGTCTCCAACTTTCGGCCGCCTTCCCTTCTTGCCGCCTCATCTCGCGCGTTGCACGCGTGTGCGTGCATCTCGCAATCCTCCGCGAACTGGGACTCTTGCGTGTCTGCCTCGCACGTGCGCCCATGCGTGCGCCCAGTCCCGCGCCCAGACTCCTCGCGCGCGTGTGTGCCGTTCTCGCCTATGCCTCCCGCGCATAGGCGTGCGCCCGCGTTACCCATACTCGCGCGCTCGCTGCGCGCCTCGTCCCTGCCGACTTTTCCTCGCGCGTCCGCTCCTGCCAATCCTAGGCCTACAAGGCCTAGGCCGTTACCCGCGTCCTCACCAATCGCGTGCCCAGCGCTCTCCGCGTCCTCGCTGCCCAGGCTCCGCGCGTCCCGGCCACCGTCCATGGCCTGATCGCCTACTATGCTCCCGTGTACGCCCACTGCCATCCGCATGCCGCTAACCTCCGTTGCCGATTCTCCCGATGCGCACCATCGTGTGTTGCTTGCGTCCGGCACCTCGCCGTCGCTCGCCCGTGCATTGTCTCGCCCTTTTGACCCATTACGCGCATCAAGGTACGATGCGCGTTCTTTGCTCGTTCTCGCACCCATGTCGCCAACCGACTCCAAGTGCTCGCCCAATTCCTTAAGCTCTCCCGATGGCCATGGATCCCATCCGTCCAACCTAATACAATCACCAGCTCTCCAAATCCAGCCATCCTCCATTCTACTCTTACCTCCCCTTCGAGCCACCATCTTGCGAACTCGCCTTTTCCTCGCACAAGGCTTGCACCAACACTTCTCCTCTTTAGCCTTTGCCTTGCCTTCCCTTCGAGTTCTTTTGGTCCGGCGCTTCTTGATATACAACTTAGCCTGTGGACCACATCCTTTTGGCCAATCTCTTTCGCATGATGGTCGATATATCGTGCTTGATGGCTCCTCCAACATGTTTTCTAGCCAAATATCGAGTCCATCGCCACCTTCATCCTCCGACTCGCCTGGGTTGATGACCACTTCCGTATCAAGCGGGTGCACGGGGGCACGTGGTAGAGGAGCAGGACGCTAGGGCGCTGGAGGCAACGCGCGAGGCACGGAACGACAGCGCGAGCGGCACGGGCATGAGGGACGTGCGCGGCACTCGCGCAGGTGGCGAGGACGCGCGGCAGCTGGGCAGCAGCGACGATAGGCGTGCGACAGCGCGCGAGTACGGGGCAAGCGCGGGCGACCCAATCCTAACGGGCGTAGGAGTGCTGGGCGCGGGAGTGCACGTACAGGCGGGATGCGGCAACGAGGAAGCGCGCGCGACAGCGCGCGCGTATGGTGACCACGCGCAAGGCGCCGAGTCCGTCGTGGACTAGGACTCGCGAACGCGCGCGCAAGTGAGGCGGCATTCAAGGGGCGGCCGAGAGTTTTTGCATATGTGGGATTTTAGGGACATTCTAGATTTGCTTAGTGTGCAAGCCAAGCAATAGTTATTTGGTAGCTTTAGGATTTTATTGCTTTCTAGAGTTAGGATTTATTTTATTGCATAGAAATAGGAGATCTAGATCTATTAGGCTTAGAAGTAGTTGGCATCTATAAATACCCCATGAACCTCATCATATTTTACAAGTTGAATTAAGTATTGAATTGGTGAGCCAATTGAGGGGAACTTTATGTTCTAACGTGTGATAAACAAGGCCGTCAGTGCGTGTTTACATACAGTGTCGGAGAGAAGGCCCTGAGAGCGTCTCGAAGTCACAGTGTCTAGAAGAAGGCCCTGAGTGCGTCTGCTAGATACACCTATCGTGGATAAACGAAGGCCCTGAGTGCGCCGTTTATTCACAACCCACGTATAAATAACAACACCGATCAGCGGTCCTTCATCATTGGTGCTTTCATTGAGAGGAGCTGATCGTGTTTTTATTTATCCTATCTTTTCTTTTTTTTCGGTTTGCCTTTTGCTGAGGGGCCGAATTTCTCTTCTTTTTTTTGTGTCGAAATTTTCGAATTTATTCGAATTTTTCATTAAAAAAAAAGTGTCATCTTGTTAGTCCTTTGATTGATTTTTTTTCGGTTATTACCTTTTTTTTGGTTCGAATTTTTTTGAGTCTTGTTGGGGGTTCGAATTTTTCGAATTTTTTCCCCTATTATTTTTGAATTTTTATTTAGAGTAAAAAAAAAATAAAATTATGTCTTACCCACCAACGGATGAGTTGGATTGGGAAGATCTTGAGATGTTGGAAGGTTTGGAAAGGGAGCTCACACCATGGGAAGCAACATATCTTGATGAGCTTCATGAGCGAAGGAATATTGAGGAATATGAACGTCAACTCATGGAAGCCTGAGAAGCGATGGTGGTTGAGGATACAAACAACGAAGAGGAAGGTGCTTAATTTCTTAATCCTTGAGGACAAAGAAAGTCTCGAAGAGGAGGGGAATGATACGGAAGTGGTCATCAACCCCGGTGAGTCCGACAATGATGATGGCGATGGTCTTGATATTTGGTTGGAAAATATGTTGGAGAAGCCATCTAGTCCTATTTACCGGCCATCATGTGTACGAGATTGGCCAAAAGATTGTGGGCCAAAGCTGAAGTCGAAGGTAAGGAAACGGACGGCCAAGAGGCAACGCAAGACAAGGGCTCAAAAAGCAAGTCAATGTTGGTATGAACCTTGTGCGAAGAAGAGACGAGGTCAAATGAAGGAGGCTAAAAGGCGTGGTTTGCGATGGGTCAAGAATGGATGGTGGATACCGGCGGACAATTGCGTGAGATTAAAGGGTTGGGATCCATGGCCGTCGGAAGAGATTAAGGAGTCGGGCGAGCACTTGGAGTCGGGTGGCGACAAGGGTGCGAGCACGAGCAAGGAACGCGCATCGTGCCATGATGCGCGCAAAGGGTCGAAAGGTCGAGGTGGTGCACGGGCGAGTGGCGTCGAGGAGGTGGACGCGAGCGACGCGCGATGGTGCGCAACAGACGAGTCGGCAACGGAGGTTAGCGGCACGCGGAGGGCGTCGGGCGTACGCGGGTACGATCAGGCCGCGGGGACAGCTAGGACGCGCAGTGCAGCGGGTGCACGGGGGCGCGCAGTAGAGGAGCAAGACGCTAGGGCGCTGGAGGCAACGCTCGAGGCACGGAACGACAGCGCGAGCGGCACGGGCATGAGGGACCTGCGCGGCACTTGCGCAGGTGGCGAGGACGCGCGGCAGCTGGGCAACAGTGACGATAGGCGCGCGACAGCGCGCGATTACGGGGCAAGCGCGGGCGACCCAATCCTAACGGGCGTAGGAGTGCTGGGCGCGGGAGTGCGCGTACAGGCGGGACGCGGCAACGAGGAAGCGCGCGCGACAGCGCGCGCGTATGGTGACCACGCGCAAGGCGCCAAGTCCGTCGAGGACTAGGATTCGCGAACGCGCGCGCAAGTGAGGCGGCATTCAAGGGGCGGCCGAGAGTTTTTGCATATGTGGGATTTTAGGGACATTCTAGATTTGCTTGGTGTGCAAGCCAAGCAATAGTTATTTGGTAGCTTTAGGATTTTATTGCTTTCTAGAGTTAGGATTTATTTTATTACATAGAATCGGAGATCTAGATCTATTAGGCATAGAGGTAGTTGGCATCTATAAATACCCCATGTACCTCATCATATTTTACAAGTTGAATTAAGTATTGAACTTTATGTTCTAACGTGTGATAAACAAGGCCGTCAGTGCGTGTTTACATACAGTGTCGGAGAGAAGGCCCTGAGAGCGTCTCGAAGTCACAGTGTCTAGAAGAAGGCCCTGAGTGCGTCTGCTAGATACACCTATCGTGGATAAACGAAGGCCCTGAGTGTGCCATTTATTCACAACCCATGTATAAATAACAACACCGATCAGCGGTCCTTCATCACGCGGCCCCAGTCTGCGCCGCCATCATCTCGCGCGTGCGTCCCCTCGCCTGCGTCTCTTAATCCGACCCCGCCTAGGACTCCCGCGCTCGTGTTACATTCGCGCACTCTCGCGCGCACCTCGCCATCACCGTCCTTCTCGCGCGCGTCCGCGCCCACCAGTCCTATGCCCTCACGGCTTAGGCTTCGCGTGCCTGTCGTGCACTCGCGCGCCTTCGCGCGCTTCGCGCCCCTGCTGGCCTCCCCGCGCACGTCCTCGTCACCCCCGCGAGTACCGCGCACGCCAGCCATCTCGCCATCACCATAGCGCCTCGCGGTCTTGCCGATTCCCTCGCCCGCGTACGTCCACTCGCTACTGCCCGCGAGCACCGCGCCACCGCCGGCTTCTTTGTACGCGTGCGCTGCCTTTGCACAACCCGTGCTCCCCGTCTCTTTGCCGCCAAATGCCAACACGTCCCAATCAACCTCCGTGCCTCGATCCCTTATTCCACACCCGCGTACCCTCGATGTCGTGTGCCTCACCCTATCGCGCGCATCACAGTCCGATGCGCGCCCTACGCCCGATAGCCGATCCTCCTCGACCCCTTTGTCGTCCGACTCCGTTGGCTCACCCGATGGCCATGGGTCCCATCCATCCAACCCTATGCAATCACCAGCTCTCCAAATCCAACCATCCTCCATTCTACTCCTACCTCGCCTTCGAGCCACCATCTTGCGAACTCGCCTTTTCTTTGAACAAGGCTTACACCAACACTTCTCTTCCTTAGCCTTTGCCTTGCCTTTCCTTCGAGTTCTTTTGGTCTTGCGTCTCCTAGGTTTGAGTTTAGCTCGTGGACCACATCCTTTCGGCCAATCCCTCACACATGATGGCCGGTAAATAGGACTAGATGGCTCCTCCAACATATTTTCCAACCAAATATCGAGGTTATCGTCCTCTCCCTCGTCGGACTCACCGGGGTTGATGACCACTTCCGTATCATTCCCCTCCTCTTCAAGACTTTTCTTGTCCTCAAGGATTAGGAAGTTAAGCGCACCTTCCTCTTCGTGGTCATGAGCATCGATCACCATTGCTTCTCGGGCTTCCATGAGTTGACGTTCGTACTCTTCAATGTTCCTTCGCTCATGAAGCTCGTCAAGATATGTTTTCTCCCATGGTGTGAGCTCTCTTTCCAAACCTTCCAACATCTTCAGATCTTCCCAATCCAACTCATCCATTGGTGGGTAAGACATAATTTTTTTTTTTTTTTTTGACTCTAAAAATTTGAAAACAATAGGGAAAAATTTGAAAAATCGAACCCCCAACAAGACTCAAAAAATCGAAACAAAAAAGAAATTCGGCCCCTCAACAAAAGGTAATAACCGAAAAAAAATCAAACAAAGGACTAACAAGATGACACTTTTTTTTTAAGACTCGATTTCGAAAAAAATAAGGGAAAATTCGAAAAAATATTCGAACCCCAAAAACAAAAAATAAAAAGAAATTCGGCCCCTCAGCAAAAGGCAAACCGAAAAAAAAAAGAAAAGATAGGATAAATAAAAACACGATCAGCTCCTCTCAATGAAAGCACCAATGATGAAGGACCGCTGATCGGTGTTGTTATTTATACGTGGGTTGTGAATAAACGGCGCACTCAGGGCCTTCGTTTATCCACGATAGGTGTATCTAGCAGACGCATTCAGGGCCTTCTTCTAGACATTGTGACTTCGAGACGCTCTCAGGGCCTTCTCTCCGACACTGTATGTAAACACGCACTGACGGCCTTGTTTATCACACGTTA
The DNA here is from genome assembly GCA_902706635.1 of Striga hermonthica. Lineage (NCBI taxonomy): Eukaryota > Viridiplantae > Streptophyta > Magnoliopsida > Lamiales > Orobanchaceae > Striga > Striga hermonthica. Next base: position 1,604,172 of record CACSLK010027792.1, read on the forward strand.
GAACATAAAGTTCCCTCAATTGGCTCACCAATTCAATATTCAATTCAACTTGTAATATATGATAAGGTACATGGGGTATTTATAGTTGCAAAATAAATCTAAGCCTAATAGATCTAGATCTCCTATTCTATGCAATAAAATAAATCCTAACTCTAGAAAGCATTAAAATCCTAAAGCTACCAAATAACTAATGCTTGGCTTGCACACCAAGCAAATCTAGAATGCTCCCTAATCTTCCATATGTTCAAAACTTTCGGCCGCCTTCCATTCCGCACGCGTCCCACGCGTATGCACGCGCTGCCCTTCAGTTTCCTAATCCTTGGCGCACGAGGCATCGCGCGCCTCGTCCGTCCCATACGCGCGCGGCCTTGCGCGGCCCCAGTCTGCGCCGCCATCATCCCGCGCGTGCGTCCCCTTGCCTGCGTCTCCTAATCCGACCCCACCTAGGACTCCCGTGCTCGTGTTACATTCGTGCGCTCTCGCGCGCACCTCGCCATCACCGTCCTTCTCGCGCGCGTCCGCGCCCGCCAGTCCTATGCCCTCACGGCTTAGGCTTCGCGCGCCTGTCATGCACTCGCGCGCCTTCGCGTGCTTCGCGCCCCTGCTGGCCTCCCCGCGCACGTCCTCGTCACCCCCGCGAGTACCGCGCACCCCAGCCATCTCGCCATCATCATAGCGCCTCGCGGTCATGCCGATTCCCTCGCCCGCGTATGTCCACTCGCTACTTCCCGCGAGCACCGCGCCACCGCCGGCTTCCTTGTACGCGTGCGCTGCCTTTGCGCAACCCATGCTCCCCGTCTCTTTGCCGCCAAATGCCAACACGTCCCAATCAACCTCCGTGCCTCGATCCTCTATTCCACACCCGCGTACCCTCGATGTCGTGTGCCTCACCCTATCGCGCGCATCACAGCCCGATGCGCGCCCTACGCCCGATAGCCGATCCTCCTCGACCCCTTTGTCGTCCGACTCCGTTGGCTCGCCCGATGGCCATGGGTCCCATCCATCCAACCCTATGCAATCACCAGCTCTCCAAATCCAACCATCCTCCATTCTACTCCTACCTCGCCTTCGAGCCAACATCTTGCGAACTCGCCTTTTCTTTGAACAAGGCTTACACCAACACTTCTCTTCCTTAGCCTTTGCCTTGCCTTTCCTTCGAGTTCTTTTGGTCTTGCGTCTCCTAGGTTTGAGTTTAGCTCGTGGACCACATCTTTTTGGCCAATCCCTCACACATGATGGCCGGTAAATCGGACTAGATGGCTCCCCCAACATATTTTCCAACCAAATATCAAGGCCATCGTCCTCTCCCTCGTCGGACTCACCGGGGTTGATGACCACTTCCGTATCACGCGCGTGCGACGCATGGAGGGCGTGCGACGCAAGGAGGTGGTCTTGGGGCAATGACTTGGATTTCAAGTTATGCTTCGAGTGCAAGTCAAGACATTAGGAGATCTAGTAGATTTACGATTTTATGGTAGTAGGATATTTACTAGCCTTAGGATTTAATATTTAATTGTTTTATTAGTTTCCTAGTAAGATTAACATTAGAGGTAGTTGGCACCTATAAATACCCATGTACCTCTTCATTAATAAACATGATGTTGAGTCTTGGAATTGATGAGTGAATCTCATAGGGGGAACTTATAGTTCTTACGTGTGATAAACAAGGCCGTTAGTGCGTGTTTACATACAGTGTCGGAGAGAAGGTCCTGAGAGCGTCTCGAAGTCACAGTGTCTAGGAGAAGGCCCTGAGTGCGTCTGCTAGATACACCTATCGTGGATAAACGAAGGCCCTGAGTGCGCCGTTTGTTCACACCCAACGTATAAATAACAACACCGATCAGCGGTCCTTCATCATTGGTGCTTTCATTGAGTGTGTTTCGTTGAGAGGTACTGATCGTGTTTTTATTTATCCTATCTTTTTCTTTTTTTTTTCGGTTTGCCTTTTGCTGAGGGGCCGAATTTATCTTTATTTTTTGGTTTGTGGGGTTCGAATATTTTTTCGAATTTTCCCTTATTTTTTCAAAATTGAGTCTTAAAAAAAAAAAGTGTCATCCTGTTAGTCCTTTGTTTGATTTTTTTCGGTTATTACCTTTTGTTGAGGGGCCGAATTTCTTTTGTTTCGATTTTTTTGAGTCTTGTTGGGGGTTCGATTTTTTCCCCTATTTGGTTCGAATTTTTGGAGTAAAAAAAAAAAAAAAGAGAATCATGATGTTCGAGCCAATAGATGAGTGGGATCAAGAGGATCTCGAATATCTCGAAGGTTTGGAGAGGGAATTAACCCCTTGGGAGCAAGAGTATTTGGAGGAGATGTACGAGCAAAAGGAGGAGTATGAAAGACAACTCAAGATCATCGAGGAAGAGATCTTGCTCGTGGTCGAAGAGGGTCTTGGCGAGGAGACGTGCGTGAAGGAAGAAGCGATCGATGTCAAGGGTGAAGTCTTGGTCGAGATCGAAGGGGAGGATAAGCCCGAGCTAGTTGAGATAATCGATGTCGCAAGCGAGATCATGTTTGAAGAAAGCCGCGACGCGATGCACAAGGAGGGCAACATGTATGAAGAGATGTTCGCAGTCGAGGCTGGTCGAGGTCGACGAGGACCGTGAGTTGGATGTGCCCATGGTCGAAGAAAGAGAGCTCGAAGTTTGGATGGTTGATGATGAATCCTTGAGGACAAGGAAAGTCTCGAAGAGGAGGGGAATGATACGGAAGTGGGTTCCGGACCCCGATGATAAGAAGATCCAAGAGGCAAGACGACCTGATGAGGCTGGAAAAAGGGCCAAAAAGACACATGCATGGCCTAAAAGACGAGTACGAGCGCGTATGAAGGACAATCAAGCACGTGGGAAGCGGCGCGTACAAGGCAATAGACAAGGGCGCACACACGCACAATTGCATAGACGTGCAGGGCGATTGGAGATTAGGCGGGGTGGCGCGCATGGGGAGGTTGTTGGGTGGATAGCGCGCGAGGGGGATTGCTATGGGCCAATGACGCAGGTGCGAGCCAACAGCGCGCATCGGGTCTTGATGCGCGCAATTGGTCCAGTGATCGAGCAAGAGATACATGGGCGATTGGTGCACAGGTCGAGGAACGCGAAGAGGAGCGCACGCGGGTAGCGCTGGGAGTACGAGGGTGCACGGCAGTCGAGCAGGCCGCGGGCGTTAGCGGTACGCGCGAAGTAGTGGACGACATGCATCCGGGATGTGCTGGGCGCGCGGTTGGCAGGTACGCGAGGGGAGGCCCAGACCGAGAAGGAGTAGGAGTGCTGGGCGCGGGTATACACGAGCAGGCGGGACGCGGCAGGGGCGAAGCTCGCGCGACAGCGCGCGCGTGTGAGGGGCGCGCGCGAGACCTAGTCACGGAAGGACTAGGCGAGCATGGCGGTGACGTGCGCGATACGACGCGCGGATGGACAGCAGGGGAAACGGGCGCATGCCTATGCGCGGAAGGCGTAGGCCAGGGGCGCTGGCACGCACGCGCGGGGAGAAAGGTGGTGACGCTAGGCGCGCGCACAGGCGCGCTGATGACGGATCGATCTTTTGTCTATACTGGGTTGCGAATAAACGACGCACTGCGGCCTTCGTTTATCTCCGATAGGTGTATCTAGCAGACGCACTCAGGGCCTTCTTCTAGATACCGTGACTTCAAGACGCACTAACGGCCTTCTCTCCGACACTGCATGTAAAGACGCTCTAATGGCCTTCTTTATCACACGTTAAGAACATCAGTTCCCCCTCAAGATTGGCTCACCAATTCAATACTCAATTCAACATGTAAAATATGATGAGGTACATGGGGTATTTATAGATACCAACTATCTCTAGATCTAATCTTACTAGAAAACTAATAAAACAATTAAATATTAAATCCTAAGGCTAGTAAATATCCTACTACCATAAATTTCTAAATCTACTAGATCTCCTAATTACTTGACTTGCACTCCAAACAATTCTAGAAGCTCCAAGTCTTGCGCCTCATGTCGCACGCCCTCCATGCGCCGCACGCGCGCCTGTGCGCGCACCCAGCGTCACCGCCTTTCTCCCCGCGCGTGCGTGCCAGCGCCCCCGGCCTATGCCTTCTGCGCATAGGCATGCGCCCGTCTCCCCTGCTGTCCATGCGCGCGCCGTGTTGCGCACGTCACCGCCATGCCTAGTCCCGCGCGGATTGGGCTTTGCGCACCTGTGCTGCAATCGCGCGCCAATGCGTGCGCCCTGCTGCTGCCATTTCCTTCGCCCGCGTGGTGCCACGCGTCTCGCCCATCGTCCGCACACCTACTGCCCGTGCGCCCGCGTACCCCTCGCATAGCCCGCGTCCCATGCACCAATCGCCCGTGCATCTTTCGCACGATCACCCGACCACTCGCGCGCATCATGGCACGATGCGCGTTCTTCGCTCGTGCTTGCCCATCCATAGCAATCCTTCTCGCGCGCCATCCACCCAACAACCTCCCCCTGCGCGCCACTTCGCCTATTCTCCAAACGCCATGCACGTCTACGCCATTGCGCGTGTGTCCGCCCTTGTCTATTACCTTGTATGCGCCACTTCTCATGTGCTTGAGTGCCCCGCATACGAGCTCGTACCCGCCTCTTAGGCCATGCATGTATCGTTTTGGCCCTTTTTCCAGCCTCATCGGGATGTCTCGCCTCTTGGATCTTCTTGTTGTCGGGGCTCGGAACCCACTTCCGCATCATTCCCGCCCCCTTTTAGAATGTCCTTGTCCTCAAGGACTCATCCTCGACCATCCAAACTTCGGGCACTCCTTCCTCGACCAAACGCGTATCCACACCGTTCTGTGCGTACGCCTCCTCATGATGGCCCGCTTCGACCGCGACCAAGACTTTGCTCTCGATAACCACTTCGACCATCATGTACGACTTCCGCCTATGGTCCTCTTCGACCTTGATTACCTCGGCTTCTTTGGCCTCGCCGTCGATGTCATTCGCGCGCTCGATCGCGCCACCAATTACCTCGACGATCTTGAGTTCCTCATCCTTTGCATAGCCCACAATATCGGCCTCGGCTTGTTGCTCACCCTTCATGAGCTTGAGTCGTCTTTCATACTCCCCCTTTTGCTCGTACATCTCATCCAAGTAATTTTGCTCCCAAGGGGTTAATTCTCTCTCCAAACCTTCCAAATATTCAAGATCTTCTTGATCCCACTCTTCTAATGGTAACATCATGACTCTCTCTTTTTTTTTTTTTTTTGACTCTAAATAATCGAAAAAATAAATGGGGAAAAATTCGAAAATTCGAACCCCCAACAAGACTCAAAAAATCGAACAAAGAGAAATTCGGCCCCTCAACAAAAGGTAATAACCGAAAAAATTAAACAAAGGACTAACAAGAAGACACTTTTTTTTTTAATGAATTTTCGAAAAAATTTCGAAAATTTCGACTCAAAAAATCAAGAGAAAATCGGTTCCCTCACCAAAAGGCAAAACCGAAAAAAATAAAGATAAGATAGACAAAATCTCGATCAGCACCTCTCAATGAAAGCACCAATGATGACGGATCGATCTTTTGTCTATACTGGGTTGCGAATAAACGACGCACTGCGACCTTCGATTATCCCCGATAGGTGTATCTAGCAGACGCACTCAGGGCCTTCTTCTAGATACCGT
>CACSLK010027792.1:1696085-1711014 GCA_902706635.1 Striga hermonthica
CAGGGCAGTAGCGTGCACGCGCGCACAGGGCAGCAGCGCGCATGGGCAGCAGCCAGGGGCAGCGCGCGGACAGACTTGGCCAGCAAGAAAGTGGGACTTCTAGAAGCCTTTTGAGCTGAATTTTCCCTAGATCCTTCTTCCCAACTTAGAGTGCAAGCCAAGTTATTTAGTTTCCTTATTGCTTAATAATTTCTAGCATAATTAGGATTTCTAATATTTTATTGCTTTAATAATTCCCTAGGTAGATTAGGACTAGATATATTTTGTACATATATAAAGGCCCCTTCCCTATGTTATTTTTCATCATCGAATTTATCAATAAAAATCCGAACTTTTGTTCAGACACTTTGTCTTAGATTTCTTTTAATTTCTATTGCAATTTTATTCGTTTAGAGGGGTGCGGTTTGTGAACCTCTAGGCATCTATCGGGGATTCAAGGCACTTGTTTGTGGCTTATCAGCAATCGAAACACACGATCTTCATCATTGGTGCTTTCATTGAGAGGTGCTAGATCGTGTGTTTTTCTCCTACCCCATTCCCTTTCTTTTTGTTCTTCTTTTTTCGTCCCCCCTATCAAAAAAAAATCTATTTCATCACGAGTCCTCGAAGTAAAGAACGCAAGCAAGAAAAGAAAGCCATGGCCAACAAGGAGATGAAGGACAAAATCAATAATCTCGATGTTCAAGTCAGGAGTATGAGCGAAGTTATGGAAGGAAGGCTTGGATCACTCGATGAAGGCCAAAACAATACCAACGCGGCGGTGGCGCGACTCGAGAAACGCCTAGAAGAAGTGCTGCGGGCGTTCCAGCAGCAACAACCACGACAGTTCGACGCACCTCCGAGGCGCGAGCATCTCAGACACGCCGATCACGAACAACGCCAGGAGTGCGATCGAGAAGAGGACTGTGAGCAGCAACGCGAGGAGCGAGATCAAGAGGAGGACTTCGACCGGCGATCCCAGGCGTCCAACGACTATGACCGGCCGAAGCCCGTCAAACCACGACTCACATTGTCCACCTTCACCAGCACAGATCCTAACGCATGGCTCAACCGAGCTGTGCAATATTTCGAGCTTAATGAGACTGATGGGAATGACCGTGTAAGGTACGTTGCTTACTATCTTGATGGGGAAGCCAACGTATGGTGGCAATGGCTTGTGAGCAGCTACCAAGGCAACCCGCTCCACATCCGATGGGAAGAATTCGAGCGCGAATTACTTGCTCTATTTGGGTCATCCGACTATCACAGCTATGACAAGGCGCTCTCACACATCAAGCAGATGGGGAGTCTTCGGGACTACATGAAGGAGTTCGAGCGACTCGCCTGTCGGGTGCGCAACTGACCGATTTCTGTGCTCATCGGGACTTTCATAGGTGGTCTCAAATTCGGGTAGCGGAACAAGGCGCGCGCAGACATGCGCGCAGAGACGGGTGCGCGGGCGCAACGCTGGGCAGCAGTGATGAAGATCGTGTATCCCGCTCAACTCGTTTGTCTCGAACTAAGCTTTGCCAAGGCTTCTTTCTTGACGATAGGTGTGGACGACTCGGTTATTAGCCTAATCTTCTCACGATAATTGAGATAGCTCGGGTCTTAGCCTTACTAATCTCGGTTTGTATGATAAAACTCTCACGAATCTTAAACACACGGTTTTGCTCTTGCGAACGATTTTCTATTAACTCTTCGACATGAAAAATAATAAGAGTACATGGGTATTTATAGGAGAAACTAGATCTAGTCCTATAAGATTTATAATTCTAACTAGGCAATAATATCTAGTCCTAAGGTAACTAAATGTCTTGCATCCCAAGACTTAACAAAATAAATAAACTCCTAACAAAACTAATTAGCCCACGTGAGTATTATTCCTCACGGCTACTTAAAACTATTAACCTATCTAATATAAAATTCTACTAACTACCTACGGCTAATTCTATATATAAACTAACTCACGCCACTAACAATACCTAAACTAACAAATCTAACTAAATATATATATCCTAACCACTAACAATTAAACTTACGCTAACTAATACTAATCTGACTACTAATTTAACTAACTAGGGACCTTCTAGGGTCAGATACCTCTTGTACCTACTTATTATCAGGTACCCCCTTATTTCACCGTTGGATTGACTAAAAAATGAACATCAACGATGGATTCAAGGGTACAAGGCAAAAAAGAATTTTGGTAGCTTTGTACCTTGTCTTGTACCCCTTGTACTGGTTAAAACCTATTATATCCTCCGTACATCATGTACCTATTTTATTTATTCTCAAGCCCCCACATACTTATCTAATTTATATAACAATCCTACAAATTAAAAACAATTTCATCACACCCCTAAAAATATATATTATGATTCCAATCCTACAAATTTATTTTTTGAATTAAAACAATCGTCGACCTATCTCTCCTCTCATCTTGTTTCAAGAACCGTCGCCGTCATCGGTGCCGGCGCTGCTGGCCTCTTTGCCGCCATGGAACTTCAGCAAAGAAGGCCGCACCGTCGTCGTCTACGAGCGGGCAACCCAGGTTGGGGGGACCTGAGCCTACAAACCAGAAAACAGAGGCCGACCCGATGGGACTCGATCCGACCCGAAAAGTCATCCACTCTAGTCTCTACGCCCCTTTGCAGACGAACTTGCCGGAAGGTCATGGGCTTCCGGGCCTACCCATTCGTGGCTAGCGGGAAGCCCGATAGAGATCCGAGGAGGTTTCCAGGTCACGGTTAGGTTTTTGAGTATTTGAGAGATTTTGCCGACAAGTTTAGGCTAGGTGAGGTGGTTAGGTTCGGGAGTGAGGTCTCACTTGTGGGGTTGGCGGAGGGTCGAAAATGGTCAGTGAGATCGAAAATTGGGAATGGGGGACATGGATACGATGAGGTGTAAGACGCCACGGTAGTCTGAACAGGCATTGTGCAGAGCCCCGGTTGAACGGGCAATGTAATCCCAATGTGTGTGTGTGTGTGTGTGTGTTAATTCCCTTTCCTGGTACTTGATTTATCTGTTTAGGATGACTACTTGGACTGCTTTGGTGAACCTGAAAAGATCGGAAAGGTGAGTTGTTGAGCTCTCCCTCGGGCTTACAAATGTATAAAACTATTCTTTATTTGACTGGCATGTTTTCTGAATTTGTTTTGTGAATCATCAGATTGGAACAAATATTGAGGACTTCAAGTGCTCTTCGCTGGTTGTGAAAGCCCTGGAGCTCTGTAATGAAGAACAAAAGAAAATTCTGTATGTAAGAACTAAGAAGCCTCTGCACTGATTGTTCTTTCCTCAATTTTTCGTTATTGCTATTAGTTCATGTGTGTCTGTGTATGAACATTTTGGACATGTTTTCCTTTAAACCAGGAGCACTACGGAAAGGATAATCCAGCAGATGTTTCGAAAATCAAAGCCCTCTACCATGAGCTTAATCTACAGGGCATATTTTTTGAGTACGAAGCTAAGAGCTATGACAGACTCACGAGCTCCATCAAGGCTATTCCAAGAAAACCCGTGCAGGCCGTGCTGAAGTCCTTCCTAGCCAAGATATACAAGAGGAAGAAATAAACAAAAGTGTGTTTCACTTTCGCGAGTGTGAAGTAATCCGGGACTGCTTGATACTGTGACAGATGTGTGTTTTTTTTTCTTTTTCTAGGAGGGCTTATGAAATCCCCTAGTTTATTCTAGTTGTGTTTTGTCTGTATTGTTTTGTGATTTTCCATTATCTTCTTTGAGGGGGAATGTCATTCCTTTAGACTTCAATTAATAAGATGACCATTTCCGGTTAGCATTGATAAATGCTATGGGTTGCAGATATACCTGGTAACGTCTTCTAGCCCGATTCATATGTTCTTGTCTATGGGTGGCCAAACAATCTTTATGTGTAATTTTGTTGTTGAGCTGGTCTTTGTTGAGCACCTATTGCTAAAACATTTGTGTCTGTATAGTCTGCCTATAGAAAAGTAGATCTTTATACTTTTTGATATGAAGATCAGGTGAGTAAGATTGATTTTTTAAGTCACACAAATGAATGTGCTTATGTCCATCAGCTGCAAAAGTTTAGTAGTTAGGATCAGCATAGTGTCAAGTGAGTAGAGATTGATTTTAAGCTTAACTTTTTTTTTTTATTATAATAATATGATTTGTTTTCCACTTTGCTTTATGCTAATATGTTTGGGTAGATTTTGCACGGGATATAGGAAGACCATGTTTAATCGGGTCTATTCTATAAATCCTGAGTTTGTTGGACGACTTGTGCATCCTTTTCATCCTAACTAAAATTTTCAACATGATCCTAGAGGCGCTGGATACAATCCTCCGAACATGAACATGACAGATCCAAACATATAAACTCGTGGTTATCTATGAACATGTTTTGTTACCAGATGAACATGTTGCTTTCTCAAGGTTTATTAACGCGATAAATATGTTGGTTTTGTACAAGATGTATATGTTGATTTTGTACGTAATATGTTTCTTAACATTATGAATATGTTTCTTTGTAAGATAAACATGTTATATTATAAGATGAATATGTTTTATTATCAGCTGAATATGTTAAATTATAAGATGAACATGTTTCTTTCTCAAATAAACATGTTTATTAACATGATGAATAAGTTGATTTTGTACGTAATATGTTTTTGATGAATATGTTTCATTGTAAAATGAACATGTCAAATTATCAGATGAAGATGTTATGTTATAAGATGAATATGTTTTATTATCAGTTGAATATGTTAAATTATAAGACTTAAAACATTTGAACTTTGTCATTCAATAATTAACTAAAAATATCATGATATTTTAATTATTATCACTTTATTTGAGTCAATGATTTTCAAGATGGCCGCTAAATAAATAGTGAGAATTAAAATTTTAATGTACTATATATTTTATTTATTGATAATATCTTAAGATTCTTAAATGATTTATGGTTTCTTAATAAATTGAAAGTTTATTTGCGCATAACCATCCTATCAAATAAGATAACTGTTTCAGTAATATTTATTTAATTTGTGAAATGAATATGTTTCTTTGTAAGATGAACGTGTTATTTTATAAGATGAATATATTTTATTATCAGCTGAATATGTTAAATTATAATATGAACATGTTTCTTTTTCAGATGAACATGTTTTTAACACGATGAATAAGTTGATTTTGTACGTAATATGTTTTTGATGAATATGTTTCATTGTAAAATGAACTTGTCAAATTATCAGATGAAGATGTTATGTTATAAGATGAATATGTTTTATTATCAGTTGAATATGTTAAATTATAAGAATTAAAATATTTAAAATTTGTCATTCAATAATTATACTAAAAATATCATGATATTTTAATTATTATCACTTTATTTGAGTCACTGATTTTCAAGGTGGCCGCTAAATAAATAGTAAGAATTAAAATTTTAATGTATTAAATATTTTATTTATTGATAATATCTTAAGATTCTTAAATGATTTATTGTTTTCTTAATAAATTGAGAGTTTATTTATGCATTACTATCCTATCAAATAAGATAACTGTTTCAGCAATATTTATTTAATTTGTAAAATGAACATGTCAACTTATAAGATGAACATGTTATGTTATAAGATGAATATGTTTTATTATGAGCTGAATATGTTAAATTATAAGATGAACATGTTTATTTCTCAGATGAACATGTTTATTAACACGACGAATAAGTTGATTTTGTACGTAATATGTTTTTTAACATGATGAATATGTCAAATAATAAGATGCAGATTTTATGTTATAAGATGAATATGTTTTATTATGAGTTGAATATGTAAAATTATAAGACTCAAAATATTTGAACTTTTTCATTCAATAATTAACTAAAAAATATCATGATATTACTTACTTATTATCACTTTATTTGAGTCATTGATTTTTAAGATGACCGCTAAATATAGAATTAAAATTTTAATGTATTAAATATTTTATTTATTGATAATATCTTAAGATTCTTAAATGATTATGGTTTCTTAATAAATTGAGAGTTTATTTGCGCATAACTATCCTATCAATTAAGATAACTGTTTCAGTAATATTTATTTAATTTGTAAAATGAACATGTCAGCTTATAAGATGGACATGTTATGTTATAAGATGAATATGTTTTATTATCAGCTGAATATGTTAAATTACAAAATGAACATGTTTCTTTGTCAGATGAACATGTTTATTAACACGATGAATATGTTAATTTTGTACAAGATGTATATGTTGATTTTGTACGTAATATGTTTCTTTTAACATGATAAATATGTTTCTTTGTAAAATGAACATGTCAAATTATAAGATGAAAATGTTATGTTATAAGATGAACATGTTTATTATCAGCTGAATATGTTAAATTATAAGACTTAAAATATTTGAACTTTGTCATTCAATAATTAACTAAAAATATCATGATATCTTAATTATTATCACTTTATTTGAGTCACTGATTTTCAAGATGGCCGCTAAATAAATAGTGAGAGTTAAAATTTTAATGTACTATATATTTTATTCATTGATAATATCTTAAGATTCTTAAATGATTTATGGTTTCTTAATAAATTGAAAGTTTATTTGCGCATAACTATCCTATCAAATAAGATAACCGTTTCAGTAATATTTATTTAATTTGTGAAATGAATATGTTTCTTTGTAAGATGAACGTGTTATTTTATAAGATTAATATATTTTATTATCAACTGAATATGTTAAATTATAATATGAACATGTTTCTTTTTCAGATGAACATGTTTATTAACACGATAAATAAGTTGATTTTGTACGTAATATGTCTTTGATGAATATGTTTCATTGTAAAATGAACTTGTCAAGTTATCATATGAAGATATTATGTTATAAGATGAATATGTTTTATTATCAGTTGAATATGTTAAATTACCCTACGAAAGTGGATGGCATCGGCACATTTCTGGGGGCCAAATCCACTTTTCGTTTGATAAATGCAATTACAACCCAAGAGGTAATAAGTACTTGGCCGTGGACTTGGAAACCCCCCATAAGGCTTAAAATATTTGAAATTTGTCATTCAATAATTAACTAAAAATATCATGTTATTTTAATTATTATTACTTTATTTGAGTCATTGATTTTCAAGGTGGCCGCTAAATAAATAGTGAGAATTAAAATTTTAATGTATTAAATATTTTATATATTGATAATATCTTAAGATTCTTAAATGATTTATTGTTTTCTTAATAAATTGAGAGTTTATTTGCGCATTACTATCCTATCAAATAAGATAATTGTTTTAGCAATATATATTTAGTTTGTAAAATGAACATGTCAACTTATAAGATGAAAATATTATGTTATAAGATGAATGTTTTATTATGAGCTGAATATGTTAAATTATAAGATGAACATGTTTATTTCTCAGATGAACATGTTTATTAACACGACGAATAAGTTGATTTTGTACGTAATATGTTTTTTAACATGATGAATATGTTTCATTGTAAAATGAACATGTCAAATAATAAGATGCAGATGTTATGTTATAAGATGAATATGTTTTATTATCAGTTGAATATGTAAAATTATAAGACTTAAAATATTTGAACGTTTTCATTCAATAATTAACTAAAAAATATCATGATCTCTCTTAATTATTATCACTTTATTTGAGTCATTGATTTTTAAGATGACCGCTAAATATAGAATTAAAATTTTAATGTATTAAATATTTTATTTATTGATAATATCTTAAGATTCTTAAATGAATTAAGAGTTTATTTGCGCATAAATATCCTATCAATTAAGATAACTGTTTCAGTAATATTTATTTAATTTGTAAAATGAACATGTCAACTTATAAGATAGACATGTTATGTTATAAGATGAATATGTTTTATTATCAGCTGAATATGTTAAATTATAAAATGAACATGTTTCTTTGTCAGATGAACATGTTTATTAACATGATGAATATGTTAATTTTGTACAAGATGTATATGTTGATTTTGTACGTAATATGTTTCTTAACATGATAAATATGTTTCTTTGTAAAATGAACATGTCAAATTATAAGATAAAAATGTTATGTTATAAGATGAATATGTTTTATTACCAGCTGAATATGTTAAATTATAAGATGAACACATCTAATATCTTCTTAGATGTTAAATTAGCTCGTTTTTTACTAGTTTTTGTCAACAACACGTCTAATTTGAACATCTTTCAGATCAAGTTGAACATCGTTTAGAACGAGATGAACATTTTCTAGATAAAGTTGAATACATATATTTATCAAAGCTGAACATTGATCATTCGATTATCTTATCAGTGAAATAATTAGTCATATCCCCTCGATTATCTCATCAGGATTAGAAGGGTTTGATAGTATGATTCCACAGACCCGAAGGCCACGTTTCTTGGCTTGGTTGAATGCTCAACTGAGAGATGTAATACTTAGAATGAAGCCATCTGTGCTGCGACAATGAATGGGTATTATCTCCACACCAGCTCGCCATTAAACAATGTTGTCTAGGCTGCATCATATTTTTTTTGTTAGAATTTAACTCTAATCGGTAAATATTTTGAATCAACTCAAATACATTGTTGCGCGTAGAAAAAGTGGCCCGACTAGACTTACTCGGGACAGTAGGGTGAAGGTATAAAGGAGTGCATTCCCGGAATCAACCATGGCGAAGACGAGAATCTCGATTGTGGAGTTTGAGCCAGTCGTCAGCACCATCTGTGCAAGGTTGGAAAGCAGTGGTTTCTCCATTACTAGTGACACGAAATCTGCTATAGCCTGCACATTCTTTGAAAATTAGTTTTTTATTTTTCTCAAATAACACAGTTGGGCTAAAATTTGGGTGATCTAAAGGAACACCTTTTAACGCTTGTTTCAATTTATGATGTTAATATGAATGAAGAAAGAACACCTTATAGTTTTCAACTCCATCAACCATCAGGTGACTGATATGTCGCGGTTCCACTTATGCTCGACCCACTAAGATCACTTGTTTTCGAACCAAATCCCACGACAACTAGTTACCAGAAAGAATAGGAAATTAGAAAGATTTCATATTCTGTAGGTAAGTAAAACACAGTTCAACTTGATGAAAATACAGCCTAAGTATCGAACAACAGTTCTCATTGAACATATACTAGTTCAACATTCAGAATTGTATGCATTTACTAAGTCGGAACATATCGCTTGTTGCAATTTGAAAACTTAGTTAGATGCAGACCTCATGACCTCATGAGTCATGTCCACCATATTACAACTAAAAAATCGCAATGAAGTGACTTCTCAACTGTAAAGAGCCTAAGTTATTAATAATAGACAAAATGATAACACCATCAACTTAACAGTGACGGAGAAACTCAAACATGATACAATTAACAATGACCTTAACATAACTACATCTAAATTGAAGGTGCTCCAAGCTCAAGAACATGGACAGGAAATTATATAGAAGCACAAACGGAAAACAAAATTCTTACAGCATTCTAAATTAAAAAAAATGGACATTTTTTATACATATTATGATCCACAATGCAATGAAAGGAATGAAACAACAACATAACAGTGAATACTAGATAAAAAAAACATGCCATGAATACAAAAAGGCAAGATTTTGGCCTAAGGAGCATTTTCACAAACACAAAGAGCGGATTATTTGTTCCCTCTCTAAGGCAATTCCTTTCCAGATAAAACTTGCAGCTCAAAGAGAACTTCAATTGTAACAAAAATGGGAATTTAGTAGAAAAAGGTTGCCTAAATTAAATTAAGTGACAACAATCATTAATTTCCCAACAACAATTTGAGATAACATCATTTACCAGTATTGATGGTGAGCACCTTCTCGATTGTGAGACAGAATATAGGAGGGTTGTCCACTTTCTTTGCCAAACCTCGAGCTCGTTTTCCTATTTATGTTCACAGGACTACCCAACAAAACAAAAAAAGGACAAAGTGAGAGCCATCTAGAACAAAGCAAGGACCTTACCTTTTATGTGGAGTCGGCGTGAGAACGAGAGCAAGAAGTTCCTTTGGTGCAAATTGTACTAGGTTTTATACTTGCTACACATTCTTTCTTTCTCCCATCTTCTGTGCTTCTGCCAAAAAAAAAAAAAATGTAAAGAACTTTCTTCCTGCTAATTGCCTTCTACACGAGGAACTGTGCTTGACTTCAGATTCATTGAGTGGCTCGTACCTCTTCTTGCTCTATCTGCGAGCTTGTTCTTCCAATTTTCTTTTTTTCTCCAATATCGGATTTTTTCAGGATTGTCGAAAACTTAGAGAGCCATTTTTTTTACGAAAATTAAAGGCTCAGAATGATTTGCCGCTCAAGCTTTTTCCAATCCCACTTTGCCGCCTTACTTGAAATTTCTAATTCACATTGTAGTTTAGGGAATTAATTTCAATGTAAATCTAATTAACTACTATCATATAAACGAAAACACATACTGATGAATATAAAATTATTTGATATAAAGACGAATTAGATAAAAAAATATAAAATTACTATTAAATAATATTAATTTGTGTAGAACATATATGCGAATAATAAATAATAGTACTGATAGTAGAAATAATAATAATAATAATAATAATAATAATAATAATAATAATAATAATAATAATAATAATAATAATAATAATGACTTAAATTAAATCATTGATAACTATAAATTAAAATAAATAAGTATATAAATATGTACATGATTAATAAATTAAATTATACAATATAATCAAAGTAAATGAGGAATAAATATAACAAGTAATATTATAATTTTAGTCTTTTAATTGATCGTTTGACCCTTTAAATATCCACATTTGAAAAAAATAATAAAATATATTTAATGCTATAAATACTAATGTTAAAATAATAAATGCACCTCTAATTTTCAAAATATGCTTATCAAATTAGCTATTTTAATATTCTTTGTTAACAATAAAAAATGATATATATATATAATTATTGTTATAAGGTAATTTCAAATATTATGTAATTACTCATTTGATAGGTCAAAATATTGAAGTTGCAATAATCTACTAATGTTATAGTGTTTTTAATATTTTTTTTGTCAAATAAAATATATCATAAATTAATTATAATTTACAACATAATATACAATAATTATTATGTTTCACGAAAATCTAAAGTTTGAAATGTAGTGATATGTACAAAACTGATTTTTTTATATGTAACTTTACAATCTTGTTGTAATTATTTTATTATGTTGTGTGTCACCTAATATATTAATTTAATATGTAATTTACTCGTAACTTTCGATCATAATCAGTATTAATAATTTTAAAAATAACAAATAAAAAAGATGTAGATATTTTTATATAGAGATGACATGTCGAAACATATATAATTATTTTAGTAAATTTTATCATATATATAAAAAACTATGTGAATAATAAGTACAATATTAAAATTTATATTGTTTTATTAATTAAAATAAATTTATTTTTATATAAACTATCCAGCGCATGGTCGAGAGTACCGCGCATGGTCGAGAGTACCGCGCATCGCCAGCGCTGCGTGCTCGCGGGAACTTTCGCATGGTCGAGAGCCCGCGCTTTCGCTGCCCAACGTGCACCCGTACCCGCTCACTCGCGCCATCGCGGAAAAGGTCGCGACCTCGAGCGTCCCGCGTAGCCCAGCCCACACACACTCGCGAGCTCGCACCAACCCCCGCGACATCGAGAGCCTCCTGCCCCAGCACACAGCGCCCCGCGCACTCGCGGCGATACACGCGACCTCGAGAGTGTCTTTGTGCCCTTGTGCCCGTGCCACCCGTCACCCGCGAGCTCGCGGATTCTGAGGAGACGTCGAGAGTGTCTCATTAAGTGTGCATGTTTTAGTGTGTGTGCTGAGTAGGAGTATAAATATTTTTGTTCCTTTGTATTTTGGAGATCATTCTCTCATTTTTCACTTTTCCTCTTTTGGAAATTAGCTTATGTTTTATTTTTGCTCTCTAGATTAGGAGCTTATGCTATTTTCCGGGAGATTTTCCGACGACTTCGGTTTCGTTCAAGTTTCGAGCTTTTGACTCCGTTTTTCATCGTCTACGCAATGGGAGATTTGAGTATTTAATTTTAAAGCTCTTTACTTCGTTTTTGCTCCGGTTTTACTTATAATTTTCATTAGAGTAAATTGGATTTGATTGATGATGGTGGAAATGCTTGAATTTGATTGCTTGCTTGAGTAGATAGAGCCGTTAATTACTTGTTGATCTCGATTAGACGACTAGGGTTAGCAATCTAATGATCGTAGCTCGTTTATTCCATATGTCGATTGATTATTATCCTGTATTGGTTATGGCATGAGACTCCGGTGATCTAGTTTGCGAATTGCTCGTCTTTTGATCTTGCTTTTAGTTAATCGCTCGTTTTTGAATGCTCGTTTAGTGTTAATCAACCATCCAACCAATTGCTTAGAATGTTTAGGATTTTATTTTCGATTTTTGTGATTTGGACGATCATTTAGTAGACAAAGCTCCGAATAGCCTTCCTTCAAGATCGACCCGAGTCGGGTAGCTCGGTTACCACATGCCCATCTATTCTATACTAAACAATCATGTAAAATCTTTGTATATTCATTATTTTAACTTAAAAATTACTAAAATTAGACCTATAACGAGTTTAACATCTTTATAATGTATTATATGATGAATGCACGATCGTTTAAGGTGGATTTGATCGAAAAACAACCATAGCGTATGTACAATAGTTATAACGAATGTACATTCGTTATGGTTGTTTTTCTTAGCAAACGTGCTTTATCTATGGTTTTTTTGATCGGATTACTTGATAACTATTATATATTCATATTGCATATCATTGGAACGATAATTTATGGGTGTTAGAGCGTCGAAACACTCATAACCAAACTTTTTTTTTAAATAACAATACTTATTTATTCTTTATTTTGTTTTTGAAAAGAGTTTAGATCGTAATCAGTATTAATAATTTTAAAAATAATAAATAAAAAAGATATAGATATTTTTATATAGAGATGACATGTCGAAACATATATAATATTGTGTACAATTAAATTTTACATAAAAAACAATACTTTAATTTAATTCAGAAATTCGATTTGAATACATATGGTGCCATAAATTTATTATTTTAGTAAATTTTATCATATATATAAAAAGCTATGTGAATAATAAGTATAATATTAAAATACATATTGTTTTATTAATTAAAATAAATTTATTTTTATATAAACTATCCAAAATAAAAAAATTTAACTAGTCAGTATATTAAATTATAAATAATTGGCTATTCTATTTACGTCGAAGTTAATATTCCCGTAAATTATCCATAACTACTTATTTGCTTAAATTTAGAACCTAAATTTGGACTACGCAATAAATCACTTGTATATTATATATATGTCTATATTTTACTAATCTCCAAATTTGAAGATTTTTTGTCGGTAACCTTGTCGTTCAAATTTATCGACTAATTCTGTAGAATTAAATTACAAATTTTTATTTTTATTAACGAATATTTACTCCATGATTTTTCTATTTTTCAAGATGAATACATACCAAATCACGAAATTATCATCAATATCTTATGGCAAATTACTATTATTATGGGAATATGCTAAAACTTTATAATTATATCACCTTGATTTTATAACAAATCAACCTAATATTGACTTGCATACACATACTAAATAAAATTCATACTACTTATTTTATTTTCAAATACACTTCTATCCATACCAAATGAAATTCATACCATTTTAATTCAGACATTTCCCGAATAATAAAATTTATTGTCAGATAATATCCCCATATATATAATTTTCGAATGTGCTGAGCCTAAGTGGCAGACTCGCATGCTTCGGGATCCTAGGTGTTAAAATTTCATGCTTCATTGTTTTTTTTTCAAAATAAAAGAGGTATTATATAACCACTCAAAAGGAAAAACATCGCCAATACAAACGGGGCCAACAGCCGAAAAAGAAAACTGAGAGGACACGCTATAAAATGACCTAGATAACCCCCAAACGGGTATCACGCTAGCATTGGAGCGAGAAAATTCGTTACTTTTTCTTTTCACAGTAGGTTTCGTTTCCTGGTGCGCATTTATCGTTCGGGCTTGACGACTAGTCAATCCCTTCGCTCCAGTTCCCCATTTATCTCTAAAAAATTCGTATTATCAAAATTCATGATTTTATAATTTTTCATTATAGTTGGAATATATTCATATATTAATTTTAAAATAAACTAAATAGTAATAATAGATTTCTAACTATTTTTTAATTGACCAGTTTATAATGAGTTAAAATCAATTAACAAGAATAATTAATAGTTCATGTTTATTATATAACATATATATAAGGATTTCATATGACTTGTGGGCTATATAACAGTTGGTGTTTACTATATAACATATATATATTTTGTTAAATATACATATATAAAAACATTATGTTTTAATATTTAAATATATATCATATTAGTATGAGCCTAAAATTTTTTACACTATTTAAAACTTTAGCTTTCCATGAAACATAATAATTATTTCATATTATATTATAAATTATAATTAATTATGATATATTTTTATTTTTTAACAAAAACACATCAACAACAACAATTAATTATGATATATTTTTAACAAAAACACATACTTAAAATTATTTATCTTTAAAATAATCCATATTGTCAAAACCCGGCCAACCCGGCCTTGACCTGGTCGACTCGGGCCATTGATTCGGTCCTTGTGTATTTTTATTTTTTTAAATATTTTTCATATAAAAAATAAAAACTATGTAAATATCTTGATATAGTAAATATTTATTGTGACATGTAATTGTTTTAACACTTTGATGTACAAATTCTATATGCAAAATATTTATTTCTGTTACTTTTATGTATATTTATATGTCAAAAATACTATATAATTATTTTAAAAAAA
>CACSLK010027792.1:1784840-1806729 GCA_902706635.1 Striga hermonthica
GTAGGGCATTTCCAGCCCTATTTAACCCTTCTTTTTTCCTTCCCAAGCCTCCAAAACCCTCCCACTCACTCTCCATCAGCCGCCACGCTCTTCTCCCTCTCCACTCCCGATCGCCGCCTCCACCGTACACCCCGGCGACCAACGAGCAAAGACCACGGCCAACCCTCGAACCCCCGCCCCTGTTCGAGTATCCCCAGGCTAGAAAGGAGCAGCCCACCTCTGTTCAAGGTGATCCCAGCATCCGGTGAGCCGAGCCCCCGCCGCCGAGCTGCCCCGGGCACGCCTTCGAGCCTTCGAACCCCTTTCCCTTGTGCTTTTTAGTGCAAGGACCACGATAACGGTACTTGATGGCTTCTCATTTTAATGTGTTTTGAGTTGTTTCATCTTGGTTTAAATTGGATTTGCCTTGGGATGTTTGAATAATGTGAAAATTATGCATGTTTGAAGGGATATTAGTGTGTTCTTGATGAACCCTCGTTAAATTGTGATTAGGGCTGTGGATTATTGGAACATTTGAAGTCTTTGGCCTCATGTTGAAGGCCTTAGACGTTATTGTTGAGTAATTTGTCATTTATGTATTTTTGAATCAGGTATTGCTGCTGATCGTTCGAAAAATCATAATAAATTGTGTATTTGTCTGATTGTTGTGAAAGTTGAATTGTATGACCCTCTGATAGTATTTTATGTGGTGTAACAATTTCAAGTCGAAATGATGTCTGTAGCTAGGTCAAATGTCGATTTGAATTTCTGGGCAGAAACTTTGAAAAATCACTAAAAATCGGGTTATTGGTATTTTGCTGTGATTTTTGGTAATTGCTTTTAATTGGATGTTATATGCATGGTGTTCAAATTTTGTTGAAAAATTCCAAGGATTGCTCGGAGAACTTGAAAATTCAGATTTGCGTCGCCTTTTGTAAAAATTGGTTGCTCAGGTTAAACTGAAGTGTTGGGTCTGAAACTTTGTATAAATATGACATTCTGGGTCTATTTTAATGTGTTAAAATTTCAAGTAAATTGGTCGAGTACTTTTTGAAATCGGTCGGTCATATTTAAAACCCTGCCTGTCTGTCGGGCCCCTGTGCACTGCGCCAGCGCGTGCCAGCGTGATACGTAAGTGGGTTTTGACCCCCGACGACAAGAAAGGCTAAGAGCCGAGACGACCCAAGGAGGCTGAAAAGAGGGGCAAAACGACACATGCATGGCCTAAAAGACGATTACGAGCTCGTATGCGGGACACTCAAGCACATGGGAAGCGGCGCGTACAAGGCAATAGACAAGGGCGCGCACACGCGCAATGGCATAGACGTGCATGCAGTTTGGAGATTAGGCGAAGTGGCGCGCAGGGGGTAGATGTTGGGTGGTTGATGCGCGCAGGGGACTGCTACGAATGGACGAGCAAAATGTGCACACAGGCCGTGAGGGACGTACGCGGGTGCGCGACGGGCGATGACGCGCATAGGCGCGAAGTACTGGGAGGCACGCGCAAGTGGGCAGGCAGGCGCGAGATTAGCGCGGGAGGACTGGGCGTGCGCGGCAATCGCGTGGGTGGCGAGGATGCGCGAGACACGGGCGGCGGTAGCGAAGCGCGCGCGGGAGCGGACGCGTGGAAGGCAGGCGCGTTCGTCCTAAAACGAGCAGGTGTAGGCGAGGGGCGCGATGGACCACGCGCGAGAGGAAGGAAGCGCGGGGTGGGCGCGCGCATAGGTGCGCGCGTGCAACACTAGTGCGCGAGGCCTAGTGCGCCAAGGAATAGGCGAGCGCAAGGCGGCGCACAGGAGGCACGCGACTTGAGGCGGCCGAGAGTATTTGGGCTCAAGACTTAAGCTTCTAGAATTGTTTGGAGTGCAAGACAAGTAAATAGGAGATCTAGTAGATTTAGGATTTCTATTATTGCATGATTTAGGAGATCTAGTATAGTTAGACTTAGATTTATCCTTGCACCTATAAATACCCATGTACCTCATCATAATTTTATGTCATGAATGTCTTGAATTGGGTATTGAATTGGTGAGCCAATTGTGAGGGGGAACTTATGTTCTTACGTGTGTTTAAACAAGGCCGTTAGTGCGTGTTTACATACAGTGTCGGAGAGAAGGCCATTAGAGCGTCTTGAAGTCACAGTGTCTAGGAGAAGGCTGATAGTGCGTCTGTTAGATACACCTATCGTGAGTAATCGAAGGCCCTGAGTGCGCGATTATTCACAACCCCAGTATAGATAAAAATTCGATCTGTCATCATTGGTGCTTTCATTGAGAGTGCTGATCGAATTTTTGTCTATCCTATCTTTTTCTTTTTTTCGGTTTGCCTTTAGCTGAGGGACTGAAATTCTCTTCTTTTTTTGGGTTCGATTTTTGTTTCTTTTTTGGGGTTCATATTTTTTTGAATTTTCCCTAAATTTTTCGAAATTGAGTCTTAAAAAAAGGTGTCATCTAGTCTTTTCTTTTATATTTTTTTCGGTTATTACCTTTTGTTGAGGGGCCGAATTTCTCTTTTTTTTTCTTTGAATTTTTTGGTTCGAATTTTTCTATTTTTCTAGAGTCAAAAGAAAAAGAGAGAGAGTCATGATGTTACCATTAGATGAGTGGGATCAAGAGGATCTCGAATACCTCGAAAGTTTGGAGAGGGAATTAACCCCTTGGGAGTAAGAGTATTTGGAGGAGATGTACGAGCAAAATGAAAAGTATGAAAGACAAGCCAAGATCACGGAGGAGTTGTTACGACGACAAGACAAAGGTCTATGCTTTACTTGCGACGAAAAATTTGTGTCGGGCCATAGATGCAAGTCGAAGGATGCATGGGTTAAGAATGGCGCAAGACCCTCGAGCAACATGGTGGACGAAGAGCGATGCAAGGAGACGATCTTGGGCGAAGATAAAGAGGAGGCGACGGGTGATGTCGAGGGTGGAGTCTTGGTGGAGATCGAAGGGGAGGATAAGTCCGAGGTCGAGGTAATCAAGGTTGAAGAGGAGATCTTGGCCGTGGTCGACGAGACGCGTAGGAGGAACAATACGAATGAAGGGGACGCAACATTCCAACTTGAGATCGAAGAAGGAGTGCCCGATGTTTGGATGGTCGAGGGTGAGTCCTTGAGGGCAAGGACATTCTCAAAGGGGGCGGGAATGATACGTAAGTGGGTTTTGACCCCCGACGACAAGAAGGGCCTAGAGCCGAGACGACCCAAGGAGGCTGAAAATAGAGGCAAAACGACACATGCATGGCCTAAAAGACGGGTACGAGCTCGTATGCGGGACACTCAAGCACATGGGAAGCGGCGCGTACAAGGCAATAGACAAGGGCGCGCACACGCGCAATGGCATAGACGTGCATGGCGTTTAGAGATTAGCGAAGTGGCGCGCAGGGGGTGGATGTTGGGTGGTTGATGCGCGCAAGGGACTGCTACGAATGGACGAGCGAAATGTGCACGCAGGCCGTGAGGGGCGTACGCGGGTGCGCGACTGGCGATGACGCGCATAGGCGCGAAGTACTGGGAGGCACGCGCAAGTGGGCAGGCAGGCGCAAGATTAGCGCGGGAGGACTGGGCGTGCGCGGCAATCGCGTGGGTGGCGAGGACGCGCGAGACAAGGGCGGCGGTAGTGAAGCGCGCGCGGGAGCGGACGCGTGGAAGGCAGGCACGGGCGTCCTAAAACGAGCAGGCGTAAGCGAGGGGCGCGATGGACCACGCGCGAAAGGAAGGAAGCGCGGGGTGGGCGCGCGCATAGGTGCGCGCGTGCAACACTGGCGCGCGAGGCCTAGTCCGCCAAGGAATAGGCGAGCGCGAGGCGGCACACATGAGGCGGCCGAGAGTATTTGGGCGCAAGACTTAAGCTTCTAAAATTGTTTGGAGTGCAAGACAAGTAAATAGGAGATCTAGTAGATTTAGGATTTCTATTATTGCAAGATTTAGGAGATCTTGTATAGTCAGGCTTAGATTTATCTTTGCACCTATAAATACCCATGTACCTCATCATAATTTGATGTCATGAATGTCTTGAATTGAGTATTGAATTGGTGAGTCAATTGTGAGGGGGAACTTATGTTCTTACGTGTGTTTAAACAAGGCCGTTAGTGCGTGTTTACATATAGTGTCGGAGAGAAGGCCATTAGAGCGTCTTGAAGTCACAGTGTCCAGGAGAAGGCCGATAGTGCATCTGTTAGATACACCTATCGTGAGTAATCGAAGGCCCTGAGTGCACGATTATTCACAACCCCAGTATAGATAAAAATTCGATCCGTTATCACAGCGCCCCAACGCACGCTAGCGCGCACACCAGCGCCCAGCGCGCAACACATCGCCCAGCGCCCGCAGCACAGCGCCCCAGCACCCCGGCCAGGCCGACAATGCCCGTACGCGTCCCAACAACGCCCAGCCATGCACGACCGTGCCAGCGAGCAGCCCGAGGCCCGACCCAAGCTTTCTTTATATTTTTCCTGAACCCTTGTGTGTGCCTTTGACTTGTTTGACTTTGTTTTGCGTGCTAAGTTTATGTGAGGTGTTTATATGCATTTTGGTCAAGTCTAGGTGTAGGATCCAAGTGTTCCAATGTCCACGGAACTTCACGAACTACTTGGTTATATCTGTTGGATTTTAGTCGTGTGAATCAATCGCACACACAACGGAATTTTAAAATTTTCTTACCAACAAGAAGATTCGGTTATAGTTATTCGATTTGATCCTAGATCGCGAGAACTTACAGTTTAAGCTTTGCCTTCAACTATGATATCCACGCAATCCAGATCCCGGTGCATGATCTAACGCAGTGAATCCTTTCCGGTGAAGACGCTAGGAATCCTCAGTCAGAAAGCAAGAAGGAGAGTTTTTGTGTTTTGCGACGTATCTCTATTATCTGATCCCTACAACTGATAAAGAGATAACTACCTATTTATAATTAGGCTAAACCTAATTATACGGGCTTTAGGATAACCTATAGCCCAATAGGTAATTGGACCCAATCCAATTAATGATTTAAATAAGTCTAAGTCCAATTAAACTTAATTATATATTTTCTATCTAATAGAATATAATCTCATTACTTGAAATAAATATTTCAATCTAACTGAATATTTAACACTCTAGATTCACTCTTAGCCGGAAAATAGATTGCATATTGTGTGACCCTATAAGCCTTCATATATTGACATAAATCTAATTTATGATCCTTACGAAACTCTTAGACTGCGTCGAAGGACGAACTCAAAATATGAAGTACTTTTACATAGACAAAGCAAACAAACCTTTAGTGTAGAATTCCATAGTGATACGGTCCCTTCATTCACGACCCACTCGATTAAGCTTAGGACTAGAATGTGTGTCTATCCAAACAGCTTAATCATTTTATCTCATCTTACTGGTTGATTTTATCAATTACATTTGAACACTATTTCAAATATAATCATATGCACTGGCCAGTGACTTTATCAACCCAGTATAGAGAAAATGAGTGTTCTCTCGAAACTATATTCGAGGAATGAATCCTATCTTGGCTCAACTACCAATTCCATGTATATCATGATCTACCCAACACAAGCCCGTGTCTACCCATAAGGGCGTAAGCGTTGGACTAGGTCTAAGTAAATCACTCTATACATGAATTGCGTATCGACCTCAAGTCAAAGGACTATTACACCATCCTACACACCGACACTCCCAGAGACACATAAACAAATGGTTTATCGGTAGGGTATACTAATACTCTCTAAAGTATCCATGTGTCCATCACGAATAACAATTATTCATAGTAGTGAGACATACTATATTCTCGAAGAATATGATGCAGACCACATGTCAATCTATAACGTATCATTAATATCCTTTTCTTAATGATCATCGATTAAGGCAATTTAAGAGTTATACTCTATCGATTAACATCTCACTCTGTTAATGACAGTATTAACTCAAGGGAGCATTTAATTAATAAAATTGTAAACAATCAAACAATTATTTAATTAATTGCAATACCATAATTATAATCTAATATAATTATTAATGTGATCATGTATATATGTCCTCATAAAGATTGTCTCTAGGACACATATACCAACAATCTCCCACTTGAACTAGAGGCAATCACCAATGAATCTAATACCCATTTACTCAAAATGACTACTGTGCTCAACCATGCACAATGGTTTGGTGAAACGAACCATTCACGTAGTGTTCAGCTTGAACACGTTCTAACTTATCTATCCTCTATCAATTATCTCTAAATAAATGATAGCGCCTTTGTACATGTTTATTTTGTTGTTGGATCTTGGTTCCTTTGCCCATGCAATCGCGCCGTTTTATCATAATATGTAGATATTAGATGAACGGCACATGGAACTACCCCTAGTTCATTTAAGAACTCATGTATCCAAACAGCCTCCATAGGCTTTTGATGCAACAATGTACTTGGCCTTCGCGGTTGAATTTACAGTGGTTTATTGCTTGGAGCTATTCCAACCGCTGCCTCATCATTGAAATGAATTTAAGACTATTAATTGTTATTCCCTCCATAGAATAAAATATATTCTTTAGTCCATCTAATGTGCTAAAGATAGTCTTAGCAGTCTTCCAATATAGCTCCCAGGATTTTATTGGAATTTATAAGTGATACTAAGTGCATAAGTCATATAGACTCGTACATGTCATAACATGCATGATAAACTCCATCGCATAAGCAAATGTGATCTTCTTCATGCACCCAAGTTTGGCATCAAGTGAAAGACAATCTTTCTTTGCCAACTTGATGTGACGCCCATTGGAATAATCTAATAATTCCATGGAGAAGCACTTCAGTACCTTGACAATACACATGGACCGTGAAACTCTAACACTTTATTAGGTCTATCTCAGTAGATCCTAATTTCAAGAGTATAGCGGGTTTCACCCAAGCCCTTTCACAATGAAGGTGCTTAATAATCAATCTTTTATGGACTGCAGGTGAGGAACATCATTTCATTATCAATATGTCACATACATACATGATAAAAATAATATTATCCTCATTGCGTTTACTATAAACGCATAGATCCTTCTTACTTCTCACAAAGCCAAACAATTATGTAACTTTGTAGAAAAAGATATTCCAACTCTCAGAGGCTTGCTTAAGTCCACTATTGGACCTTTGTAACTCGCATACTAATTCTAAATTTGACTTGGATATAAAACCTTTCGGTTGTATCATATATACATCCTCCAATTTCCATCAAGGAAAATGATTTTAACATCCATCTATCAAATATCATAGTCATAGTATGCAGTTATTGCAAGTAAAATCCAAATGGACTTAATTTTGACAATTGGTGAAAAGGTCTCATCATAGTCAATGCTTTCACGTTGACTATAACCTTTATCAACCAATCTGTCATTCTAAGTTTGTACTTTGCCCTTTGCATCTGTTTTCTTTTGAAAACTCATTTTCATCCAATAAGTCTAACCCCAATTGGCAAGTCAACTAAGTTCTAAACTTGATTCGTGTACATCGAGTCCATTTATGATCTTATGGCATAAAGCCATCTCTGAGTCCATGTCTTACATAAACTCAGTGTAGGTCCTAAGTTCATCCTTGTTAGATCTCTACATCGTTGTGATCCTCCAAGAGGAAAGACAATCTAATTGGTTCACGACGAGTTCTAGTCAACCTACGGAGTTTTACATTTGCATTTGTTGTTATACATTCTGATCATGAAGAGGTTCTTGTATGTTGGCATTTCTCAATGATCAGAGGGTTCTCAAAATCACGTTTGCGTCCGTTTATTGAGAATGAACGACATCCAAGTCATTATGTATTGGTTGTATATGAGTGTGCTGCACTTCTGTAGTTTCACCCATGTTACTCCCACTAGCTAGAAGTTGTCCATCAAATGACAAATTTCTATCAAGGGATTCACCAATACCTCCCTCTAAATCTTTGTCAATACCAAACGACAATTCTTGAACCTCAATGTTATTTTGAATTTCTTGAACTTTTCAAGTTCTATCACAACACGACCTTGTTCCTTAAAGAAATAATATTCTCCTGGAAACTTTGTCTATCTAAAGACAATTACTCTATGTTCCCAAGGAAGATAGAAATAGTATCCTCATGTTGGATAGCCTTCAAAATGACATTCTTCACTTTCAGATTCCAATTATCAGTTAAAAGTTTCTTCACATATGCTAGAAAACCCTAGGTTCGCATATGTTAAAGACAAAGGCCTCTTGCCACGTCATGATTCATATGACGTCTTTACAATTGACTTTAATTGAAATTTATTCAGAATGTAAATCGAGTTCAATAAGGTATAACATCAATGATAAGTGAAAGAGTGGTGAAACTTAACATGGATCTAACCATATCTAATAAGGTTTGATTGCTCCTTTCGAAAACTCCATCAAATGAGTCTATGAGATATCCATTACAAATTAGACTCCATGAAATTTCAAGTAATAAAGAAACTCCATGCTAAGTATTCTTTTACTCGATCAAATCGAAAGATACTTAAGTCATGTTGTTCCTCTACTCCAACATTATACTTCTTGAATTTTCTAAGGCTTCGATTTGTGTTCCATAAAACACACATTACTGAACCTTTAAAATCATAAATAAAGATGATGGAGCACGAAAAATCTCTTCTAACTTGAGTTTCGTAAGGTCCACATTATTGTAGACCAACTCAAACATCCTTTGGGTTTTATCCTTTTTCCAAGAAAAAGACTTATTGGTCATCATTTTATTTAAGACAAAATCCACAAATTCTATGTTACTCAAAGTCACATGATGTTACGTAATCTAATGTACTCAACATTGTCTCATAATATGACCAAATATATATTACCATAAGAAAATGGAGATTTTTCGTATTACTTAAAACTTTTGTTTAAACAAACAAATTCTATGTAGTGTTCGCAACACCTTGTGCCTTGAAACGCATACAATATCTCTTCCAATATCCTTTTCTTTGCAGAAAATATATATATATATATATATATATATATATATATATATATATATCATTGAACAATTTCAGCTTTTTGGTCATCCTTTCCTTAGGCTTCAAGGTTGTAGGCATAGAAACAATTTCAACCTCTTTTCTACTTACTCTTACCCTTTGTAAGATTTAGCAGAAGAACTCGCCATGAGTACAACCTTTCCTAAGAGTGAATGGATTGTAAGTCTTGAGCATGTTGTACAATTAAGGCATCGTTGTCCTCGTATATTTCATATAAAAAAATTCACAATGAAGTTAAAATATGAAACTAGAGCGACTGCAAGATGATATTCACAGTGACTTGATCTGGGAGCTTCATTCAAACGAAGTCAGACTCCCAATCAGTCAAATCATCTCCACGACATACACAAGGAATTTATCCCATCATGTAGCCTACATTTGAAGAGATTTCCCATCAGTACAAACTCCAAGGTTTAAGACTGAGGGTCATAAAGTCTCTTTAAATGCTCTCACATTCATCGGGATTCATCTCATCATATTGTCTCTTCAACCCAGTTGATATAGACGACAACACGATATATTATACTGAAATTTTGTCATCCTCATACTTCTTATGAGTATCATGGTCAAACGCATAGTACCCAGAAAAAGTCTTATTAGGTACGATAGGCACCTTTGTGTCGAACACATAATCAACTCGTTTTTACCACAACCACAACTTCAAAAGCGCAGTCAATCCAGATTATTCAGTCCAGTCAACTTATTCGTTTTCATTATCCATTTCAATGATAAATTCAAATTTCTATTCAACCCAGAGAAACATGTAGAACAGGAATATAAAACAACTTGATCACATTTGTTAATTAAATTAACATGGCTTTTAATTAATTTAGCTCCCACTATATTCACGTACTCTACGACCCCTTGAGAAGAGTACGGACTCATATCAAATATAGTCATAGTGAGCCAAGATCCACATCCATCCCATTGTAGTCCCAGCTAGGGCTGATCACTATAATGTATGTAGTGGTAGGTCTCTAAACCAATTGTAAGCAATTACAACTCTTGGTTGATCAAATACAATTTGATCGACGTCCTTAGATCATTCCGACGCTAGGGCGACAAGAATTAACTAAGTAAGTCAAAACCATCACACGATCACAAACATATGCATCTATGAATGAGTCTGAGCCTCGTAGCCCTAAGCAAACACTAGGGTGTAAATACTTTTGGACGAAAAGGTTTTTGCACTCATTCAATTGTGATGGGTGACGTAATGCATCCAAGATGAGACTTATATTTTATTAGGGGAGCATTTGAACGGGGTATTAAATATCAAATTTTCAAACAAGATCCAACTAATATCACATATCGGGCGCCGCCTACCCGAGCATAATATAACGCGGTCCGACAAATAATGGGCGCCGCATACCCAGGCATAATATCGCGACCCACAAATACTGGGCGCCGCCTACCCAGACAATATATAACGCGGTCCGACAAATACTGGGCGCCGCCTACCCAGGCAATATATAACGCGGACGCTAACTAAAATAAATAAACTATTTAATTTACTTCAGTTAGACAAATAAGAACAAATAATCCAATTATCATGCATTTATAATATTCCAAACACATAAATATGTATTCAAAATACATATGCCAAGCAAATTTATGGATCAAAATAATGTGCTAAAATGTTTATCAAACTTTCTAAAAATTTGATACAAACTCGAAGCTTTATTTCGTTCATTAAATTTTTCAAAAATATTTAATAGTCAATTGACAATAGTTTTTACTTTGAAATATACCCCAAGGGTTATTTTCAATTTTAGGGATTTTACATAAATTTAAAACAAGTAAAAAAACCAATTATTTCAACTTTTCCAAAATTCTGAAATTAGTATATAGTCAAACAGGCCTTAGAATTTTCAGAAATCACAAATTGACCCAAGGGCCAAATTGCTGTTTTTAAACCTTTTCCAAAAATCGCAGATTTGCCCCACAGTTTCACAAATGAGAAATAAACCCCAGGTCTGTTTAGAAATTACAGATTTCAACTCTGGGTCAAATTGCAATTAACTAAAACTTTTGAAAATTGCAAAACAATCCCTACTATTTATCAAATTCTCGAAATTAGGCCCCAGCCCTAATTTCGATTTCACCCGTCTGTTCACCTCCTACCCGCCGGCGTCCCGCCACCTCCGGCCAGACATCGTCGCCTCAGGAACTCGTGAACTCTCCGGCGACCTCCTTTGGCCGGTCAAACAACCGTTTCAGTCGGGCCCTTTTTTTTTTATGCAGTTGTCCGCCATTAATGGCGGACCGAGCTCGAAGCTCGTTTTTCCAGAATCCCACAGGCACGAAGAACCACCTCTGCTCGGCTCCAAGCACGAACATCCATCGACACAGCGGCTCAATCGGGATTCCAAAACCCAATTTTTTTTTTTATTTGCAGCAGGCCGACGGCGGCCCTAAGCCGCGCGATTCTCGGCGGCCAGCGACAATCTCCGGCAACCAGCCACAGATCGACGACAGTGGCGCGACGGTCGAGGGCGGTAGATGGAGACGGGAGAGAGTTCACGCGATGGGTTCAAGCAAATTCCCAGATTTTGCGATAACGTACAGAATCCCAAATTCCTTTCATTAATCATACTTTAATTATTATTAAAACAATTAAAATATAACTAACAGTTATTGATCGAATAAAATCTGCTGAACGTACAGACCCAAATCAAATTCCAGATTTCAGAATTGACGAACATGAACAAATCCAGATTTAGTTGTTCGAACATAAACGCAGCAACCAACATCTTAATGAAAATTAATTCTAAATTAATTATCATAACATGATTAACAAATATTTTGATCCATGTAAATTCAATTTAAAATCAAATAACTATGAACACCGAACCTAGCTCTGATACCACTGTTGAATTTTAGTCGTACGAATCAATCGCACACGCAGCGGAATTTTAAAATTTTCTTACCAACAAGAAGATCCGGTTATAGCTATTCGATTAGATCCTAGATCGCGAGAACTTACAGTTTAAGCTTTGCCTTCAACTATGGTATCACGCAATCCAGATCCCGGTGCACGATCTAACGCAGTGAATCCTTTCCGGTGAAGACGCTAGGAATCACCAGTCAGAAAGCATGAAGGAGAGTTTTTGTGTTTTGCGGCGTATCTCTATTATCTGATCCCTACAACTGATAAAGAGATAACCACCTATTTATAATTAGGCTAAACCTAATTATATGGGCTTTAGGATAACCTATAACCCAATAGGTAATTGGACCCAATCCAATTAATAATTTAATTAAGTCTAAGTTTAATTAAACTTAATTATATATTTTCTATCTAATAAAAAATAATCTCATTACTTGAAATAAATATTCCAATCTAACAGAATATTTAACACTCTCGATTCACTCTTAGCCGGAAAATAGATTGCATATTGTGTGACCCTATAGGCCTTCATATATTGACATAAATCTAATTTATGATCCTTACGAAACTCCTAGACTGCGTCGAAGGACGAACTCAAAATATGAAGTACGTTTACATAGACAAAGCAAACAAACTTTTAGTGTAGAATTCCATAGTGATACGGTCCCTTCATTCACGACCCACTCGATTAAGCTTAGGACTTGAATGTGTGTCTATTCAAACAGCTTAATCATTTTATCTCATGTTACTGGTTGATTTTATCAATTACATTAGAACACTATTTCAAATATAATCATATGCACTGGCCAGTGACTTTATCAACCCAGTATAGAGAAAACGAGTGTTCTCTCGAAACTATATTCGAGGAATGAATCCTATCTTGGCTCAACTACCAATTCCATGTATATCATGATCTACCCAACACAAGCCCGTGTCTACCCATAAGGGCGTAAGCGTTGGACTAGGTCTAAGTAAATCACTCTATACATGAATTGCGTATTGACCTCAAGTCAAAGGACTATTACACCATTCTACACACTGACACTCTCATTGACACATAAACAAATGGTTTATCGGTAGGGTATACCAATACTCTCTAAAGTATCCATGTGTCCATCACGAATAACAATTATTCATAGTAGTGAGACATACTATATATTCTCGAAGAATATGATGCAAACCACATGTCAATCTATAACGTATCATTAATATCTCTTTCTTAATGATCATCGATTGAGGCAATTTAAGAGTTATACTCTATCGATTAACATCTCACTCTGTTAATGACAGTATTAACTCATTTAATTAATAAAATTGCAAACAATCAAACAATTATTTAATTAATTGCAATACCATAATTATAATCTAATATAATTATTAATGTGATCATGTATATATGTCCTCATAAAGATTGTCTCTAGGACACATATCGTGCGTCTGTTAGATACACCTATCGTGAGTAATCGAAGTGTAACGCCCCGTATTTTATTAATAAAGGAAAATACTAGCTTTTAGTTTTAAGCTAGCCTTTGTTAATAAATAATCATGTTCATGTTCAAGTCCGAGTTAATCAGCTAGACATATTCCAAGTTCGACTATTAGTCGATATATGTTATTCGGTTTAATTATTTCAGTAAATTGGATAAGTTTACAGATTTAATTTCGATTCGTTTAATTAATTAATGAGTCCGGAATTAATTATTCAGTCAGCGATATCCCGTCATGTTAATCATGTTTTAGTTCCGATATATTAATATTGTCAAGTATTAATTTTCAGAATTAAATTATTTCAGTCATTTCAGTTAAAGATTACCGAAAATTATTTTCGACGTTCCGTTTACGTTCGGAATAATTTTGGTAATTAAGTATTATAATTAATTAAATAATTAAACATGATTTAGTGATTAATTAGCAAATTAATCACGAGTTTAAGCCATAAGCCGTAGCAAGTGTGGGATTTAAGTCCATAAGTCGTACCAAATTTTCCCCAATTTTGTCTCAAAGGCCGTAAGTAATGTTAGTGGGGAATTAGTGGGTATTGTCCTTATTTTCTTTCTTAATTTAGCAAGCATGAGGTGTCACTCATTTGTATTGCTAAGTGATGACTAGTGATTAAGTTTGATGATTAAGCAATTTTGGGTTAATAGGTGTCATTTGGTGGTGAAGACACAAAATCATATCATTAGCCCAAATTTCTATTCGGTCATCATATATATAGGTTATAAGTTGGAAGATTTTGCCTATTATTTTCCATTATATATGTGTACCGAAGAGAAAGTATAGAGAGAGTTGAGATTGAGAGTTCCTACCAAACTTAAGCACGCTTTACCGCCTAGAGCACCATCGCACGCACCGCACGGCGACACCACGCTCGCGGAGAGCCACGCCCGAACACGGGAATCGGAGGAGTTGTTGTCACTCGAGCATAGTCGGAGGTAATTCCCGTGTTATTATGGGCTGAGAATAGCATGTTTCGTTAGTCCAATCTTCAGTTTAAGTTCATATGCGTGCCTATATCGATTTAGCCGTGCGTGTTGTTTATGTTCAGTCATGTCACGTTTCAGTTTGAAATCTCTCGACCAACCCCGTTTATTTAATCAGTTATGCATGTATCATGTTCAGTCAGTTGATAGTGTTCGAAGGATTTTCAAGTTCAGTCATCGTTTCGGCCGAAGGTCGTGGGCGTGCACGTAGCACGCGCCACGGGCCGTTCATGCATATTACGTTTGTTAAGTAAACATTCTTTCGAACAACCATGTCTATTTATTCAGTAAATCATGTTTTACGTTCAGACATGTATGGTTTGCTGAGAGAAAAGTCAAGTCGGTCGGGAAACGGCCTAACGCCGTCGGCGGCGCATGGTGCGCTCGCCACGGCCATGTTCAGTTTATCGTGCAACTTTCATATATTTAAGTTATTTCAGTGTTTACGGTCATATCATGTCAGTTTAAGTCAGATTCCATGAGAGTTGTTGCCGGACGGCCAGCAAGGGCCGGTCGTGGCCGCGCTGCCCGCACACAGCGGCAGCAGCGCGCCGATAGTCAGTGATGAGGATCGTGTGTTTCGATTGCCGATAAGCCGCTAACCCGCGCCTTGAATCGTCGATAGTGTTTCTCTAGCCACAACCGCGCCTATCGAAACGATAAAATTGCAATAGTATTCTGGTGAAAAGACTAAAGCAAAGTTGGAAGAACAAAGTTCTAGATTTCTATTTATTTCTTGAATGAAAGAATAATAACATGGAGGATGGTCCTTTATATAGGCACCAAATAGATCTAGTCCTAATATATCTATAATTCTAAGAAAGCAATAAAATATTAAGTATCCTAATTAACCTAGATATCATTGCGCAACTGATATATTTAAGTTTATCGTGCAACTTTCATATATGTAAGTTATTTCAGTGTTTACGGTCATATCATGTCAGTTTAAGTCAGATTCCATGAGAGTTGTTGCCGGACGACCGACAAGGGCCGGTCGTGGCCGCGCTGCCCGCACACAGCGGCAGCAGAGCGCCGGCAGTCAGTGATGAGGATCGTGTGTTTCGATTGCCGATAAGCCGCTAACCCGCGCCTTGAATCGTCGATAGTGTTTCTCTAGCCACAACCGCGCCTATCGAAACGATAAAATTGCAATAGTATTCTGGTGAAAAGATTAAAGCAAAGTTGGAAGAACAAAGTTCTAGATTTCTATTGATTTCTTGAATGAATGAATAATAACATGGAGGATGGTCCTTTATATAGGCACCAAATAGATCTAGTCCTAATATATCTATAATTCTAAGAAAGCAATAAAATATTAAGTATCCTAATTAACCTAGATATCATTGAGCAAGATGGAAACTAAATAACTTGGCTTGCACTCCAAGGGATCTTCTCTCTCTCTCTCTCTCTTCGGCCCCCCCACGCGACCGCCTTACCTGCGCGCCGCCCTCGCCCACGCCCTAGTCTTTGAGGACTAGGGCACCGCCTTCCGCGCGTGCCTCGTCACCCGGCGTGTCGCGCACGCCTTCGCTGCCAGCCGCCTCAGCATGCGCGTGGTGTCCCGCCAGTCCGCATTCCTAGAGGCATGCGGCATCCAGCTCCGCGCGTGCCCGTTCGTCATGCGCGCTTCGCGCGTCCCGCTCGTCCATCCCTGCTGCGCGCGCGTCTCCGCCAACCTCCCGCGTCCCGTCAGCACTTGCGCCCATCGTTTTGCGCGTACTGCTGCCGCGCGCTACGCGTACGCGACGCGTACTTGTCGCGCCCCAAGCCTGTCCTTGGTGTGCGCCTGTCGTACCCATCGTCCGTATTCCCGCGCGCCGGCCATCTTCGCTTGTCCCGTGCGCACTACGCTCCAGTGCGCACACTTCTGTTGTTTCTCGGGCCAGCCTTTTACGTGCGTGGTATGCCTGGCTCGCAGCGTTCTTGAGCCGCCTAGTCACTTCCGGATCATTCCCGTCCCCTTCAAGTGCTTCCTTGTCCTTAAGGATGAAATTCGGGAATTGATCACGCATTTCGTCAAGATCCTCCCACGTGGCTTCTTAGGATGGCAACTCTTCCCAGTCAACTAGTACTTCCCAACGATAGCGTCCTACTCTCTTCACCTTACGGTACTCTATCGCTCGTTTTGGTCGTACTATGACCCTACCATCGGTTGCAGTTGCTGGCAACTCCTCACAATACTTCTGTGCTTCTCCCAAACTCCTCTTGAGTTGTGAGACATGGATAACTGGGTGGATCTAAGAACTCTCTGGCAACTCTAGACGATAAGCTACCTGACCAATGTACTTCAGAATCTGATAAGGCCCATAATAGCGAACGCCCAATTTAGTTGCGGCCCTTTGTGTCGTGGTGCGCTGTCTGAATGGTCCTAGCTTCAGGTAGACATACACGCCTGGCGCAAAATTTTCCTCACGCCTTTTACCATCTGCAAAGGCTTTGGTTCGATTGATTGAGCCTTCGAGATTTTTCTTCAATTCTCGCAGCATTAGATCTCGTTCCTCTAGCTCTCGACCAACATCGTCGTTAACTGTACTCCCCTCCGAATAGTTGATCAGTGTTGGGGGTTTTCGCCCGTATACCAACTCAAACGGCGTCATCTTGGTCGACTCGTGGTAAGTGGTATTGTACCAATACTCAGCCCAAGGCAAAAAGTTTCCCCACTGTTTTGGGAATTGATGGACGTAGCATCTCAAATACTGCTCAAGGGTTCGGTTGGTTACCTCAGTTTGTCCATCTGTCTGTGGATGGTAGGCTGAGCTCATGGATAACTTGGTCCCTTGCAACTTGAAGAATTCAGACCAAAAGCTGCTCATAAAAATCCGGTCTCGATCAGAGACGATGGATCGAGGTGCTCCATGCAGTTTCATCACGTACTCCACAAATAACCTGGCAATCGACTTCGCGGTGTAAGGATGGGTAATGGGTATGAAGTGAGCATACTTTGTGAGTCGATCCACTACAACCATAACACCGTCAAATCCATTAGAATTCGGTAGCCCCTCGATGAAATCCATAGCAATGTCTTCCCAGATCGCCTCGGGTACCGGTAGAGGTTGCAACAGCCCGCTCGGTCGTCGTGAGTCGGACTTAGTGCGCTGGCAATCGTCGCACAGTGCTATGTAGTCTCGGACGGTACTCTGTTGCCCGGGCCACAAGAAAGTGTTGGCTATCCTCATCCACGTGCGGTAGATACCCGAGTGGCCTCCAATTTTAGAGTCGTGGAAGTGTTGCATGATCTTCTCACGTAACTGACCACTTTCGGGAACGAATACTCGACCCCGGTGTAGAAGCAGACCATTATGCAACTCGTAGTCGATAGCAGTTGTCTTACCTGCTTCAATTGATTGGCGCAGCTCCTGGCAATAGGTGTCCTCCACTTGCGCCTTCCTGATTTCCTCCCAAATAGTCCAAGTTGGCCCAGTGATAGAATTCAGCTCAGCTACATCCGTTTGTCGGGATAGGGCGTCAGCTACTGCATTCTGTCGACCCGGTCGATAGATTATCTCGAAGTCAAACCCCATAAGCTTAGATGCGAACTTCTGCTGCTCGGGGGTAACAATCCTTTGCTCCAATAGATGCTTAAGCGGTTGTTGGTCGCTAACAATCTGAAAACGTCGACCCAACAGATAAGGCTTCCAGCACCTTACAGCCTCGACGACTGCTAGCATCTCCTTCACGTACACCGATAGACCCAGTCGGGTCGTGCCCAGTGCCTTGCTGAGATAGGCTAAGGGTCGCCCCTCTTGTACTAACACAGCTCCAATCCCAATGTCACTCGCATCGGTGTGTACCTCGAACAAGACATCGAACCTTGGCATGGCGAGCACTGGCGTTGTAGTCATGGCTTCTTTTAGTTTCTCAAACGCCCTCTCGCTAGCTTCGGTCCACGTGAACCTGCCTTTCTTAGTCATCTCTGTCAATGGCTTGGCGATGGTTCCGTAATCCTTCACGAACTTTCTGTAGTAGCCCGTGAGTCCTAGAAATCCTCTCAACTGTGTGAGACTCGTTGGTTTGGGCCAATCGACCATAGCCTCAATTTTTCGTGGATCAACCTTCACGCCCTCGTGTGATATGAAGTGCCCCAGATACTCAACCATCTTCTGCCCGAATGAACATTTGGATGGCTTGATGTGGAATGAGTTGGCCTCCAAAATTTCGAGCACTACTCTCAGATGCCCAAGATGTTCTCCCCATGACTTCGAGTAGATCAGAATATCATCAAAGAATACCAGAATGAACTTACGCAAATACTCCTTGAAGATAGAATTCATAGCAAACTAAAAAGTGGATGGGGCGTTGCATAATCCGAATGGCATAACCAGATACTCATAGTGCCCCTGGTGCGTACGAAATGCTGTCTTCGGAATGTCGGCTTGATGGAGTCGAATCTGATGGTAACCAGCTCTCAGGTCGAGCTTCAAGAAATAGCGCGACCCTTCTAACTCATCGAGCATGTCGTCGACGCTAGGGATAGGAAATCGGTCCTTAATAGTTGCAGCGTTCAGAGCTCGATAGTCCGTACAGAACCTCCACGTGCCGTCTTTCTTTTTGGCTAACAAGACTGGAGAAGAAAATGGACTCTTGTTGTGCTGGATTAGTCCTGATTCGAGCATTTCAGCAACTTGTCGTTCGATCTCGGTTTTCTGAAAGTGGGCGTATCTATAAGGATGGACATGTATGGCATGCTGCTCATTAATCAGTGGTATGCGATGATCGAACTATCAGTGTGGTGGTAGTCCCTTAGGCTCGCCCAGTACTCCTTTGAATTCCTCGAGAAGCTCGCGCACATCACCTTGTTGTCCATCTTGGTCTATGTGCGCCTTAGTGTTCTCGACCACTACTGCAAAAATTTGGCCGCCACCTCGCCAAACTCTTTCGAGGATTTTCAGCCCTACTTCCTTAGTACCTTTTTCGGTGCTCGTACTCAGAGTGACTTGTCGACCTCCAGAGTTGAATTCCATAATTCCTGTTCGATAGTCGGTAGTCACCCTACCTAACCCCTCGAGCCATTGAACCCCCAGAACAACATCCGGTCCAACCAAAGGTAAGGCGTAGAGATCGGCCTTCACAGTTACTCCATTAAACTTAATTGGCACCTTTCAGAACGACTCAATACATTGTAGCCTCTCTTCATTGGCTACTCGAACTTTGAAGGGTTCGATTTTTGTGGTTGGCAACTTCAGCTTTTCAGACAACTCAGTATTGATGAAGTTATGAGACGAACCGTTGTCTACGAGCACGACTACATGACGGTCCTTGACCCATGCTGGTAGACGCATCGTCCTTGGTCCTCTGATTCCAGCCATTGCATGCATCGAGATCTCAGGTTCCTCATGGAGTGCTTCATTCTCTTCTTCCTGATGTGGTTCCTTCTCGACCTCAACTTCCTCATTGACGGGATTGGCCACCTCAATTACAAAAGCCTGTTTACATTGATGACCGGGAGTAAACTTCTCCTCACACTTGAAGCATAAGCCTTTCTCACGTCGACGTTTAACTTCCTCGGGGGACAGCCGCCTCACTATCGACCCTGCTGGTCGATTGCTGACGTTCGGCCGTGCGCTGGCCGTGGCTTGGTTTGGCCCCGTGCGTCGCGTGTCCGTGTATCGCACATCCGCCCGTCCCCTTCGTGTAGCGACGAGATGGTCTTCTTGTCGACGGGCCATCTCCATGGCGTTATGCATCATGCCCGGTCACTCCAATCGAACTTCTGCGGCTAGATCGAATCTCAGCCCACCTACGAAGGCTCCTACTGGCGCATCCTCAGACCAATCTCGTACGCGACAGGCTAGTCGTTCAAATTCCTTGATGTATTCACGCAAATTTCCTGTCTGTCGGATTCGTGCGAGAGCCTCATTGTAGTTATGGTAATCGGACGTACCAAAACGTGTGAGCAATTCTCTCTCAAAGTCGGCCCATGTAATGACCTGTTGCCGCCTACGGTAGATTCTCGAGATCCACTGCCACCATACGTTGGCCTCTCCATCCAAATAGAATGCTGCGTATCTTACTCGATCGTGGCCGTCGGTTTCGTTTAGCTCGAAATATTGCGCGATTCGGTTGAGCCAAGCCTCCGGATCATTACCCGTGAAGATGGACATTATGAACCTTGGCTTGTCGGGCTTCGGCCAATCACGGTAAGTGGATGCCTGTGACCGCTGATCGAATTCTTCCTCGTGTACGTAACCCTCGCGTCACCGATCCTCGTCCTGTTCGCGTGCGCGCCGTTGCTCGCGTCGTTCCTCGTGCCGTGGGGATGGCATGCGATCGGCGTGCTCGGTGTGCCGACGTGGTTCGCGCCTTGGGGGATCATCGCGATGGTGCGGCGGTTGCTATTGGATCGCGCGCAATACTTCCTCTAGCCGCTGCTCGAGTCACGTGACGACGGCGTTGGTGTTGTTTTGACTTTCGTCAAGCGATCCAAGCCTTCCTTCCATAACCTCGCTCATACTCTGCATTTGGATGTCAAGATTATCAATCTTATCCTTCATCTCCTTGTTGGCCATGGCTTTTCTTTCTTTTCCCCGCTCTTTGCTTTGTGGACTCGTAGTTGAAGACGATGATGATGATGATGAACGAAATATGTATATTTATTTATTTTTTTTATTTTGAATGAGGGGGACGAAAAATCGAAAAGAAAAAGAAAGGGAATGGGGTAGAAGAAAAACACACGATCAACACCTCTCAATGAAAGCACCAATGATGAGGATCGTGTGTTTCGATTGCCGATAAGCCGCTAACCCGCGCCTTGAATAGTCGATAGTGTTTCTCTAGCCACAACCGCGCCTATCGAAACGATAAAATTGCAATAGTATTCTGGTGAAAAGACTAAAGCAAAGTTGGAAGAACAAAGTTCTAGATTTCTATTGATTTCTTGAATGAATGAATAATAACATGGAGGATGGTCCTTTATATAGGCACCAAATAGATCTAGTCCTAATATATCTATAATTCTAAGAAAGCAATAAAATATTAAGTATCCTAATTAACCTAGATATCATTGTGCAAGATGGAAACTAAATAACTTGGCTTGCACTCCAAGGGATCTTCTCACTCTCTCTTCGGCCCCCCCACGCGACCGCCTTACCTGCGCGCCGCCCTCGCTCACGCCCAAGTCCTTGAGGAATAGGGCACCGCCTTCCGCGCGTGCCTCGTCACCCGGCGTGTCGCGCACGCCTTCGCTGCCAGCCGCCTCAGCATGCGCGTGGTGTCCCGCCAATCCGCATTCCTCGAGGCATGCGGCATCCAGCTCCGCGCGTGCCCGTTCGTCATGCGCGTTTCGCGCGCCCCGCTCGTCCATCCCTACTGTGCGCGTGTCTTCGCCAACCGCCCGCGTCCCGTCAGCACTTGCGCCCATCGCTTCGCGCGTACTGCTGCCGCGCGCTACGTGTATGCGACGCGTACTTTTCGCGCCCCAAGCCCGTCCGTGGTGTGCGCCTGTCGTACCCATCGTCCGTATTCCCGCGCGCCGGCCATCTTCGCTTGTCCCGTGCGCACTACGCTCCAGTGCGCACACTTTTGCCGTTTCTCGGGCCAGCCTTTTGCG
>CACSLK010027792.1:1835308-1848001 GCA_902706635.1 Striga hermonthica
GCGCCCGCAGCACAGCGCCCCAGCGCCCCGGCCAGGCCGACAGTGCCCATACGCGTCCCAACAGCGCCCAGCCATGCACGATCGTGCCAGTGAGCAGCCCGGGGCCCGACCCAAGCTTTCTTTATATTTTTCCCGAACCCTTGTGTGTGCCTTTGAGTTGTTTGACTTTGTTTTGCGTGCTAAGTTTATGTGTGGTGTTTATATGCATTTTAGTCAAGTCTAGGTGTAGGATCCAAGTGTTCCAATGTCCACGGAACTTCACGAACTACTTGGTTATATCAAGTTCGACCAATGTATACTTGTGATTGTTCTCTAAGTTCAAGTAGGTATTGATCTCAGTATATAATTATTGTAGGTGTTTGACGAGTCGTGCTCGCTGCCTACTCCCGATTGTGTGCCATTTTCCTTTGCTGTACCAGGTGAGTTTAC
Organism: Striga hermonthica; assembly: GCA_902706635.1. NCBI lineage: Eukaryota > Viridiplantae > Streptophyta > Magnoliopsida > Lamiales > Orobanchaceae > Striga > Striga hermonthica. Next base: position 1,835,738 of record CACSLK010027792.1, read on the forward strand.
TTATAAAATTGTCTATGCCATACGTGTTATTTATTGTTTAGTTGGTATGACCAATGTATGAATGTGAACCATGTGGCCTACCGATGCGAGCTGTTACGGCCGGTACTGTTGTCCCCGTCGAGTTACGGCACGGTTGCCCTTGCGAGGCAAGTCTCTTTAAGACCTAATGAAAGGCAGTGTCCGTTACAGTGGCACGCACTCTCGTCGTTAGGGTTTATGCATCCCCTTTCCACGGCTAATGATAGATGTGCACATGAGTGAGTTATTGTTGTGATTATTAGGAGATGAGACATGATGATGATTGATTTATATTCATACTGCGACCATACCATCTTTACATGTTATTATGTGCATAGTAGTGAGCACTACTTTATCATTTGTGCTCATTCCCACCTGCTCTTCATGGATGCAGGTTAAGCAGTGGCCGGGTGATGGGACAAAGGGCGAGTGGTGGTCTATTTATTGTTTCATTTTGCTTCCGCTTTAATAATATGGTTGCTATGAACCTTTCTATGATTTGGACATGTGAAAATAATTTTCGAACTATGTTATGTTTTGATGTTCGGGAATATTTTGGAAAACCCTTTTTCGAACCTTGAATAATCATGGTGTTGATTTATGAAGTTACAATTGTTCATATTGGATATTATGTCGAGGTGTGAATCAGGTTAATGAAAACCTTGTAAAAATCGGGTTTATGAATCCCTGTGGGTCAAGATAAGACTTGGACTAAGTAAAGGTTGTGTTGGTTAATGCCCTTGATTTGAAAAATGGATTCGAAAAATTTGTTCTGATTTTTAGAAAGTCTGGAATTTCTGTAAAATCAAAGTGGGGTGTTACAGATTCTCTAGCCACAACCGCGCCTATTGAAACGAATAAAATTGCAATAGAATTTTGTGAAAATCTAAAGCAAAGTGGAAGAACAAAAGTTCTGGATTTCTATTAATTCTTGAATGATAAAAAAATAACATGGGAAAAGGGCCTTTATATAGGCACAAGATTTGTCTAGGTTTATTCTACCTAGGAAACTATATAAGCAATATAATATTAAGTATCCTAATTAAGCTAGATATCATTGTGCAAGATGGAAACTAAATAACTTGGCTTGCACTCCAAGGGATATCCTTCTATCTCTCGCACGCCCGCTGCCTCACGCCAACCGCCCATACGCGTCGCCTAATCCTTGCGGTAGTAGGGCGCGCTGTCCTCGTGTGCGCGTGCGCGTCTGCATCCACCAGCCGTGTCGCACACGTCCTCGCGGTCTGCGGTTCCTTCGCGCGCGTGCTCTCCAACCAGTCCGCATTCCTCGAGGACTACGGCATCGCCCCTCGGGTGTCCCTCCATCAGGCATGTTCCGCGCGCCTTTGCTCCCGGCCGCTTCCTCGCGCGCGTGTTGCCCCGCTTTGCCGCATGCCTCAAGGCATAAGGCCTTTCCCGTCGCGCGCGTTGTACCGTCGCACGCTGCATCCGTGCACACTCCTTCACCTTGCGCACGCGTTGCGTCTGTCTCGCACGTGTCGCGCACAAATGCCCCTGCCGCCTTTGCGCACCCACGAATGCGCTGACCATTTCCGCTTGCCCTGCGTGCATTATGCTCGAGTGCACTCATTTTTGCGTTTTCCCGTGCTAATCTCTTACGTGTGTGGTAAGCACGACTCGTGGCGTTCTTGAGCTGCCTAGCCACTTCTGCATCATTACCGTACCCTTCAAGCGCTTCCTTGTCCTCAAGGATGAAATTCGGGAATTGATCACACATCTCGTCAAGATCTTCCCATGTGGCATCTTCAGACGGCAACTCTTCCCAGTCAACTAGTACTTCCCAACGATAGCGTCTTGCTTTCCTTACCTTGCGGTACTCAATTGCTCGTTTTGGACGTACTATGACCCTGCCATCGGCTGCGGTTGCTGGTAACTCCTCACAATACTTCTGCGCTTCTCCTAAACTCCTCTTGAGTTGTGAGACATGGTTAACCGGGTGGATCTGTGAACTTTCCGGCAGATCTAGACGATAAGCTACCTGACCAATGCGCTTCAGAATCTGATAAGGACTATAATAGCGAACTCCTAGCTTAGTTGCTGCCCTTTGTGCGGTTGTGCGCTGTCTGAATGGTCGTAGCTTTAGATAAACATACTCTCCCGGTACAAAGTTTTCCTCACGCCTTTTTCCATCACCGAAGGCTTTGGTGCGGTAATTGAGCCTTCGAGATTTTTCTTTAATTCTCGCAACATTAGATCCCGTTCCTCAAGTTCTCGACCAACCTCGTCGTTGACTGTACTTCCTTCCGAATAGTTGATCAATGTCGGGGGTTTACTCCCGTATACCAACTCAAACGACGTTATCTTGGTTGACTCATGATAAGTGGTGTTGTACCAATACTCAGCCCAATGCAAAAAGTTTTCCCACCTCTTTGGAAATTGATGGACATAGCACCTTAAGTACTGCTCGAGAATTCGGTTGGTTATCTCAGTTTGTTCGTCTGTCTGCGGGTGGTAGGTTGAGCTCATAGATAACTTGGTCCCTTGCAACTTAAAGAATTCAGACCAAAAGCTGCTCATAAAGATCCAGTCTCGATCAGAGACGATAGATCGTGGTGCCCCATGCAGTTTCATCACGTACTCCACAAATAGCCTGGCAATCGACTTTGCAGTGTAAGGATGAGTGATGGGTATGAAGTGGGCATACTTTGTGAGTCGATCTACCACGACCATAACACCGTTAAACCCATTAGAACTCGGTAACCCTTCTATGAAATCCATAGTAATATTTTCCCAGATTGCCTCGGGTACTGGCAGAGGTTATAACAGTCCGCTCGGCCGTCGTGAGTCAGCCTTAGTGTGTTGACAATCGTCGCACCATGTTATGTAATCTCAGACCGTATTCTGCTGTCCTGGCCAAAAGAAGGTATTGGCTATTCTCATCCACGTGCGGTAGATACCCGAGTGGCCTCCAACCTTAGAATCGTAGAAGTGCTGCATGATCTGCTCGCGTAATTACCCACTGTCGGGAACGAATACTCGGCCTCGGTGTAGAAGAAGACCATTGTGCAACTCATAATCAACAGCAGTCGTCTTACCTGCTTCGACCGCTTGGCGCAACTCCTGGCAATAAGTGTCCTCTTCTTGCGCCTTCCTGACTTCCTCACAAATAGTCCAAGCCGGTCCAGTGATAGCATTAAGCTCAGTTACATCAGTCTGTCTGGATAGTGCATCAGCTATTGCATTCTGTCGGCCTGGTCGGTAGACTATCTCAAAGTCAAACCCCATAAGTTTCGACACGAACTTCTGCTGCTCGGGGGTAACAATCCTTTGCTCGAGTAGATGCTTGAGCAGCTGCTGGTCAGTCACAATCCGAAAGCGTCGTCCCAATAGATAAGGCCTCCAGCACCTTCCAGCCTCGACAACTGCTAGCATATCCTTCACGTACACAGATAGACCTAGTCGAGTCGTGCCTAGTGCCTTGCTGAGATAGGCTAAGGGTCGTCCTTCTTGCACTAGCACAACTCCAATCCTAATGTCACTCACATCTGTGTGTACCTCGAACAAGACATCAAACCTCGGCATGGCGAGCACTGGCGTTGTAGTCATGGCGACTTTCAGTTTCCAAAATGCCTCCTCGCTAGCCACGGTCCATGTGAACCCGCCTTTCTTAGTCATCTCTGTTAGTGGCTTGGCGATGGTTCCATAACCCTTCACAAACTTCCGGTAATAGCCCGTGAGTCCTAGGAATCCTCTCAACTGTGTGAGACTTGTCGGCTTAGGCCAGTTGACCATCGCCTCTATCTTTCGTGGATCAACCTTCACGCCTTCGTGGGATATGAAATGCCCTAGATACTCAACCACCTTCTGCCCGAATGAACACTTGGATGGCTTGATGTGAAACGAGTTGGCCTCCAAGATTTCGAGCACCACTCTCAAGTGCTCAAGATGTTCAGCCCACGACTTTGAATATATCAAGATATCGTCAAAGAATACTAGAAAAAACGTACGGAGGTGCTCCTTGAAGATTGAATTCATAGCAAAATGGAAAGTGGAGGGAGCGTTGCATAGCCCGAATGGCATGACCAAATACTCATAGTGCCCTTGATGCGTACGAAAAGTTGTCTTTGGTATGTTGGCCCTGTGGAGTCGAATCTGATGATAATCAGCTCTCAGATCGAGCTTTGAGAAGTAACGTGATCCAGCTAACTCATCGAGCATGTCGTCGACACTAAGAATAGGAAATCGGTCTTTGATAGTCGCGGCATTCAGAGCTCGGTAGTCAGTACAAAACCTCCACGTGCCATCTTTCTTTTTAGCCAATAGTACTGGTGATGAGAATGGACTTGAACTATGCTGAATTAACCCAGACTCTAGCATCTCGTCCACTTGTCGTTCGATCTCAGTTTTCTGAAAATGAGCGTACCTATAAGGGTGAACATGAATAGCGTGCTGCTCATTTATCAATGGTATGCGATGATCGAATTCTCGGTGTGGCGGTAGACCCTTAGGCTCGCCCAGTACGCCTTCAAATTCTTCGAGAAGCTGGCGCACATCTCCTTGTTGTTGCTCGTCCTGGTTTATGTGCGTCTCAGCGTTCTCGACTACTACTGCAAAGATTTGGCCTCCACCTCGCTAAACTCTTTCGATGCTCTTCAATCCTACTTTCTTGGTACCTTTTTCGTTGCTAGCACTCAGAGTGACTTGTCGACCTCTAGAATTGAACTCCATAATTCCCGTTCGATAGTCGGTAGTCACCTTGCCTAACACTTGGAGCCACTGTACTCCCAGAACGACATCCGGCCAACCAAAGGTAAGGCATAGAGGTCAGCCTTCACAGTAACTCCGTTGAATTTGATTGGCACCTTCCGGAATGACTCAGTACATTGTAGCCTTTCACTATTGGCTACTCGAACCTCAAAGGGCTAGATCTTTGTGGTTGGCAACTTCAGCTTTTGTGATAAGTCAACATTAATAAAATTATGCGACGATCCGTTGTCTACGAGTACGATTACCCTTTGATCCTTGACCCACGCTGGTAGTCGCATCGTCCTTGGCCTCCTGATTCCGGCCATTGCGTGCATCGAGATTTCTTGTTCTTCATCAAATGCTTCTAAGTTACCTGTTGGCTCTGGTTCTTCCTCAACTTCAGCTCCCTCATCGTCGGAGTTGGCCACCTCAATTACAAAGGTCTGTTTGCATTGATGACCTGGGGCAAACTTTTCTTCGCACTTAAAGCAGAGGCCTTTCTCACGTCTCCTCTTGACTTCCTCAGGCGACAACCGCCTGACTACTGGCCCCAATGGTCGTGCATTGAAGGCCGGTCTCACGCTCGTGGTTGCTTGGCTCGGGCCCGTGCGACGCGTATTGGTAAACCGGGCGTCTGCCCGTCCCCTTCGTGTGGCGACTAGATGGTCTTCTTGTCGTCGGGCAACCTCCATTGCTGCGTGCATCGTGTCTGGCCGCTCGAGTCGAACTTCAGCGGCTAGATCAAACTTTAGTCCGCCTATGAAAGTCCCCACCAACGCTTCCTCGGGCCAATCTCGCATGCGACATGCTAGACGTTCGAACTCCTTAATGTATTCACGCAAATTTCCTGTCTGGCGTATTCGTGCGAGAGCCTCATTATAATTGTGGTATTCGGACGTACCGAACCGTGTAAGCAACTCTCTTTCAAAAACATCCCAAGTGATAATTTGCTGCCGCTTATGGTAAATCCTTGTGAGCCATTGCCACCATACATTGGCCTCACCATCAAGATAATATGCGGCGTACCTTACACGATCTGGGCCGTCGATTTCGTTGAGCTCAAAATATAGCATCGCCCTGTTGAGCCATGCATCCGGATCGCTGCCCGTGAACATGGACAACGTGATGCGTGGCTTATCGAGTACACATCACTCGCGGTAGTTGGATGCTTGGGACTGTCGGTCGAAATCCTCCTCGCGTTCGTACTCTTCCCGTCGTGCCTCGCCATAGTTCCGTTCGCGGTCATGGGGTCGCGCGTGCTCCTGCTGCCGTGGGAGTGGTAGGCGCGCGATCACGTTGTGCGCCATCTCATCGAAATGCCTATTCACGGTTTCCATCAGATCTTGCACCTTTGCCTTGGTATTGTCGAGTCCTTCGCCCAGCGTATCGATGGCTTCACTCATGTCACGGAATTGGACATCAAGATTATCGATTTTATCCTTCATCTCTTTGTTGGCCATGGCTTTCCTTTCCTCTCTTCGCTCTTTGCTTTGTGGACTCGTGATTGAAGATGAATATGATGATGAACGATTTTTTTTTTCTTTGGATCGAACGATTTATAAAAAAAAAGGAAGAAAAGAAAAGGGAATGGGGTAGGAAAAAAAACACACGATCAACAACTCTCAATGAAAGCACCAATGATGAAGATCATATGTTTCGATTGCCGATAAGCCGCTAACCCGCGCCTTGAATCGCCGATAGTGTTTCTCTAGTCACAACCGCACCTATTGAAACGAATAAAATTGCAATAGAATTTTGGTGAAAATCTAAAGCAAAGTGGAAGAACAAAAGTTCTGGATTTCTATTAATTCTTGAATGATGAAAAAATAACATGGGGGAAGGGCCTTTATGTAGGCACAAGATTTTTCTAAGTCTATTCTACCTAGGAAACTAAATAAGCAATATAATATTAAGTATCCTAATTAAGCTAGATATTATTGTGCAAGATGGAAACTAAATAACTTGGCTTGCACTCCAAGGGATCTCTTTCTGTCTCTCTCGCACGCCCGCCGCCTCACGCCAACCTCCCATACGCGTCGCCTAATCCTTGCGGTAGTAGGGTGCACTGTCCTCGCGTGCGCGTGCGTGTGTGCATCCGCCAGTCGTGTCGCGCACGTCCTCGCAGTCAACGGTTCCTTCACGTGCGTGCTCTCCCGCCAGTCCGCAGTCGTCGAGGACTGCGGCCTCGCGTGTGATAACGGATCGGATTTTTGTCTATACATGGGTTGTGAATAAACGCGCACTCAGGGCCTTTGTTTATTCACGATAGGTGTATCTAACAGACGCACTCAGGGCCTTCTCCTAGATACTGTGACTTTGAGACGCACTAACGGCCTTCTCTCCGACACTGTATGTAAACATGCACTAACGACCTTGTTTATCACACGTTAGAACATAAAGTTCCCCTCACAATTGGCTCACCAATTCAATACTCAATTCAAGATATCAAATTATGATGAGTACATGGGGTATTTATAGGTGCTAATTACCTCTAGGCCTAATCAAATTAGATCTCCTATTCTATGCAATAAAATAAATCATAATGCTAGTAAATCTCCTAACATCTTCTATTACTAATAAATAAAAGCAACATGGAAATAAAATCCTAACATTACTATAATTCTAATTGTCTTGACTTGCACTCCAAGCATAAATTGAAGCACAAGTTCGGCCGCCTCATCGCACCGCGCTAGCACGCACCGCCCGTTGGCTTTCCTAGTCCTCGGCGCGTTAGGCATCGCGCCTCGTCTGCCACACACGCGCCATCGCCTTTACGTGCGTCCAGCTGCTGCCCAATTCCTTACGCGCGTGAATCTTCTCGCGTGCGTCGCCTAACCCTGCCCCGCCTAGGACTCCCGCGCCTGCGCTACACTCGCGCACTATCGCGCGCTCCTCGTCGCTGCTGCCATCCCGCGCGTATGTACCGTCGCCCGGTACTCCCTCGCCTACGTGGCCGTGGTTTGCTCTTGCCAGCGCTTCGCCCGCGTACGTCCACTCGCTGCTGCCCGCGAGCCCCGTGCCATTGCCGGCTTCCTCGCACGCGTGCGCTGTCGCCTTTGCTAGGCCCCCTAGGCCTAGGACTTCATCCGCGTGTGCTCCTTTCGCGCACCCCGTGTTTCCCGTCACTTTGCCACCAAACGCCAAAGCGTCCCAGTCAACCTCCATGGCCTGCTCGCCTATTTCGCACTCGCGCGCACCTTCTCGACCATTCGACCAGTTACGCGCATCAAGGCACGTTGCGCGTTCCTTGCTCGTGCTCGCACCCTCGTCGTCAACCATGTCCAAGTGCTCCCCCGATGACCTTGGTTCATCCCACGGGTCCCAACCTTCAACACACTTACCATCATTGCAATCATCAGCTCGCTAGATCCAACCATCCTCCATCCGTTGCTTACCTCGCCTTTTAGCCTCCATCTTCCAAGCTCGCTTCTTTCTCGCACAAGGCTTGCACCAACACTTTTCTTCCCTAGACTTTGCCTTGCGTTTCATTCTGGCCATACGTTTCCTCTCCTTCAACTTTAGCTTCGGACCACATCCTTTTGGCCAATCTCGTACATATAACGGTCGGTATATCGGACTTGTAGGCTCCTCTAGCATGTTCTCCAACCATATGTTGAGATCTTCGCCACCCTCATCCTCCGACTCGCCTGGGTTGATGACCACTTCCGTATCATTCCCCTCCTCTTCGAGACTTTTCTTGTCCTCAAGGATTAGAAAATTCAGCGCTCCTTCATCGCCATTGTCTTGAGCATCGATCACCATTGCTTCTCGGGCTTGTACAAGTTGTCGCTCGTATTCTTCTATATTCCTTCGCTCATGAAGCTCATCTAGATACATTTTCTCCCATGGTGTGAGATCTCTTTTCAAACCTTCCAACATCTCCAGATCTTCCCAATCTAACTCATCCAATGGTGGGTAAGACATTTTTTTTTTGACTCTTTCGAAAAAAAAGAAAAAATCTGAAAAAAATTCAAACCAAAAAATTCAAAGAAAAACAAAGAGAAATTCGGCCCCTCAACAAAAGGTAATAACAGAAAAAATATGAAACAAAGGACTAGATGACACTTTTTTTTTCTTTTTTTTAAGACTCACGAAAAAATAATGAAAAATTCGAACAAAAAAATTTGAAAATTTCAAACCAAAAAAGAAAGAGAAATTCGGTCCCTCAGCAAAAGGCAAACTGAAAAAAGAAAAAGATAGGATAGACAAAAATTCGATCAGCACCTCTCAATGAAAGCACCAATGATGACGGATTGGATTTTTGTCTATACTTGGGTTGTGAATAAACGCGCACTTAGGGCTTTCGCTTATTCACGATAGGTGTATCTAACACACGCACTCAGGGCCTTCTCCTAGATACTGTGACTTTGAGACGCACTAACGGCCTTTTCTTCGACACTGTATGTAAACACGCACTAACGGCCATGTTTATCACACGTTAGAACATAAAGTTCCCCTCACAATTGGCTCACCAATTCAATACTCAATTCAAGACATCAAATTATGATGAGTACATGGGGTAATAATAGGTGCTAATTACCTCTAGGCCTAATCAAACTAGATCTCCTATTCTATGCAATAAAATAAATCCTAATGCTAGTAAATCTCCTAACATCTTCTACTACTAATAAATAAAAGCAACATGGAAAGTTCGGCCGCCTCATCGCACCGCCCTAGCACACACCGCCCGTTGGCTTTCCTAGTCCTCGGCGCGCTAGGCATCGCGCCTCGTCCGCCACACACGCGCCTCGCCTTTACACGCGTCCAGCCGCTGCCCAACTCCTTACGCGCGTGCATCTCCTCGCGTGTGTCGCCTAACCCTGCCCCGCCTAGGACTCCCGCGCCTGCGCTACACTCGCGCGCTCCTTGTCGCTGCTGCCATCCTCCCGCGCGTATGTGCCGTCGCCCGGTACTTTCTCGCCTACGCGACTGCGGTCTGCTCCTACCAGTGCTTCGCTTGTCTCGCCTAAGCCTACACGGCTTAGGCCTTCGCCCGCGTACGTCCACTAGCTGCTGCCCGCGAGCCCCGCGCCATTGCCGGCTTCCTCGCACGCGTGCGCTGCCGCCTTTCCTAGGCCCCCTAGGCTTAGGCCTTCATCTGCCTGTGATCCCTTCGCATACCCCGTGTTTCCCGTCACTTTGCCGTCGAACGCCAACGCGTCCCAGTCGACCTCCATGGCCTGCTCGCCTATTCCTCACTCACACGCACCTCTCGACCATTCGAACACTTACGCGCATCAAGGCACGATGCGCGTTCCTTACTCGTGCTCGCACCCTCGTCGCCAACCGTCTCCAAGTGCTCGCCCGATGACCTTGGTTCATCCCACGGGTCCCAACCTTCAACACACTTACCATCATTGCAATCACCAGCTCGCCAGATCCAACCATCCTCCATCCGTTGCTTACCTCGCCTTTTAGCCTCCATCTTCCAAGCTATCTTCTTTCTCGCACAAGGCTTGCACCAACACTTTTCTTCCCTAGCCTTTGCCTTGCGTTTCCTTCTGGCCATATGTTTCTTCTCCTTCAACTTTAGCTTCGGATCACATCCTTTTGGCCAATCTCGTACACATAACAGCCGGTATATCGGACTTGTAGGCTCCTCTAGCATGTTCTCCAACCATATGTTGAGATCTTCGCCACCCTCATCCTCCGACTCGCCTGGGTTGATGACCACTTCCGTATCAACGTGTCCCTCCATCAGGCGTGTTCTGTGCGCCTTTGCTCCTGGCCGCTTCCTCGCGCGCGTGTTGCCCCGTTTTGCCGCATGCCTCAAGGCATAAGGCCTTGTCCGCTGCGCGCGTTGTACCGTCGCACGCTGCACCCCTGCGCACTCCTTCGCCTTGCGCGCTGATGAAGGACCGCTGATCGGTGTTGTTATTTATACGTTGGGTTGTGAATAAACGGCGCACTTAGGGCCTTCGTTTATCCACGATAGGTGTATCGAGCAGACACACTCAGGGCCTTCTCCTAGACACTGTGACTTCGAGATGCTCTCAGGGCCTTCTCTCTGACACTGTATGTAAACACGCACTGACGGCCTTGTTTATCACACGTTAGAACATAAAGTTCCCCTCAATTGGCTCACCAATTCAATACTCAATTCAACTTTTAAAATATGATGAGGTACATGGGGTATTTATAGTTGCAAAATAAATCTAAGCCTAATAGATCTAGATCTCCTATTCTATGCAATAAAATAAATCCTAACTCTAGAAAGCAATAAAATCCTAAAGCTACCAAATAACTAATGCTTGGCTTGCACACCAAGCAAATCTAGAATGCTCCCTAATCTTCAATATGTTCAAAACTTTCGGCCGCCTTCCAATCCGCACGCGTCCCACGCGTATGCGCGCGCTGCCCTTCGATTGCCTAATCCTTGGCGCACGAGGCATCGCGTGCCTCGTCCGTACCATACGCGCGCGCCCTTGCGCGGCCCCAATCTGCGCCGCAATCATCACACGTGTGCGTCCCTTCGCCTGCGTCTCCTAATCTGACCCCGCCTAGGACTCCCGCGCTCGTGTTACATGCGCGCACTCTCGTGCGCACCTCGCCATCACCGTCCTTCTCGCGCGCGTCCGCGCCCGCCAGTCCTATGCCCTCATGGCTTAGGCTTCGCGCGCCTGTCGTTCACTCGCGCGCCTTCGCGCGCTTCGCGCCCCTGCTGGCCTCCCCGCGCACATCCTCGTCACCCCCGCGAGTAACGCGCACGCCAGCCATCTCGCCATCACCATAGCGCCTCGCGGTCTTGCCGATTCCCTCGCCCGCGTACGTCCACTCGCTGCTGCCCGCGAGCACCACGCCACCGCCGGCTTCCTTGTACGTGTGCGCTGCCTTTGCGCAACCCGTGCTCCCCGTCTCTTTGCCGTCAAATGCCAACACGTCCCAATCAACCTCCGTGCCTCGATCCTCTATTCCACACCCGCGTACCCTCGATGTCGTGTGCCTCACCCTATCGCGCGCATCACAGCCCGATGCGCGCCCTACGCCCGATAGCCGATCCTCCTCGACCCCTTTGTCGTCCGACTCCGTTGGCTCACCCGATGGCCATGGGTCCCATCCATCCAACCCTATGCAATCACCAGCTCTCCAAATCCAACCATCCTCCATTCTACTCCTACCTCTCCTTCGAGCCACCATCTTGCGAACTCGCCTTTTCTTTGAACAAGGCTTACACCAACACTTCTCTTCCTTAGCCTTTGCCTTGCCTTTCCTTCGAGTTCTTTTGGTCTTGCGTCTCCTAGGTTTGAGTTTAGCTCGTGGACCACATCCTTTCGGCCAATCCCTCACACATGATGGCCGGTAAATAGGACTAGATGGCTCCTCCAACATATTTTTCAACCAAATATCGAGGCTATCGTCCTCTCCCTCGTCGGACTCACCGGGGTTGATGACCACTTCCGTATCATTCCCCTCCTCTTCAAGACTTTCCTTGTCCTCAAGGATTAGGAAGTTAAGCGCACCTTCCTCTTCGTGGTCATGAGCATCGATCACCATTGCTTCTCGGGCTTCCATGAGTTGACGTTCGTACTCTTCAATGTT
>CACSLK010027792.1:1872743-1897278 GCA_902706635.1 Striga hermonthica
GCTCACTCTCGCCAGTTCGCCTTCGCGCTCGCTTCCCGCTGGCTTCTCGCGCGTGCCGCCAACCTCCTGGCCCCGCTCGCCTACCGTGCGCCCCACTGTGCCTAGCGCTAACGCGCGCTCGCCATTTCGATGCGCATCACCGCTCGTCAATTCGCGCGCATCATCACTCGATGCGCGCCACTTGCTCATTCCCATCCCCCATGACCGCTTATGCTGATCCCGTCCACTCATCGCATTCGTCTGTCGGCCCGCAACAATCGCCCGCACACGCTTGCTCCTCACCCGGCCCTTCTGCGTGCTCGTTCGCGCTCGCCCATCTACAACAGTCCTTCGCGCGCATCAACAACCCAACAACCTCCCCCTGCGCGCCACTTCGCTAACTCCCAAGCGCCATGCGTGTCTACGCCAATGTGCGTGTGTGCGCCTTGTTGAATGCGCCCTTTCTCGCGTGTGAGCGTTGCTAGCCTCGTGACCATCTTCTTGCGTGCCCTCGCGCACCTCCATGCGCGACCCTCATTAACCGCTTCGTGCGCTCGTGCACCACGTCCATGCACTCCTCGATCCAAGCCCGTCCGCATACGCGCTCGTACTCGTCTTTTAGGCCATGCTTGCATCGTTTTCGAGTCTTCTTGGCTCTCGGTCCTTCTTGTCATAGGGGTACGGAACCCACTTCTGTATCAGACCGTCCCAGCGACGGTACCAGCAGCACCCGCCAGCGCCCGGGACCAAGCCAGTCGGCGCCCGCCAGCGCCAGCAGCGCCCAACGCACACGTAGCCGAGCCGGTGGTCAGCCAGTAGCCGACCGCCCGGCCGCAGCGAGCTGGCGGTCCGGCCAGAAAATAAACCGACCGGTTCAGACCGGAATTTTGAACAGTTCAGTATTTATTGATCTGGTCCGAGTTCAGTATAGTATTTCAGTTGATTTTTCAGTCCAGTCAGTCCAGTACACCAGTGTCAGTTCAGTTCGTTTTTCTTGTCAGTCAAGTTAAACCCCGATAATATTTCAGTTAAATATTTAGATCTAGTCGAGCGTCTTAACAGCTATTTTCAGTCAGTCTGAGCATAGTACTTAGTATTTGTTTATTTATATATATATTTACATATTAATCAGCAGCAACACTTACACTATCAGTTCAGGTGGGGACTCAGACTGAGTATTACATTGAGTATAATTACAGTTATCATGTTCGAGGTATGTATATACCAGTTCCGCTTAGAGTGGTGGCCAGTTTGCATAATTCCACTCCGAGCTCTAATGGCTAGATCTGACCACTAGGGTGTGCACATGGTTCCGGCTGAGTTTATTACAGTCGGCAGACACGTCCAGTTTATACTGTTGACGAGCAGTTACAGATAGTAGCAGATATACATGCGTTTGATCATGATGATGCAATTATTATTACTGTTTTATTCAGTATGAGTTTTTGCAGAGCACAGTGACTTTAGTGCTCACGCTCCCACTATTATTATCTTTTTCAGGTGACAGGGTCGGTCCGGAGGAGTGAGCGAAGCTGATGGTCGCCGGTGCAGTACATATGTATTTGTGCTTTTGCAGACTTAATATATATATATTATTTGCCACGTTTTTACTTCCGCTGATGCTTTCAGATTTTCGAACTAGCGTGTTATTTTTCAGACTTTGATCCGAGCCTTTTGGACGGGTTTTATACAGTATTACACGCTTATTTGATAAAAGATAATATGTTTTTCATAAGTGGTATTTAATTAATAAAGATAACGGATTTTAGAAAAGAAATATTTTTCTGTAGCATCCCGAGACATGATTTCGCAAACTAAAACGTAAATTTTAGAAAAGAATTTGCGAAAATCGCACTCTGATTTTAGTAAGCTGGCGTGGTGTTACAAATTGGTATCAGAGCATGTTTTCGTGTATCTGAATACTTTTTAAGTCAGAAATTTTCAGAAAAGACCCGACCAGGCTACGCTCACGCCTCGCCGACTATCAGGTAAGTGCTGAGTTACAATTTATATATATATATATATATATATATATATATATATATATATATCTAAATGAATGCTTAAGTGTATGCTCAGTAAGAGGGTATCAGATATTTGACCCTAGAAACCAGTAAGATGCTCGAGTATTTTAAGAACATAGTCGATTGTCTCAGTTACTTGATAATTCGACTTTAGTATTCTCAGGTTATTTAGCGACTCGAAGAAATTTGTGTACTTAAGCAGTCAGTCAGTTAATCTCTTATGTTATTTAATCATGTTAAATATTTCAATGTTCAGATGCCTCCTCGTAGAGATCCAGGTCACCAGGAACTCCCGCAGGCCACAGTAGTCGCACAATTTCGCAACTACCACCCAGAAAAATTTTCCGGCCAAGAAGATCCTCGTATAGTAGATGAATGGGTTTAGGGCCTCGAGATGATTTTCGAGGTCATGGACTGCCCTGATCGTTACCGTATGTTATGTGCACAAATCCAGCTGACCGGTGATGCCCGACTCTGGTGGAATGCTTATTGGAGTATGCGTCCCGGCGAGAAAGAAGGTTGTACGTGGGACCAATTCAAGGAGCTGATCCGAGAGAAGTATTATCCCTCGTACTACCGAGCAGACATGGAGCGCCAGTTCTTGGCACTCACCCAGGGTACTCGTTCTGTTGACGAGTACGAGAGAGAGTTTACCCGTCTCGGAGCCTTTATACCTGATCTTGTGAGTACGGAGGCGAAGAGAGCCCATCGTTTTACCGACGGACTTTGCCCAGCAGTCCGCCACAACATCGTAGGTCACAGCGTCCAGACCTACGCCCGCACAGTCGCTATTGCTCAAGAAGTCGATGCCAGTATCCGACGAGAAGCTATTCAGAAAACAGCCCAGCCAGTTGCTCAGCCACCAGCTCAGCCCAACGTTGCCCAATCATCAAAGACCCAGAAGAAGAGGAAGTTTAGAACCACTTTTGACGACCGGAGGACCCACCCCAGACAAACACCAGCCTGCCGACATGTGGAAAACGCCACCGTGGAGAATGCCTCGTGGGCCAGAATATTTGTTTCTTTTGCCGCCAACCAGGCCATATCAGCCCCAACTGTCCAGAACTACTGCAACAACAACCGCAACAACGTCAACCACCGCAACAACTTCAACAACAGCAGCCCAGGCAGCAGCCACCGCGACCCCAGCAACAGCCACGTGGCAGACAGCAGGCCCGCGTCTTTGCAGTTGACCAGAGGGAGGCCGACCAGCACCCAGGTACCATGTCTGACATGATTATTCTTAATGATGTGCATGTCTATGACTTATTTGATACTGGAGCGACCCATTCCTTTCTATCACGCTGATATCTCGAAGCTATTGGGGTTCATTCTACTACCGTTGTCAATCCTCTCGAGGTGAGTCTAGCCTCGGGACGAAAGATAGTGACTGATGCTAAAGCCACCGATCTCAGCCTTTCCATCGGCGGCCGTATTCTGATTACTGATGCTTATGTTATCGAGATGAGGGACTTTGACCTCAGACTCGGTATGGATTGGCTAACCCATTTTCACGCAGATATCCGATGTCACGACCGGGAGATTACTCTTTATCTTCCGGGAGATGATAAGATCACTTATTACGGCTCCACGACTCGTACTCTGCCCCATGTTATTTCTATGGCGAAAGCCAGAAAGATTCTTCGATGGGGTGATTGCCAGGGTTACCTTGTGAGCCTCGTTGGAGATGAGTCAAAGGCATGTTCACCTCATGACATTCCTATTGTTCGTGAGTTCGTGGACGTATTTCCAGACCAGCTTCCTGGAGGTCCACCTAGCTGATAGGTGGAATTTTCTATTGATCTTATCCCTGGAGCCGGACCCATTTCTAAGGCGCCGTACCGAATGGCACCTAAAGAGTTGCAGGAATTAAAGACACAAATTCAAGAGTTGCTGAATCTCGGTTTTATACGACCAAGCATTTCTCCTTGGGGAGCACCGGTTCTTTTTGTCAAGAAGAAGGACGGATCCATGCGTATGTGTATCGACTACCGGGATCTTAACCGATTGACGATAAAGAATAAATATCCGCTTCACAGGATCGATGATTTATTTGATCAGTTGAGAGGTGACTGCGTGTTTTCTAAGATTGATTTGCGTTCAGGCTACCATCAGCTGAAATCAAGGAGTCAGACATACCTAAGACAGCGTTTCGTACGAGATACGGTCACTTCGAGTTTGTGGTTATGCCGTTTGGCCTCAGTAATGCCCCGGCAGTATTCATGGACTTGATGAACCGTGTATTTCATCCTTTTCTCGACCAGTTCGTTATTGTATTCATTGACGATATTCATATTTATTCCAAGAGCCAGAAGGAGCACGAGGAGCATCTGAGGGCCGTTCTTTCGACCCTTAGACGTGAGAAGTTATATGCAAAGTTCTCCAAATGCGAATTTTGGCTTCAGCGAGTGGCCTTTCTTGGCCACATTATCACTCAAGCAGGTATTGAAGTTGATCCTTCCAAAATTGCTGCAGTCCAGAATTGGTCAGCATCGAAGAATCCGTCTGAGCTCTGTAGTTTCCTCGGCCTTGTAGGTTATTATCGCAGATTTATTGAGGGGTTCTCGAAGATTGCCCTACCTTTGTCTCAGCTGACAAGGAAGTCTGTGAAGTTTGAATGGATAGACCATTGTGAGTCGAGGTTTTAGGAGCTGAAAAGGAGACTTACGACAGCACTGGTGTTGACTATTCCAGATCTTTCTCGGAGTTTCACCATCTATAGTGATGCTTCGAGGCAGGGTTTGGGATGTGTGCTCATGCAAGATGGCCAAGTCGTTGCTTATGCTTCACGCCATCTCAAACCACATGAACAAAACTATCCGACGCACGACTTGGAATTAGCTGCAGTTGTTCATGCCCTTAAGATTTGGCGACATTACCTATACGGCGGTCGATGCGAGATTTTTACCGATCATAAGAGCCTACAGTATATCTTTACTCAGAAGGAGCTCAACATGAGACAACACCGTTGGTTAGAGCTCGTCAAGGATTATGATTACCATCCGGGAAAGGCGAATGTTGTTGCTGATGCCCTAAGCGCAAGGTGAAGGGTGACTTCACTTACGTTGTTACTCAGCAGAGTCAGTTGATTCAGAAGTTCGCCCGGATGCAGATTCAGGTGATTGATTCACTTCCTACAGCCGTTACAGGGAGTGTTAATTCCATGCAGGTTCAACCGACGCTGAGGGAGAGAATCCGGCAAGAGCAGGCTTCAGATGAGTTTATTCATGCAATTGATGCCAAAGTTCGTACCGGAGGCGTCGAGGGTTTTCACCGAGGCACTGATGGAGCCTTGGATTTTCGTGGTAGGATTGTGGTGCCAAAAGTTGAAGCATTGAGGAAGGAGATTTTGACTGAGGCTCATACCGCACCATATCTAGCCCATCCAGGAAGTACAAAGATGTATCATGACCTGAAAAGGTCGTTTTGGTGGCGAGGATTGAAGAAAGATGTAGCCGACTTTGTAAGGAGATGTTTAACCTGTCAGCAAGTCAAAGCCGAGCACAAGAGTCCCATAGGCCTTCTACGACCACTGTCGATTCCGAAGTGGAAGTGGGAGGAGGTTGCGATGGATTTTGGTACGGGCTTACCGAAGTCGTCTGAACATCACGACGCTATTTGGGTCATGGTCGACAGAGGTTGCTCATTTCCTGCCAGTATCGATGAGTATGTCTTTGGACAGGTTAGCTGAGATTTATGTCCGTGGGATCGTTCGACTCCACGGAGTGCCTGTTACTATCGTATCAGACAGAGATCCCAGATTCACCAGTAGATTCTGACTGAGTTTACACGAGGCGATGGGCACGAAGCTAGCATTCAGTTCAGCCTACCATCTAGAGACTGACTGACAGACAGAGCGGACTATACAGACGTTGGAGGATATGTTGCGAGCTTTGGTTGTTGATAGGGGTGCTAAATGGGAATCGTTATTGCCGTACGTTGAGTTCACGTACAATAACAGTTATCATTCTTCTATTCAGATGGCTCCTTACGAGGCACTATACGGTCGTAAATGTCGTTCCCCTCTTTATTGGGACGACGTCGGTGAACGTTGAGTACTCGGTCCGAAGTTGATCGAGGAGACAGTAGCACAAGTCGAGTTGATCCGGCAGAGACTCAAGACAACTCAGAGTAGAATGAAATCAACCACCGATCATCATCTACGAGATATCCAATTCGAGGTTGGCGAGCACGCTTTTCTCAGAGTTAGTCCATTTCGTGGAGTCGTTCGATTCGGGAATAGAGGGAAGTTACACCCTCGGTTTATTGGCCCGTTCGAAGTACTTGAGCGAGTGGGCGATGTTGCGTATCGTTTAGCCTTACCTCTCGAGTTATCCGGTGTTCATAATGTCTTTCTTGTATCCATGTTACGCAAGTACGTGTGCGACCCCGATCATATCATTCCTTACACTGGTACTGGGATTCATCCAGATTTATCTTACGAGGAGCGACCGGTAGCTGTGTTGGACCGACAGGTTCGACGGCTCCGGAAGCATGATGTTCCCCTCGTTCGTATTCAGTGGGATCACCACGGAGCCACTTGGGAGCAGGAGGCTGACATTCGCGCTCGTTTTCCTAATTTTCAGTTCTGATGTATATGTCTTTTCATGTATATATGTTCAGTTTTATATTTCTGAGGACGGAAATATTTGAAGGGGAGTAGATTGTAATAACCCAATTTCTTGTTAATGGAAATGATGTATTTTCTTTTATTAATCTCGTTCATTTTCAGTGTTTAAGTAAATAAGTTCGACGTTAAGTCGAAAAGTCTATTCGGTTAATTATTAACCGAGTCAAATTCGATAATTAATTTTCGAACCGTTTATTTTATAAACGGACATTATTAATCGGGATTAATTATTAAAAGTCAAGAATGTTCGGACTTAATTTTGAAATTGAGTTCATGACCAAGTCATGGATAAATGCAAAGTACGCATGCACGCACGCATCATTGTGCATGACCGTGCATATGCGTGTGTATGCACGCACACGGGTGCGCGATGCACAAGGCCGTGTGTAGAGCGCGCGCCATTAAGCCCTTAAGCGCACGCTTATGATCCATTAAGTATTATGATTAAGCTAAGAAAACTTTATCCCAACTTCTTGGTGAGGCCGTCCAAAGGTTACTTAGGATAAGTGTTGGGAGCAAGTGGTGGCATGAATCACCTACTTGCTTGATACACATGGCGCAGCACGAGCTCACGGGCGATGACTAAGCCCGTGCATGCCCGCCACCTCGGCAATGACTAAGCTGAAAACGTCCCACCTCAGCACATGTTTGGGACACTTGTTGTCAAGGGAGGAAGACATCATACTTCACCTCTTTTGACCCAAATTAACCCACAGTTTTTACCACTTTAAATAACCGAGCACGCACGTTTTCCCCATGCATTTTCCATGCAAAAACAGAGACCAACTTCAGCACAAAACTGAGGGAAAATAGTGAAGAAAATATTAGAGAAAAATCGTACAAAAATCCCTAAGGATAGCCGAAGCAAAGGAGAAGCAGGAGCGCACCCAACCGAGCACCGATCACGCACGCAAGTCACCGTGCACTTCTTGTTCGAACTGAAGGTTATACTTTCATTTACCCTCTCTTCATGTATTTCAGTTCATTATAGGAAGATCATGTCAAAATCATGTCATTCGATTTAAGTTTTGTACAAAAATGACCTCGGAGGTGCTATATAAGCCCTCTCCGAGTGAATTCAAAATTTAACCGGCAAGTCTCGAACAATTCAAGCATATTTAGTCAAGTCAAGTCATTTTATGATCAGTCATATGTGAGTTGCCGAAAAAAGTAGCCGGACGGCTGGAGAAAGGCCGACCGTGATGCCTACCGCACGCAGCGTGCGCACAGGCACGCTGATGCGGAAGTGGCTAGGCAGCTCAAGAACGCCGCAAGTCGCGCTTACCACGCACGCAAGAGGTTAGCACGGGAAGCAGCCGAAGTGCGTGCACTGGAGTGTAGTGCGCGCGGGGCGAGTATGAATGGCCAACGCGTAGATATGCTGGAGATGGGCGCAGGCGTATGCGCGCAGACGACGGCTGATGAGGATCGTGTGTTTCGACTGCCGATAAGCCACTAACCCGCGCCTTGAATCGCCGATAGTGTTTCTCTAGCCACAACCGCGCCTATTGAAACGATAAAATTACAATAGTATTCTGGTGAAAAGACTAAAGCAAAGTTGGAAGAACAAAGTTCTAGATTTCTATTGACTTCTTGGATGATGAAAAATAACATGGGGTAAGGGCTTTTATATAGGCACAAAATTATATCTAAGCCTAATCTACCTAGGGATCAAATAAAGGAATAAAATATTAAATGTCCTAATTATAATGCTAGTTGGAAACTAGATCTCTTGGTGTGCACTCCAAGCAATCCTCTCTGTCTTCTTCACCGCCCCATGCGCGCCGCCTTAGCCCAACCGCCTCGCACGTTGCCTAGTTGGTGCGGTACTAGGGCGCGCCGTCTCAACGCGCGCGTGCAGCGGCGCCCAACGTGCGGCACACGCCATCGCTGCCTGCGCTGCCTTTACGCGCGTGGTCACCCGTCAGTCCGCACTCCTCGAGGACTGCGGCATCGCACCCCGCGCGTCCTTCCCCATCGGCCGTGTTGCGCACGCCTTTGCTCCCGGCTGCTTCTCCGCGCGCGTGCTGCCCCGTCTTTCCGCATGCCTCGAGGCATGCGGCCTCGTCCAGTGCACGTGCCTTCTCCACGCCCGAGCTCTCCGCGTGCGCGCCCTTCATCCCTGCGCTATGCGCGTCCTGTCCGCCACGCATACCAGCCGCGCACACCGCCCGCACATCCGCGTGCGGCCTATCTTCGCCCGCTTCGCGCGCACTACACTCTAGTGCACGCACTTCTGCCGTCGCCCGTGCTTGCCTCTTGCATGCATGGTAAGCTCGACTTGCGGCGTTCTTGAGCTGCCTAGCCACTTCCGCATCATTCTTGTCCACTTCAAGTGATTCCTTGTCCTCAAGGATGAAATTCGGAAACTGATCGCGTATCTCTTCAAGATCCTCCCACGTGGCTTCCTCGGATGGAAACTCTTCCCAGTCAACTAGTACTTCCCAACGATAGCGCCCTGCTCTCTTTACCTTACGGTACTCAATCGCTCATTTTGGTCGTACTATGACCCTACAATCGGTTGCAGTTGTCGGTAACTCTTCACAATACTTCTGTGTTTCTCCCAAACTTCTCTTGAGTTATGAGACATGGATAACTGGGTGAATTTGCGAACTTTTCGGTAACTCTAGGCGATATGCTACCTGACCAATGCGCTTCAGAATCCGATAAGGCCCGTAATAGCGAACGCCTAGTTTAGTGGCGGCTCTTTGTGCTGTTGTGCGCTGTCTGAATGGTCGTAGTTTTAGGTAGACATATTCACCTGGTGCAAAATTTTCCTCACGTCTTTTCCCATCTGCGAAGGCTTTGGTTCGGTTAATTGAGCCTTCGAGATTTTTCTTCAGCTCACGTAACATCAAATCTCGTTCCTCTAGTTCTCGACCAACCTCATCGTTGACTGTACTCCCCTCCGAATAATTAATCAGTGTTGGGGGTTTTCGCCCGTATACCAACTCAAATGGCGTCACCTTGGTCGACTCGTGGTACGTGGTGTTGTACCAGTACTCAGCCCAAGGCAAAAAGTTTTCCCACCGCTTCGGGAATTGGTGGACGTAGCATCTTAAATACTGCTCAAGGGTTCGGTTGGTTACCTCCGTTTGTCCGTCCGTCTGTGGGTGGTATGCTGAGCTCATACACAACTTAGTCCCTTGCAATTTGAAGAATTCAGACCAAAAGCTGCTCATAAAAATCCTGTCTCGATCAGAGATGATGGATCGAGGTGCTCCATGCAGTTTCATTACGTACTCCACAAATAACCTGGCAATTGACTTCGCGGTGTAAGGATGGGTAATGGGTATGAAGTGAGCATACTTCGTAAGACGATCCACCACAACCATAACACCGTCAAATCCATTAGAATTCGGTAGTCCCTCGATGAAATCCATAGTAATGTCTTCCCAGATCGCCTCGGGTACCGGTAGAGGTTGTAACAGCCCGCTCGGTCATTGTGAGTCAGACTTAGTGCGCTGGCAATCGTCGCACCGTGCTATGTAATCTCGAACGGCATTCTGCTGTCCCGGCCAGAAGAAAGTGTTGGCTATTCGCATCCACGTTCGATAAATACCCGAATGGCCTCCAATTTTAGAGTCATGGAAATGTTGCATGATCTGCTCGCGTAACTGCCCACTGTCGAGAACGTAGACTCGACCTCGGTGTAGAAGTAGACCATTATGCAACTCGTAGTCGATAGCAGTTGTCTTACCTGCTTCTATCGATTGGCGCAGCTCCTGGCAATAGGTGTCCTCTACTTGCGCCTTCCTGATTTCTTCCCAAATAGTCCAAGCTGGCCCCGTGATAGCATTCAGTTCGACTACATCTGTTCGTCGGGATAGTGCGTCAGCTACTGCATTCTGTCGACCCGGTCGATAAATTCTCTCGAAGTCAAACCCCATAAGCTTAGATACAAACTTCTGCTGCTCGGGGGTAACAATCCTTTGCTCCAATAGATGCTTAAGCGGTTGTTGATCGGTAAAAATCTGAAAACATCGGCCTAATAGATAAGGCCTCCAGCACCTTACAGCCTCGACAACTGCTAGCATCTCCTTCGCGTACACTGATAGACCCAAACGTGTAGTGCCTAGTGCCTTGCTGAGATAAGCTAAGGGTCGTCCCTCTTGCACTAGCACTGCTCCAATTCCAATGTCACTCGCATCGGTGTGTACCTCGAACAAGACATCGAACCTTGGCATGGCGAGCACTGGCGTTGTAGTCATAGCTTCTTTTAGTTTCCCAAACGCCCTTTCGCTAGCTTCGGTCCATGTGAACCCGCCTTTCTTAGTTATCTCCATCAGGGGTTTGGCGATGGTTCCATAATCCTTCACGAACTTTTGGTAGTAGCCCGTGAGTCCCAGAAATCCTCTCAACTGCGTGAGACTTGTTGGCTTAGGCCAATCGACCATAGCCTCAATCTTTCGTGGATCGACCTTCACGCCCTCGTGTGATATGAAGTGCCCCAGATACTCAACCATCTTCTGCCCGAATGAACATTTGGATGGCTTGATATGGAAGAGTTGGCCTCCAAAATTTCGAGCACTACTCTTAAATGCCCAAGGTGCTCGCCCCATGACTTCGAATAGATCAAGATATCATCAAAGAATACCAGAACGAACTTACGTAGATACTCCTTGAAGATAGAATTCATAGCGAACTGGAAAGTGGATGGGGCGTTGCATAATCCGAATGGCATAACCAGATACTCATAGTGCCCCTGGTGCGTACAGAATGCTGTCTTTGGAATGTCGGCCTGATAGAGTCGAATTTGGTGGTAACCAGCTCTCAGATCGAGCTTTGAGAAATAGCGTGACCCGGCTAACTCATCGAGCATGTCATCGACGCTCGGGATAGGAAATCGGTCCTTGATGGTTGCAGCTTTCAGAGCTCGGTAGTCAGTACAGAACCTCCACGTGCCGTCTTTCTTTTTGGCTAACAAGACTGGAGAAGAAAACGAACTCTTGCTATGTTGGATTAGTCCTGATTCAAGCATCTCGGCCACTTTCCGTTCAATTTCGGTTTTTTGAAAGTGAGCGTACCTATAAGGATGAACGTGTATGGCGTGCTGCTCGTTGATCAGTGGTATGCGACGATGGAACTTCTGGTGTGGGGGTAATCCCTTAGGTTCGCCCACTACTACCTCAAATTCTTGGAGGAGCTCGTGCACATCTCCCTGCCGTTGCTCCTCATGATATATGTGCGCCTCAGTCTTCTCCACCACTACTGCAAATATTTGGCCTCCACCTCGCCAAACTTTCTCAATGCTCTTAAGCCCTACCTCCTTGGTACCTTTTTCATTGCCCGTACTCAGAGTGACTTGCTGACCTCCGGAGTTGAACTCCATAATTCCTGTCCGATAGTCGGTGGTCACCTTGCCTAACCCTTCAAGCCATTGTACACCTAGGACGACATCAGGCCCAACCAGTGGTAAGGCATAGAGATAAACTTTCACTGTAACTCTGCTGAACCTGATTGGCACCTTCTGGAAGGATTTAGTGCATTGCAGCCTCTCACCATTGGCTACTCGTACCTCAAAAGGTTCGATATTCGTGGTTGGTAAGTTCAGCTTCTGGGACAAGTTGGCATTGATGAAGTTGTGTGATGACCCGTTGTCTACTAGCACCACCACCTTTCGATCCTTGACCCAGGCCGGTAATCGCATCGTTCGAGGCCCTTTAATCCCAGACATCGCGTGCATCGAGATTTTTGCTTCTTCGTCAGGCCCTTCAACTTCAATATCCTGATGTGGTTCCCCCTCGTCCTCAGAACCTTCCTCATCAGGATTAGCAACTTCAATCACAAAGGCTTGCTTACACTGATGACCTGGTGTAAACTTCTCCTCACACTTGAAACATAAGCCTTTCTCACGTCGACGTTTAACTTCCTCGGGGGACAGCCGTCTCACTATCGACCCTGCTGGCCGATTGTTGACGTTCGGCCGTGCGCCGGCCGTGGCTTGGTTCGGCCCCGTGCATCGCGTGTCGGCGTATCGCACATCCGCCCGTCCCCTTCGCATAGCGACTAGATGGTCTTCTCGCCGACGGGCCACCTCCATGGCGTTATGCATCGTGCCCGGTCGCTCCAGTCGGACTTCTGCGGCTAGATCGAATCTCAGCCACCTACGAAGGCTCCTACTAGCGCATCCTCAAACCAATCTCGCACGCGACATGCTAGTCATTCAAACTCCCTGATGTATTCACGCAAATTGACTGTCTGTCGGATTCGTGCGAGAGCCTCATTATAATTATGGTAATCGGACGTGCCAAATCGAGTGAGCAATTCTCTCTCAAAGTCAGCCCATGTAATGACCTGTTGCCGCCTACGGTAGATCCTGGAGAGCCACTGCCACCATACGTTGGCCTCTCCATCCAAGTAGAATGCTGCGTACCTTACTCGATCGTGGCCGTCGGTTTCATTCAGTTTGAAATATTGCGCGATTCGGTTGAGCCAAGCCTCCGGATCACTACCCGTGAAGATGGACATTACGAACCTCGGCTTGTCGGGCTTAGGCCGCTCACGGTAGGTGGACGCTTGCGACCGCTGATCGAAATCCTCCTCGTGTTCGTAACGCTCGCGTCGCCGGCCCTCGTCCTGTTCGTGTGCGCGCCATTGCTCGCGTCGATCCTCGCGCCGTGGGGATGGTGTGCGATCGGCGTGCTCATCGTGCCGGCGTGGTTCGCGCCTTGGGGGATCGTCACGATGATGTGGGGGTTGCTGCTGGATCGCGCAGGACTTCCTCCAATCGTTGTTCGAGTCGTGTAACAACGGCGTTGGTGTTGTTTTGACTTTCGTCGAGCGATCCAAGCCTTCCTTCCATAACCTCGCTCATACTTCGCATCTGAATGTCAAGATTATCGATCTTATCCTTCATCTCCTTATTGGCCATGGCTTTTCTTTCCTCTCTTCGCTCTTTGCTTTGCGGACTCGTGGTAGATGATGATGATGATAATGATGATCAACGATCAAATATTTTTTTTTTTGTTTTTTTATTTGTTTTTTTTTTATATAAGAGGGGGGACGAAAAATAAGAAAAGAAAAAGAAAGGGAATGGGGTAGAAGAAAAACACACGATCAACACCTCTCATTGAAAGCACCAATGATGAAGATCGTGTGTTTCGACTGCCGATAAGCCGCTAACCCGCGCCTTGAATCGCCGATAGTGTTTCTCTAGCCACAACCGCGCCTATTGAAACGATAAAATTGCAATAGTATTCTAGTGAAAAGACTAAAGCAAAGTTGGAAGAACAAAGTTCTAGATTTCTATTGACTTCTTGGATGATGAAAAATAACATGGGGTAAGGGCCTTTATATAGGCACAAAATTATATCTAAGCCTAATCTACCTAGGGATCAAATAAAGCAATAAAATATTAAATGTCCTAATTATAATGCTAGTTGGAAACTAGATCTCTTGGTGTGCACTCCAAGCAATCCTCTCTCTCTTCTTCACCGCCCCATGCGCGCCGCCTTAGCCCAACCGCCTCGCATGTTACCTAGTTGGTGCGGTACTAGGGCGCGCCGTCTCAACGCGATCGTGCAGCAGCGCCCAACGTGCAGCACACGCCATCGCTGCCTGCGCCGCCTTTACGCGCGTGGTCACCCGTCAGTCCGCACTCCTCGAGGACTGCGGCATCGCGCCCCGCGCGTTCTTCCCCATCGGCCGTGTTGCGCACGCCTTTGCTCCCGGCTGCTTCTCTGCGCGCGTGCTGCCCCGTCTTTCCGCATGCCTCGAGGCATGCAGCCTCGTCCACTGCACGTGCCTTCTCCACGCCCGAGCTCTCCGCACCCTTCATCCCTGCACTATGCGCGTCCTGTCCGCCACGCATACCAGCCGCGCACACTGCCCGCACATCCGCGTGCAGCTTATCTTCGCCCGCTTCGCGCGCACTACACTCTAGTGCGCGCACTTCTGCCGTCGCCCGTGCTTGCCTCTTGCGTGCATGGTAAGCTCGACTTGCGGCGTTCTTGAGCTGTCTAGCCACTTCCGCATCAACGGCGCGCGACGCGCGCGGGACGAGTGCGCAAGGTGGATGCGCGCGAGGCACGCGAAGCGTCCCAGTACGCGCAGGGCTGGACGCCCCAATCCTCGAGGAGTGCGGACTGGCGGGGCAGCACGCACGCGGTAAGGCGGCCAGCAGCAGTGGCGTGCGCAACACGCCGGACGGGCACGCACGCGTGGAGAAGGCGGTGCCCTAGTCCTCGAGGACTAGGGCGTGCGAGGCGGTGCGCACAAGGGCGGTGCGTGAGAAGGGCCGAAGTACTTGAGGCGGTTGGAAGACTTGGTGTGCAAGCCAAGATATTTAGTTCCCTTATTTCATTATGATATCTAGCTTAATTAGGAAACTTAATATTTTATTGCTTTATTAGTTCCCTAGAGAGATTAGGCTTAGACATATTTTTGTGCATATATAAAGGCCACATCCCTATGTTATTTTAATCATTCAAGAAATTAATAGAAATCCAGAACTTTGTTCTTCCACTTTGCTTTAGTCTTTTCACCAAAATACTATTGCAATTTTATTCGTTTCAATAGACGCGGTTGTAACGCCCCGTTTGATTATGAATTATTGGAGATTGTTATTATGATTATTATTGTAACACCCCGCCTTGACATCAAAATCAGAGCGCGCTTTTCGCAATTACATTCAAAATAAAACATTTTACATTGCGAAGTACTGTTTCGGAGTGCTACTAAAATACATAACTGACTGAAAAATCTGGACTTTTGGTTTTGAAAACCAACTAACAGTTCGCCGACTGATTTCTTTGACTAAGAATGACGAACAGAAAAACATCAACAGAAACTGTAGTGGTGAATTTGGATAGCAGTACCGTGATCGTGAAAACAAGTTATTTGAAAATACTAACGGCACCGCAATGCCAAATTCAAACTGTACAAAATGTAATTTAAACTTTATAAGCATAAAGCTTAGGCAATTTAAACTTTATAATCATAGTCCCGAACTGCTCCGTCATCTCACTCCTCCGTCCCGACTTCATGACCTGAAAAACATGATAATAGTGCAAGCGTGAGTACTAAAAACACTGTAGTCCGCAGAAAATCATACTAAAGTAAACATTAATAATAATATCAATATCATGACTGCAGATATATATAAGTAAACTGTAATCTCCCGACACTAGGTCGGTAATTGAACTGAACCTCCTCGGACACTATGTCCATCCATGTGCATATTCCGATGGCCTATTAAGGCTACTGCGCCTCCACCGGAACTCGGGATGGCCTATTAAAGCTACTGCGCCTCCACCCAGAGTGGAATAACTCATATACATACCTTAAAACATGATAGAGCAATTATAACCAATGTAATACCCAGTCTGAGTCCCCACCTGAACTGCTGATTTGAAAATGTAAGTGCTGATATCTGGATCCTAAACAAACTTCTCAAATACTCGGAGAATTTCACAAATTGTGCGTGATTTCCTTAGCTCCGAGTACGTGCTGTAGTTTTGCTATGTGCGAGTGTTTATTCTCTAATTTCTCTTAATTTTGGTTAAATGATGGCTTAATTAGAATGCTGAACTTCCTCACCCCAACTCTTGATATATATACTACGGTGGAATTTGGGGGGAAAAATAAGCTAAGGGCGTGACCAATCCGAAGAAGCCATTTGCCGAGTAGGAAGGCCTTGCGTGGCTTTTCAAATGCTTAGTCATGACTTCATGCTTTCCTCACGCTTCCATATGTACTAGATTATCATGTATGGGTGTGTTAGTTATCTCTCGGCCGTAATATTCGAGCTAAGCGTGCCTTAGTGCACTAATGGCCTAGATTATCACGTATGGGTGTGTTACTTATCTCTCGGCACTAATGGCCTAGATTATCACGTATGGGTGTGTTACTTATCTCTCGGCCGTAATATTCGAGCTAAGCGTGCCTTAGTGCACTAATGGCCGTGCTAAGCATGCTTGATGCTAAGCTAAGTATGATTACCTATAAACATGATTAACTTTAAACTATTCCTCATTAATGTTAATTAATCATCATTAACATTAAGAAGTTAAACATTGATTAAGTTAATTAAGCATGGATTAAGATAATTAAGCAAGAGTTAATGACAATTGCTTAAGCATAAGCTAATCATGGGCGGTTTACCAATGTGAACGCACCGCTGTATAGGAAAACCGAACTTGAATAAGGAACTTTAACCGAATTGACTGTCGGAAAATTATTCCGAACATAAATATGACATTCGGAACTTAATTCGAACATTCTTGACTTAGACGATTAATCCGAACATTAAAATTCGAATAATTCGTCAACTTGGCTTATTAATTCCGAGCTCATTAACTAATTAAATGAATCGGACTTAAATCTAAAAAATTATCGACTAATATTCGAACTTGGAATTTAACTAGCTGAATAACTTGAACTTGAACATGAACATGATTATTTATTAACAAAGGCTAGCTTAAAATTAAAAGCTAGTATTTTCCTTTGTTAATAAAACTTGGGGCGTTACAATCCACCCTCCTTAAAATATTCCCGTCGTCGGAAATACTAAACTGAATGTACAAGCTTAACTCGAAGCTTATACTTATTGCTGACATGACTTGAGGATTCAGTATTGAATACTGAACATTAGACTTGATCTTAACTGAGAAATCAACAATTCACAATTAAGTGAGTTGATGATTAACACTGACTGAAACGGGACACTTTTATAAGATAAAGTGTTCCATTTATTATACATAACATTAAAAACATAATTCTTAAGCATACTGGTCTTCATCTCCTGGTTGGTTGTTGCTCTTCGGTCTGAACGTCGGTTGTAATAACTCCCAGTCGTTAGTACTCCTGGAAAAGTTCAGAGATATGCACATGTACAATTGAAGGTAACTAGCAATCCTGGCAACTACCTTTCGTGAATGTCTACTCGATACGCGGCACATCGTTCGCGGCACATTGTAATGCGGCATACCTGCTCCTCATCAAGTGAGTGCGGCACGCCTGCATACAGCACCTGGCAATCATTGCACCTGCGTCGTCGACGTAGTCTGTATAATTGATCATATTTGTACCTCAAGCTAGTAACCTCAATGTACTATAATGCTAACTCTCTGTGATCTCCCAGTGTACTGTGACTCAGGCATGGCATCCTTCTCTTCTTGCGACATGAATCCTTGAATGGGAATCGTCGATTCGTCTCTACGGTATTGTCTGTTGCTGTTGATTAATCTTTTCCGCTGTGTCGTATATCGACAAGTTGTACCTGCAACTGTTTACCTTCCCTGAGGTCACATATAACCTCAAGAAAAGTTTATTATGAACTGATCTTTCTTACGAATCCTCAAATTATCAACATTTGAGAATCGAGGCACTGGATATACTTGAAATGACTGATAAGTCTTGTCTTATTAGACAGACTATCCTTGACTTGACATGACTAGCCTGAGCATTCACATAGCTGAATATCCAGGACTTGACTTTTACATGACCGAATCATTCTTTATCTGAACTCTGAAAGCTATTCCGAGACAATTTAAAATAATCATCTCAGAATTTGGAACGTGACATTTACTGACTTTCTTGACTTGATAAGGTGCGACTTCAAGTTTCCAGGTAAAACTGGACTAATAGTCTGTATTACAGACCTCCACTTTAACCCGGCTGAACAACTATTATACGTCGACCTTAATACATGAACATTATCTTTAAATCATGATCTTTGACTCATGACTTTGTACTATATAGGGCTGCTCCAGTATCAACTGGTCCCGCAAGTACTGAATAATTAACTGATCTTAAACTTTGAAAACCATAATTTGGAATATCATGATTTGTGAAATTCGTAACATGACTGACTTGAAAGGTTGTTATTACATGAAATCATACTGTTTCGGTTCCAGCTTCATGTCTCCATGGTATACCCGGCTGAGTGGCTCTTATTTCAAGCCTCCATGGTAACCCGGAATATTGACTCTTATACACTGGAAACCGTTCCTATGACAATGGCTTGGAAAATATAACAACCTTTAGCATGAAAATCTCGCCCTGAACTTGATTTACTGACCTGACTTAGGAAAGTTGAGCTTATTCCTTGATCCAACTCAATGAATTCTTTCTTAGAATGTGCAAACTGGTTGGCAAAATGAACAAATTCCCGGTAGAAGATGTCTGAGGAATGTGATCACTAATATTTGTATAACACAAGTGTTTACAAATCTCCTGACAAGTTGCTAACTTGACTTGAATATATCTAGAATTGCATCTAGAGTTTTCAACTTAGCCCCTTTCTAAAGTTCTGAATTCTGATTCAGACATTCTTACTAATGACTTTATTGAAGTTGATCAATGAAGTACACAAATTTCTTGACGACTTGCTAAACATGACTGGGGAATACTGATATAGAATCCCGAGTATACTGACTACTGATCATGAACATGATTCGAGCATCTTAACTATACCGTAACTGAGAAATTTCTGAGCATAGAAATAGTAAATTGTTTATAATTTAAAACTTAATCAGCACTTACCTGGTAGTCGGCGAGGCGTGAGCGTGACGTGTTCGGGTTTTTCTAAACTTTCTGTCTTGTAAAAATTTCAGATACACAAAAATGTGCTCTGATACCAACTGTAACACCCCGCCTTGACATCAAAATCAGAGCGCGATTTTCGCAATTACATTCAAAATATAACATTTTACATTGTGAAGTACTGTTTCGGAGTGCTACTAAAATACATAACTGACTGAAAAATCTGGACTTTTGGTTTTGAAAACCAACTAACAGTTCGCCGACTGATTTCTTTGACTAAGAATGACGAACAGAAAAACATCAGCGGAAACTGTAGTGGTGAATTTGGATAGCAGTACCGTGATCGTGAAAACAAGTTATTTGAAAATACTAATGGCACCGCAATGCCAAATTCAAACTGTACAAAATGTAATTTAAACTTTATAAGCATAAAGCTTAGGCAATTTAAACTTTATAAGCATAGTCCCGAACTGCTCCGTCATCTCATTCCTCCGTCCCGACTTCATGACCTGAAAAACATGATAATAGTGGGAGCGTGAGTACTAAAAACACTGTACTCCGCAGAAACTCATACTAAAGTAAACATTAATAATAATATCAATATCATGACTGCAGGTATATATAAGTAAACTGTAATCTCCCGACACTAGGTCGGTAACTGAACTGAACCTCCTCGGACAATATGTCCATCCATGTGCACATTCCGATGGCCTATTAAGGCTACTGCGCCTCCACCGGAACTCGGGATGGCCTATTAAGGCTACTGCGCCTCCACCCAGAGTGGAATAACTCATATACATACCTTAAAACATGATAGAGCAATTATAACCAATGTAATACCTAGTCTGAGTCCCCACCTGAACTGCTGATTTGAAAATGTAAGTGCTGATATCTGGATCCTGAACAAACTTCTCAACTACTCGGAGAATTCCACAAATTGTGCGTGATTTCCTTAGCTCCGAGTACGTGCGGTAGTTTTGCTATGTGCGAGTGTTTATTCTCTAATTTCTCTTAATTTTGGTTAAATGATGGCTTAATTAGAATGCTGAACTTCCTCACCCCAACTCTTGATATATATACTACGGTGGAATTTGGGGGGAAAAATAAGCTAAGGGCGTGACCAATCCGAAGAAGCCATTTGCCGAGTAAGAAGGCCTTGCGTGGCTTTTCAAATGCTTAGTCATGACTTCATGCTTTCCTCAAGCTTCCATATGTACTAGATTATCACGTATGGGTGTGTTACTTATCTCTCGGCCGTAATATTCGAGCTAAGCGTGCCTTACTGCACTAATGGCCTAGATTATCGCGTATGGGTGTGTTACTTATCTCTCGGCCGTAATATTCTAGCTAAGCGTGCCTTAGTGCACTAATGGCCGTGCTAAGCATGCTTGATGCTAAGCTAAGTATGATTACCTATAAACATGATTAACTTTAAACTAATCCTCATTAATGTTAATTAATCATCATTAACATTAAGAAGTTAAACATGGATTAAGTTAATTAAGCATGGATTAAGATAATTAAGCAAGAGTTAATGACAATTGCTTAAGCATAAGCTAATCATGGGCGGTGTGCCAATGTGAACGCACCGCTGTATAGGAAAACCGAACTTGACATAAGGAACTTTAACCGAATTGACTGTCGGAAAATTATTCCGAACATAAATATGACATTCGGAACTTAATTCGAACATTCTTGACTTAGACGATTAATCCAAACATTAAAATTCGAATAATTCGTCAACTTGGCTTATTAATTCCAAGCTCATTAACTAATTAAATGAATCGGACTTAAATCTGAAAACTTATCGACTAATATTCGAACTTGGAATTTAACTAGCTGAATAACTTGAACTTGAACATGAACATGATTATTTATTAACAAAGGTTAGCTTAAAATTAAAAGCTACTATTTTCCTTTATTAATAAAACTTGGGGCGTTACAATTATTATTATTATTATTATTATTATTATTATTTTGTTCAAGTCAAGCTGGGGTCAAACCGGACACTTAGAAATAATTTCCAAGCATTTGGCCCTAAGAAGCTCGCCAGGCCCGCTGATGCGGAAGTGGTCATCAACCCAGGCGAGTCCGACGAGGAAGAGGACGATGGTCTCGACATATGGCTGGAAAACATGCTGGAGGAGCCATCAAGCCTGATTTATCGACCATCATGCAAGAGGGACTGGCCGAAAGGGTGTGGTCCACTGGCTAAGCTAAAGCCTACGAAGCGCAAGACCAAACGAGCCCGAAGGAAACACAAGAAAAAGGCTAAGGAATCCTACTGTTGGTGTAAACCTTGCACACGGAAGAAACGAGCACGAAAGAAGGAGGCTAGAAGGCATGGTTTGCGATGGGTTGACAAAGGATGGTGGATACCGGTGGACAGTTGTGAGAGGTTAAAGGGTTGGGATCCATGGCCATCGGGAGAACCAATGGAATCGGGCAACAAAGGGATCAAAGAGGACCAGCTATCGGGCGTATGGCGCGCATCGGGCGGTGAGGCGCGCAAGAGGTCGAAGGGTCGAGGCGTTAAACGAAGACGCGGCGCCGAGATGTTGGACGCAAGTGACGCGCGATCATGCGCAGGAGGTAGGCAAGCTGCGGGGGTCGGCGACACGCGGGGAACCGCGGTTGTACGCGGGCGCGCGGTAGGGGATCGGGACACAGGCGTCGACGGTACGCGCTAGCGGGCAGGCGAACGCGAGAAGAGTGCGGGGGCGTCGAACGTGGGCAGCAACCGCGCAAGTGGCGAGGACGCGCGCGAACAGGCCGATAGCGAGGGCGCGCGGACGAGAGCGCGCGATTGGGGCGCACATACGCAAGGCCTAAACCTTGCGGGCTTAGGAGTGTCGAGCGATGGGGCACATGCGCATGAGGAAGGCGGCGGCAGCTGGGCAAGCGCGTTGGCGCGCGATTGGGAGACAAGCGCGCGAGGCCTAGTCCGCACGGGACTAGGTGAGACCATGGCGACGGGTGACGCGTGCGAGGCGCGCGCGCGCAAAGACGCGCACGACGAGGAATAGGCAACGCGAAAGGGCGGTGCGCATAGAGGCGGCCGAACAAGTACTTGGGCGTGAGGTTTGGAATTGTTTGGAGTGCAAGCCAAGCAAGATCAAGATCTAGTCAATTTAGGACTTCAATATATTTAGTTTCCTTCTTGCACGATAGTATCTAGAATGTTTAAGAATTAATATTTTATTGCTTTAATATGTTTCCTAGGTAGATTAGAATTAGTCATAGTTAGGATCTATAAATAGGGAGCATCCCTCATTGTTTTGAGAAGTCTTGGATGAGTTGAATAGAAAAGATCGTTTGTTCGAAACCGTGTGTTAGGGTTCGTGAGAATTCGATCATGCAACCGAATTGGTGAGGCTAAGACCCAAGCCGGTTCAACGATTTAGAGAGGCTAAGACCCGATCTATTTCAAGAGTGTAGCAAGGCTAATACCCGAGTGAACTCAAGTATCGTGAGAGAGTTAGGCTAATAACCGAGTCGATCACACCTATCGTCGAGAGCAAGGCCGTGGCGAAGCCGTGATCGAGACAAGTCGAGGGAACACAACACCCGATCCTTCATCATTGGTGCTTTCATTGAAACTGATTGATTGGGTGTTCGTGAACTTTTTCTATCCCATTCTTTTTCTTTTGTTCGATTTTTTTTGAGTCTTTGTGTTCAAATTTTTTCAAATTTTTGTCCAAATTTTCGAAAAATTTCGTGAGTCAGAAAAAAAAAAAAAAAGTGTCATCTAGTCCTTTTGTTTGATTTTTTTCGGTTATTTCCTTTTTGTTGAAGGGGCCGAATTTCTCTTGTTTTTCTTTTCTTTTTGGTTCGACTTTGTCGAATTATTTTTTTAGAGTCTTAAAAAAAAATATGTCTTATGTGCCAATGGACGAGATGGATTGGGAAGATCTCGAACTATTGGAGAATTTGGAGAGAGAACTTACCCCATGGGAGAGCACATATCTAGACGAGCTCCATGAACGAAGAAATTGAGAAGAGTACGAGCGACAACTCATGGAAGGACGAGGAGCAAGAGAGGGTGAATTTCAAAACCGTGAAGATGATGGTGTGCTTAATTTTCTAATCCTTGAGGACAAGGAAAGTCTTGAAGAGGAGGGGAATGATGCGGAAGTGGTCATCAACCCAGGCGAGTCCGACAAGGAAGAGGACGATGGTCTCGACATATGGCTGGAAAACATGCTGGAGGAGCCATCAAGCCTGATTTATCGACCATCATGCAAGAGGGACTGGCTGAAAGGGTGTGGTCCACGGGCTAAGCTAAAGCCTACGAAGCGCAAGACCAAACGAGCCCGAAGGAAACGCAAGGCAAAGGATAAAGAATCCTACTGTTGGTGTAAACCTTGCACACGGAAGAAACGAGCACGAAAGAAGGAGGCTAGAAGGCATGGTTTGCGATGGGTTGACAAAGGATGGTGGATACCGGTGGACGGTTGTGAGAGGTTAAAGGGTTGGGATCCATGGCCATCGGGAGAACCAATGGAATCGGGCGACAAAGGGATCAAAGAGGACCAGCTATCGGGCGTATGGCGCGCATCGGGCGGTGAGGCGCGCAAGAGGTCGAAGGGTCGAGGCGTTAAACGAAGACGCGGCGCCGAGATGTTGGACGAAAGTGACGCGCGATCATGCGCAGGAGGTAGGCAAGATGCGGGGGTCGGCGACACGTGGGGAACCGCAGTTGTACGCGGGTGCGCGGTAGGCGATCGGGACACAGGCGTCGACGGTATGCGCGAGCGGGCAGGCGAACGCGAGAAGAGTGCGGGGGCGTCGAACGTGGGCAGCAACCGCGCAAGTGGTGAGGACGCGCGCAAACAGGCCGATAGCGAGGGTGCGCGGACGAGAGCGCGCGATTGGGGCGCACATACGCAAGGCCTAAACCTTGCGGGCTTAGGAGTGCCGAGCGATGGGGCACACGCGCATGAGGAACGCGGCGGTAGCTGGGCAAGCGCATTGGCGCGCGATTGGGAGACAAGCGCACGAGGCCTAGTCTGCACGGGACTAGGCGAGACCATGGCGATGGGTGACGCGTGCGAGGCGCGCGCGCGCAAAGCCGCGCGCGACGAGGAATAGGCAACGCAAAAGGGCGGTGCACATAGAGGCGACCGAACAAGTACTTGGGCGTGAGGTTTGGAATTGTTTGGAGTGCAAGCCAAGCAAGATCAAGATCTAGTCAATTTAGGACTTTAGTATATTTAGTTTCCTTCTTGCACAATAGTATCTAGAATGTTTAGGAATTTAATATTTTATTGCTTTAATATGTTTCCTAGGTAGATTAAAATTAGTCCTAGTTAGGATCTATAAATAGGGAGCATCCCTCATTGTTTTGAGAAGTCTTGGATGAGTTGAATAGAAAAGAACGTTTGTTCGAAACCGTGTGTTAGGGTTCGTGAGAATT